>LR738715.1:336599251-336620866 GCA_902687465.1 Secale cereale
ACACCACCATCGCCAACTGAGTGTTTTGTAGGAGTATATATATATTTCTCACGCTGTTTTGATGAGGTGAGGGAGAGATGTTGTTGCTTTCAAGATAATAAGGGGTTTTCTGTAAATTGGAGCAGAGAAGTGGGCTATTGTTGCAAAAATGCCACAACTTACCTCACAGTCGTTAGATGCAGATCTAATGGTCAGAAACGACGGATGGCAGACACACCACCATCACCAACTGAGTCTTTTATAGGAGTCTATATATATTTCTCACGCTGTTTTGATGAGGTGAGGGAGGGATGTGGTTGCTTTCAAGATAATAAGAGGTTTTCTACAAATTGGAGCAGAGAAGTGGGCTATTGTTGCAAAAATGCCACAACTTACCTCACAGCCATTAGATGCAGATCTAATGGTCAGAAACGATGGATGGCAGACACACCACCATCACCAACTGAGTCTATTATAGGAGTAGGAGTAGAGAAACATGTATAAATTGTAACATTTTGGTTCTGCTCCTTGGCACAATCGATAGATAGAAATAACGATTGGAAACGCTAGGGCGGGGCTATTTCCGCCAAATAAGCAGGGTACGTAGTAGCTAGGTTGGCGCATCGTCGGTTTGGTCACACGCGGTCCGACATGTTCTAGTGTTTCTAGCAAGATGCCTGCGCATCGCACGAAGTTGATGGAAAAGGTAAGCACAACTTATAAATTGACGGATGGAGTACTAGTTACAGTGATTCATATAATTAAGCAAAGGGATCGCACATGTCGGTATTGACTGGAACGAGAATGCAACAGCACAATAAGAATTAAGGCCACGATGATAATGCGATCGCAGTGGTGGTTACAGAAGGCAAGAATAATGATGCATCCATCAGCGTACAACCTCCTCCTCCTCAACTTAGTGCGCCGGGCCACCGACTGGCGGCTAAGGAGTGGCGGCTTTTGTGGAGAGGTCGAGGTGCTTCTCAGCAAAGGCATCCAAGGCTTCTAGGCGGTTGAGGAAGGCCAACATCGTAGCGTCCTCACTGGCCTTGTAGATACCTATGTACACGATTTGCTCGTACATGTGGATGTGTAGGTCGACGAATTCTTGCAGGGCGAGGCGCCTCGCGGCGAGCGCGACCTCCAGGTAGACATTCTTCGGGGCGTCGGCGGGTAGTCGCAGGGCCACCAGTGCTTCAAAGAGGTTTCGTACATGGAGGCCGATTAGGGTGGCAGGCAATGAGGAGCCCGGGCACGCGGGCTGGAGGAGTGCGGCGATGTCGTTCGCGAGCTTCTTGAGGACGGTGAACTTGTTGGTAGTGGCAACGATCATCTGGTCCAACTGAGAGGTGTAGTTGGCGTCGACGGCGGCCATCCACCAGCCGGTCTCCAACACCATCTGGAGACGATCCTCGACGCCATGCTGCAGGCCGACATCGTGGACCATCTGGCACAGCCGCTGGCCGCTCGCGCGCATCGCCGCCATGGGTCTGGAGTGAGCTCTTTTGTGCTTAGTGTAGGTTCTTAGGCAAATGCTTAGGTGCGTATGATGCGGTAGATGCATTGGAATGGAGGGGCACCTTTATATGAGGGCAAACTACGTTGCATTCACATCGTGCAGCCTCTTTTCCTGCTCCTCCTCCCATTACTTCCCTCATGCATAAATTGAAGGAGGATGCATTGGCCCTTCAACATTTCGGGAACCGCTACTCCCTCCCTTGTCTGCATTAAAGACGTATCGGGAACTGCGCCGCCTGCTGTCAAATCGAATAGTACTGCACCGCCCGCTGCACGCCCGGCTGAACACGCCTCCTCGCCTACATCAATCCCCTCTGTTAAACCCGCATGCAAACCGAGAAACCTACTCCGGCCACACGTCCGTTCCTGAGCAGGCCAGAATTAAACGATACACCGGCCGAGCTCCTCCCGTCCGCCCTCAGTTTAAGAGCAAGTATAATAGGGTGATGTAAGCGGGCTGTAAGGATTTAAATATTGTATTAGTGCCTAGTTGGAAGAGAGAGAAGAGGAGAGAGAGGGTAAGCGGGTTGCAGACTTACAGCCGGCTGTAGCACGAGGTCCAAGAAGCTTTGTGAGAGTGGAAGGTGGGCCATATGTTGGAAAAGTAGTACTTTCTTATAGCCAACTATTACGTGTTAGCTATTACATTGGCTGTAAATGACATGGCAACATGTTATAGCCAGCAGCTGGCTATATTATTAACCATGCTCTAAACGAGGCCAGACACCGGCCAAGCTCCTACCATCCGCCTTCTATTTACATGAGGCCAAACAGACATCGGGTAAGAATCGCACCCCTCCGCCGCTCCCCGATCAGCTACTTCACCATTTTCTCCACTCTTCCTATGGCTTTCGAGGAGCCGTTCTCCGGCATATTACCCGGCTGGGTGGCCTGTCGAGCCCTCCAGAAACGGGTGAGGCCACCCGGTGCTTCACCAACCTCGCTTGGTGTCAGGCCCAAGATGTGATTCTATCCCGATCACATGACAAACTCGTGATTGGGGCACAACCGCATTTCGGGCGCATAGCAAGATGCATATCATTATATCGTACCATTACATACATACATGGGGGATACAACAATTCATACAATTCACATGAATACAACATCATCAAGACAAGGCATCCGGCTACGGATGCAAACATGAAAAACACAACGACATCCATCTGCTATCCCAGGCTGCCGACCAGGAACCTAACCCAAGAATGATGAAGAAGAAGAAGAAAGAACACCAACACAAAGAACATCGCTCTCGCGTCAACTAATCGGGAGCTGCACCTGCAACTGTTGTTGTAGTATATGTGAGCCACGAGGACTCAGTAATCCCATTACCATGGGTAACAAGACTAGCAAAGCTTAATGGGTATGGAAAAGATAGTGGTGAAGTTGCAGCAGTGGCTAAGCAAAAGTATGGTGGCTAACTTACGAGTACAAGAATAAGAAGAGCATCTACGCAAATGGTCGCAAACTAGTAATGATCGCTAAAGATCCTGAATTACCTACGAGTCAAACATAACCCCACCGTGTTCTCTTCTCAAAGTGAAAAGAGACGGTCACGGTTACTCACGCGGTTCGTGTGTTTTATTTCAGATCCTCTGTCAAGTTTTCTACAACCGGACATTAGCAAACTCCAATCTGCCACATAACTGCGGGCATGGCTTTCGAAAGATCATAACCCTACAGGGGTGTCCCAACTTAGCCCATTTGTAATGCCCAGTATGTGACTATGCCTCCCACGTGTCGAGGCACGACTTAAAGGCATAATCACATACTAGAATGATCTCAAGTATGGTATCTTTGCACGACTCATGTAAAAAAGGGGATGAAATTGTAAAAGAGTAGTTGGCTTACACTCGCCACATCACACAATGTAATACATTGACATACATCACCCAAATAACATCAGAGTCCGACTACGGATGAAGATCCAAATGAAAGATACCATAAATAAAGCAACACAAGGTCCCGATCATCCTAGTAAGAGCCCTACTGATACTCCTGGTAAGACACGTAGTATCGCCCACGCTCTTCATCGGACTCCCAATACAACTCTGAACCACCACCTATGTAGTTCTCAACGGTACCTGCATCTGGTGTTGTGTAGAATCTATGAGCCACGGAGGACTCAGCAATCCCGTTCCCGGGTAGCAATACTATCAAAGCCTTAGGTGTGGAAGAAGGCTTAAAACAAGGTTGCAGCAGCACTAGCACTAGCTTACGGGTTTAGAGCGAGGAGAGAAAAAGTGCCAACAATCATCAAAGTGATCACGAAGTGATCCTAACTACTCACGTCAAACATAACCCCACCGTGTTCACTTTCCGAACCCTTTCGGAAAGAGACCATCACGGTTACTCACGCTGGTAGTGTATTATGAACATGGTGTCAAGTTATCTACAACCGGATACTAACAAATTCACATCTGCCACATAACCGCGGGCACTGCTTTCGAAAGATCAAACCCTGCAGGGGTGTCCCAACTTAGCCCATCACAAGCTCACGATCTGCGGAGTCGCAACTCCAAGGTGAGAAGACCCGAGTATTCTCGGAATCCCGTGCTCAAGATATTCCGACAAGGTAAAACTAATCCAGCAAGACTTCCCGGCATGCCGACACCCTGATAGTAGCCGCGCGTATCTCGTCTCAGGCCACGACCAGATGGGTGATGCTACAGGTTTTTACCAGCCCTCGGGTTTCCCCAAGGTGGCCGTGCAGGACCCCCAGTTTTGACCAACACTCATGAGGAGCACTGGCCCGAGGTTGTTAATTAAGAACTCGGGTTTGCAACGCCCTATCCAAGTTTTAGTTATTCGGCAAAAGTAAAAGCCAATGTTGGGACTTGCTGGAAAACCTTTAGCGCTAAGGGGTTATCGAGGGGGGCCCATAAACCCCAACCGTGTTAGGGACGCAAAATCAAGCAACATAACACCGGTTTAACGGTTCCTAGGGTGGCATGAGTGGAACAAAACACCAAGCAAGAGGCTTAGCCTTCCACCCATTACCAATATATAGATGATTTAGTTTATCAGATTATATATTGTGATATCCCAACAAACTTCATCATGAAGCAAGATTCTTCTAATCTTCTCCTGCAACTAACAACGCTATAAGAGGGGCTGAGCGATGCTTACGTAGCCAAACAACGGTTTGCTAGGTGGGTGGTTAGAGAGTTTCATGACAATGATAAGAGGCTGACAAACAGACATAGGCATCGAGGCAATATCTAAAAGAGCGAGACATCTAGCATAGGCAAAGATAGTAGTGATATCTGGGTAATGTCATCTTGCCTGTTGATTCCATGGAGGGGTCGTAACCTTGCTCCTCAAACTCAACCTCGGTAGGAACCTCGTACTCCGTATCATCACCAGGCTCTAACCAAACACAACAATGCAACAACGGAACACAATCAAACATAATGCAATGCTCAGACACATGATGCATGAACATGATGATCAAGGGCAAGAGTAGATATGATGCATGGCCTAGGGTCACAAGAGTGCAACATCATCATATCCAACAAGATCATACACAAGAATGAAACAAGCAAAGGAACACTAAAAAGTTTATGTAGGTTGTTCAAACAAGCATCCAACAAGTTTTAAGGAGTTGGTTAACATGGCAAGGGTGGAACTAATATTACAGCAACATGCTAGCACATTTAAATGGGCGGGAAATAATAAACAACAATTTCCAGAAACTCCCATATTAATTTAAATGCATTTGGGACAGATCTGAAAAACTTCTGGGATAAAGTTGCCAAACATGCTAAACAACAGCACCAAAATATTCTACACATTTTTCCACCCCAAATGCATATAAAGTTTGTTACATTTGGAGTTGTAGATATTTAGTTATGATTTTTACAAGTTTAAGCATTTTTAAAACAAGAATAAATTCAAACAGCATTTTAAATGTTTTTAAACATGGCAACAAATAGCATATTCATAATCTACATAAAATTCTAAGCACTTTTCATATAGGACTTATTTTCATCAGAAACATATTTTCACAGATATTAATTAAACAAGAAATAGCAGAAAAAGAAAAAGAAAAACACAAAACAGAAAGAAAGAAAAAACAGGCGCAAGGTCAAAGTGACCGAGGGCTCATCTAGCCCAAGTCGCTAACGAGGGGGCCCGGCTGGGCTGAGCTGGCGCCAGCGGGTGCGCGCGGGGCTGGAGAAGCATAGAGAGGCTTGCAGGTGGGGCCTACCTGTCAGCCACACGCGAAAATTAAAAAGGGGGCGAAACCCACTGCCCCGCACCGGTTTCGAACACACGACCCGGCGCTTATCTGACAGAGACACAACCACTCTGCTAGCACTCGAACCTTGACAGATAACAGGATCGATATCTGAAGACTAAACTGAAGAAGCAGAGCACAGGGGAAACGCAGGGCTCATCGGAGCTGCTCCGGCGACCAAACGAGGTGGCAGAGGTGTGCGGGGTGCTCCTGGAGGAGTTCCGCACCTACTCGAGGAACTTGCAGCACCTAACGAACATTACAGCACCGGCGGTGAGCAACGATAGAACGGAGGTGACAGAGCAACGACGAGATGATGCAGAGGCCTAGGCGGAGCAGCGACTGCACAGGCAGCTCCTACACGACGCACTGAAACGAACGGATAGCAAAGCACGGCCTAGAGGGGTCGGAACACTCGCCGGCGACGAGGCCCGACGACGATGAGCTCGGGCGCTCGACGAACTCGGAGCTAGACGGCGCGCAGGAAGGGGAAAAGGCACGGGGAGGAAGCGGAGCTCACCACGAACACGGAGATGTGTTCGGCTGGCCCAGACGTGGACGGAGTCGACGGCGGCGAGTCTCGAACAGGTACGGGCGCCGGAGTGGAAGAAGAGGAAGAAGACGTGGCGATCGGCTCTGCGTAGAGGAAGTAGTCGAAGTAGTCAACGACGAGGAAGCAGCTAGACACCGTTGGCGAGGCTGAGGTTGACGAGGGGCTCACCGGCGACGAGGTGGCACTTTCAGATGCGTGCGGGTATCGACTGGAGCGGCGGATCTGGTGGTGCTTGGCTCTCCAGGCGGCGAGAGGAGGAAGAGCAACCCTAGGGGAAAGGAGAGGACAAGCTGCAGGTTTAAATGGATGGCTCGGATCACGAGACCTCGATGTCCGTTATCACGGCGCGACGGCGAGCGCGCGCTCTGCTCTGCTTCGCGTGACGGAGGAAGACGGCGACTCGGGGCTGAGAGGCAGACATGTGGGGCCAGGGGGGAAAAGACACGGCGCGACTGCGAGCGCTTGGCTGGGCCTACGGGAAAGAGATGGGCCGTGCAGCTGCGAGGGCAAAGCTGGGCCTGGGGGAGGAGAAAGAGGAGGAGGCCCATAGCCACTGCTGCACCACTAACTTCTTTTCTTTTTCTTTTATCCTCAGCCATAAAAGAAAAAGAAAGGCTCATAATCAAAGGAGAAGAGTTATGGGAAAAGAAAAATATCCCCATGCTCAGTGATTTATGCCCTATTTAATAAAATTGACTTGGACATTTTTAGAGGCAGAAAAATAAAAGGAGTTTGAATATGGTTCAAACTCTTGTCATTTTAAAACCCAACCAAATCAATTCTAAATGGGGTGATATTTGGCAGAGAGGGTGTTGACATGGTGCAAGAATTTTAGTAAATGGAAGAACATTAAAGCACTTGGCTTGGTGGCTTGCACAAAAGAGCAAAGATAGGACAGAAAAGAAAAAGAAAGAAGAAGAAGAAGAAGAAGAAGAAGAAGAAGAAGAAGAAGAAGAAGAAGAAGAAGAAGAAGAAGAGAAGGGGTTTAGGGTTTAGCTAGGCATAGCTCAAGCCACACACACAACATCACAAGGCCTCACACACACTCATCAACAAAAGTAAACTAAGATGCCATGATGCAATGATGATGAAGCAATGCAAGGATGCAAAATAAAATAAATGACATGGCCATGCAAAAAAATAAATGAAGTCAAATGACAAGAACCCCCAAGGATAAGGACAAGGATCAAATTGAGAAAGCTTTATTGCCTTTATTCGAAAGTGTTACATATGGGGTGTTACAAACTCTCCTACACTACAAAAAGATCTCGTCCCGAGATCTAGGACTGGAAGAATGAAGGATACTCGGAACGAACGTGATCTTCTCGTTCCCACGTAGCTCCTCGGTCGGTATGGTGTGACCACTTAACTTTCAAGAACTTGATGGACTTGTTGCGGGTTTTGCGCTCAGCTTCTTCAAGAATAGCAACAGGGTGCTCACGATAAGACAAGTCTTGTTGAAGATCAATCTCCTCGAACGGAATGGTGTGTTCAGGTGTCTTGAAGCACTTGCGGAGTTGAGACACGTGAAACACATCATGAACATTTGCAAAGTTGGAAGGAAGCTCGAATTGGTAGGCTAGATCGCCTCTTTTGCCAAGAATCTTGAAAGGGCCCACGTATCTAGGAGCAAGCTTGCCTTTGATACCAAATCTTTGGGTTCCTTTCATGGGAGAAACACGGAGATAGACATGATCTCCAATGTCGAAAGCCAAATCACGATGCTTGCCGTCATAGTGACTCTTTTGACGCGATTGAGCGGTTCTGAGATTCTCACGTATGACTTTGCACATTTCTTCGGCTTCTGAGATCAAATCATTACCAAGAAGTTGACGTTTACCAGTCTCGGACCAGTTGAGCGGGGTACGACACTTTCTGCCATAGAGGATTTCAAAAGGAGCTTTGCCGGCACTTGCTTGGAAGCTGTTGTTGTAAGAGAATTCGGCAAATGGGAGACAATCTTCCCACTTCATACTGAAAGAGATGACACAAGCTCTCAGCATGTCTTCGAGGATCTGGTTCACTCTTTCGACTTGACCACTAGTCTGAGGGTGAAACACAGTGTTGAAGTGAATTTTAGTGCACATGGCTGACTGAAAGGAGTCCCAGAACTTGGATGTGAACAAACTTCCACGGTCTGAGGAGATGACTTGAGGAATGCCATGCAACGAAACAATTCTGGAAGTGTACAGCTCTGCCAGCTGAGCTGCGTTGGTGGATTCTTAGACGAGAAGGAAATGAGCTACTTTAGTTAGCTTGTCAATCACTACAAAGATAGCATCATTCCCCTTCTTGGACTTAGGAAACCCAGTGACGAAATCCATTTCAATGTGATCGAATTTCCACTCGGCAATAGGTAGAGGTTGAAGGAGACCGGCTGGACGTTGATGCTCTGCCTTCACTCTTCTGCAGACATCACATTCATTCACGAATTGGGCAATCTCCCTTTTTATCCGAGTCCACCAGTATGACTGCTTGAGGTCTTGGTACATCTTAGAACTTCTGGGATGAATCGAGAGGAGGGAGTCATGTGCTTCATTCATTTTGAGCTTGCTGAGGTCACCCTTGGGAACCACAATTCTGTCCTCAAAGAACAAGGTGTCTTTCTCATCAACACGATAGCACTTGTACTTGGGAGTACCCTTAGCAATACCATGTTTCACTTTCTGCACCATAGCATCACTTAGTTGGGCCTCACGGATCTGATCTTCCAAGGTAGGAGCAACTTGAAGGTTTGCAAGAAAGCCTTGCGGAACAACTTGGAGGTTGAGCTTCCTGAATGATTCACAAAGTTCAGGCTGGAACGGTTTGAGAAGGAGACTATTGCAATATGCCTTTCTGCTCAAGGCATCTGCAATGACATTGGCCTTGCCAGGTGTGTACTCAATGCTTGGGTCATAATCTTGGATCATCTCAACCCAACGAGTCTGGCGAAGGTTCAGGTTTGGCTGTGTGAAGATGTACTTCAAGCTCTTGTGATCGGTGAAGATGTCCACTTTTCTGCCCAACAGAAGGTGTCTCCACGTGATCAAGGCATGTACAACTGCTGCTAGCTCGAGATCATGTGTGGGGTAATTCCTCTCATTTGGTTTCAACTGACGAGAAGTGTATGCCACAATCTTCTTGTCTTGCATGAGAACACCACCAAGTCCTTGCAAAGAAGCATCACAAAAGACTTCATAGGGCTTGGAATCATCTGAAGGAGTAAGAACCCGAGCAGAAATGAGCTTCTCTTTGAGTGTTTTGAATGCCACATCACAATCAGGAGTCCAGGAGTACTTGACATTCTTCTGCAACAGGTTGAAGAGAGGCTTTGCAATCTTGGAGACGTTCTCAATGAACCTTCTGCAATAGCTAGCGAGACCAAGGAAGCTTCGGAGTTGCTTCACATTCTGCGGGGGTTCCCAGTTGACAATAGCTTCAACTTTCTTGGGGTTCACAGAAATGACCTCAACAGAGATGATATGGCCAAGATATAAGACCTTATCCAGCCAGAATTCACATTCGGAGAACTTCGCATAGAACTTGTGTTCACGGAGCCTGTCCAGGACCAAACGGAGGTGCTTGGCATGGTCTTCTTCATTCTTGGAGAATACCAAGATGTCATCCAGATAGACGAGAACAAATTCATTGGTGTAGGGGTTGAATATGAAGTGCATCATCCTCGAGAAGGTGGGTGGAGCATTTGCGAGGCCAAAAGACATGACCGTGTATTCATAGGAGCCAAAACTTGTTCTAAATGCGGTCTTGGGAATATCTTCTTCATGGATACGGATCTGGTGGTAACCCATCCGTAGATCGAGCTTTGAGAACACCTTTGCTCCTTTGAGCTGCTCGAACAATTCATTGATATTGGGGAGCGGATACTTGTTCTTTATTGTCTTCTTGTTCAATGGCCGGTAATCAACGCAAAGGCGTTCCGTGCCATCCTTCTTCTTGACAAATAGAACACCATAACCCCAAGGAGAAGTACTAGGCCTGAATAGACCCATACGTTCTTGCTCATCGAGTTGTTTCTTCAGCTTCTTCAACTCATCAGGGGAAAGCTTGTACGGACGCCGACATGCTGGCTCGGTACCGGGCTCGAGTTCAATGACGAATTCAACTTGACGATGGGGAGGCATGCCTGGAAGCTCTTCAGGGAAAACATCTTCATATTCATTGACCACCGGAATCTGTGAGATGGCATTAATCTCGCCCTTGTCATTGAGAGAGAATAGCCTGATTGTGTTATCTCGAGAGGCGAAGATAATCATGTCTTCGTCAGGATGAGTAAGCTTGAGTTCCTTATTTGCACAATCAATGTTTGCATCATGCTTGGAAAGCCAATCCATCCCAAGAATAAGATCAATGTTGGAGTTGCCGAGAATAACCGGAGAAACCAAAAAACTGTAATCACCCATATGAATAGATATATCCGGAGCAAACACACTAGAATGCATTCGATTTCCGGGAGAAATAACTGATAACTCCCTTGGTAAACTTTTGATGTCAACATTGTGCTTGGATGCAAAAGGTTGAGACATGAAAGAACATGATGCACCCGAATCAAACAAGACTTTTGCAGGAATAGAGTTAACTGGAAGATTACCAAGTATCACATTTGAAGAATTCTCTGCTTGAGCTGCATTCATCAGATTCACTCTTGATGTCTTGGGATTGTGCTTGACAATAGCAGTGCTGACAGGTGGAGGAGGCGGAAGGCGCCTTGGGCTGGGACACTTGTTAGCATAGTGACCCTTCTGAGTACACTTGTTGCAAACCACTTCTGATAGAGGCCGGTGATAAGGACCACTTGATCTTGAAGCTTGAAATTGAGGCTTGGACTGATTGCTTGGGTTGGGTGGCTGGGAGAAACCATGGCCACCTGAGTGCTTGTTGTTGTTTGGAGGACGGAGCACTGGAGGAGGCGGTAGCCAAAACTTCTGCTGCTTTGCAACCACTTGGGAAGAAGAGGAGGAGTGAACAACATCTCTGATCCTCTTTTTGGAAGCTTCAATCTTGAGCTGAGCTGCTTCTTGCTTAAGAGCCATATTGTAGAATTGGTCAAATTCATCCGGCTCGAACAAGGTGAGAGCTAGTTGGAGTTCATCCTTCAGACCACCACGGAACATATAAATCTTGCTTTTGGCATCTGGGATGTCTTGCTTGTCATAGCGAGCGAGATTCTGGAACTTGACTTTGTATTGATAGACGGACATGGTGCCTTGCTTCAGGTTGCGGAATTGCTCATGCATGCCTTCAATGACACTGGTTGGAATGTGGTGAGAGCAGAAATCCTTGCAGAAGTCAGTCCACGAGATCTCATGTCCACCTCTAGAATCTTTATACTGTTGCCACCAATCAGCAGCTTGGTCTTTGAGTTGGAAAGTGGCAAACTTAACATAATCCTCAGGTCTCACGTTACTGCATTCAAAGTGCTTTTTGATGTCTGTTATCCAGTCTTCAGCATCTGATAACCCTCAACCGTAAGGGATCGAGATAGTCTTCGCGGGTAAGAATAACCCAATTTATTGATTCGACACACGGGGAGCCAAAGAGTATTTATAAGCTTTGACAGTTGAGTTGTCAATTTGAACCGCACCTGAAATATACTTACTTGCAACAAAAGATAAGTGGTAACGGTGATATGATAGTGATAATAGTGATAGTAAAAGTAAACAGCAAAAAGTAAATAGTGAAGGTAAATGGCAAAAGTAGCAACTAGTGACAAGCATGGTTTAAAACACTGTAGGCTAGGGAGATGGATGGTTGGGCGCTGCATGGATGAGATAGATTCTAACTTGGGGCACGGCACACGGAAAAGTAATGATCATCTAGGCAAATATCAAACATTAGGCATGTATCCCGTAGGTAGTTGTACGTGCTTGCAATAAGAACTTGCACAACATCTTTTGTCCTACCATCCCGCTACGAACGGGGCCAAAAGGAACTTATGGAGATTAAGGTGCTCCTGTCAAAGAGCACCGGAACAAAGCAATGAACTCAATGGATACATGTAATCCTCAAACTACGGACCATCCCCTTTGGTGTCCCAAGCTGTCACTTTTGGGAGGTTCCGAACCGTAATAGGTGCAAACAACTCATAGATAGGATCACGAACACAAATATATTCATTCAAACACATATGGTTCAGATCTGAGATCATGGCACTCGGGCCCTAAGTGTCAAGCATTAAGAATAACAACTTGAAGCAAAGATGATAAACACCATAGTAGATGATAGGCAACATGCCCCCAACGATCTGACAAACTATTACATGATCTAACTCATCCAATCCCTACCATCCCCTTCGCCTACAGCAGGGGAATTACTCACACATGGAGGGAGAAGTCATGGAGGGATGATGGAGTGGTGATGATGATGACGATGGCAATGATCTCCCCTCTCCGGAGGCCAATTCAGCCTCCAGATTAGCCCTCCCGAGGAAGAACAGAGGGTGGCGGCGGCTCCGCGACGGAAAACTGCGAAAAGAACTTCTGATCTGGGGTTTCCGCGTCGTGAGTAAAAGTACGAGGCAAAGTAGGGAACCAGGGGGTGTGGGCCCCACCCAGGCGACCCCCGGCGCGGCCCAGGGGGGGCGCGCCCACAGGGCGCCTGGGCACCCCCTGGCCCCCCTCTGGCCCTTCTTCTGGCCCCTGGTTCCTTCGGGTGCGTGGATTTTCTGTGATTTTTCGTGGATTTTTCTGAGATACCTAAAAATCTTTTTTCCTGCACACAATAAAACCATACAGGCAGCTCTGCTGAAAACAGCGTCAGTCCGGGTTAGTTTAGTTCAAATCATGCAAGAATGAGGTCAAAAGAATATCAAAAGTGTTTGGAAAAGTAGATACGTTTGAGACGTATCAACTCCCCCAAGCTTAGCATATTGCTTGTCCTCAAGCAATTCAGTTCAACGAACTGGACGCGACAAAGAAAACTTAGACAAACTCTTTTGCTTCATTAGATGTATATAAGCATGTACTACGAAAAGAGTCTAGCAAGTATTAAAACAGTACTATGAGGACAATGCAAGGAGCAATCCTTCTTTCAAGTGATTAGTCACAAATACTTAAAAGTAAATAATATACTACTGAAAATCAAGACAAGATTACATTGCACATAGCTTGATCATACTAGGGTGGTATCTCGCTAGTCTCCATGAGTGAAGCAAAACATAAATGCAGAAACTCCTCCAGAGTTTTAAAGGAGACTAGAACTAAGAATTTCAGAATAAATCATATCACAAGTATGCAGAAGACAATGTATTACTCTGGGACAATGCACATTACACTTAGAATGACAATTATGCTCTCCTAGTTAGTGCTTTGAACAAAGAAGGTGAAGACTCTCGAACCGTGGCTTTTGTTGGCAAAGTTGAAAACCCGTGATCGGAAACAAAAACTAAACATGTACCAGAGCTCTTGGTTTTTAAAAACAGAGGTAAAAACTTTTTTGAGAGGTGCATATTTCGTCAACGAATGCTAGTAGATAACTCAATCACTCTTTTTGTGGACAAGTCTCAAGGAACGGCTCCCGCATGAGGACGATCACATCCTCTTAATCTCCTTTGTTTATCACTGCCAAAGTTTATCACTGCCTGGGTGCGCGCGGGGCTGGAGAAGCATAGAGAAGCTCGTAGGTGGGGCCTGCCTGTCAGCCACACGGGAAAATTAAAAAGGGGGCGAAATCCACTACCCCGCACCGGATTCGAACACACGACCCGACGATTATCTGACGGAGACACAACCACTACGCTAGCACTCGAACCTTGACAGATAACAGGATCGATATCTGAAGACTAAACTGAAGACGCAGAGCACAAGGGAAACGCAGGGCTCGTCGGAGCTGCTCGTCAGAGTTGCTCCAGCGACCAAACGAGGGGCGGAGGTGTGCGGGGTGCTCCTGGAGGAGTTCCGCACCTACTCGAGGCACTTGCAGCACCTAACGAACACTACAGTGCCGGCGGCGAGCAACGACATAACGGCGGCAATGGAGCAACGACGAGATGATGCAGAGGCCTAGGTGGAGCAGCGACTGCACATGCAGCTCCTACACGACGCACTGAAATGAACGGACAGCAAAGCACGGCCTAGAGGGGTCGGAACACTCGCCGGCGATGAGGCCCGACGGCGATGAGCTCGGGCGCTCGACGAACTCGGAGCTAGACGGCGCGCGGGAAGGGGAAAAGGCATGGGGAGGAAGAGGAGCTCACCACAAACACGGAGATGTGTTCGGCTGGCCCAGACGTGGACGGAGTCGATGGCGGCGAGTCGCGAACAGGTATGAGCGTCGGAGTGGAAGAAGAGGAAGAAGACGTCGGCGTGGAGGCGATCGGCTCCGTGTAGAGGAAGTAGTCGAAGTAGTCGGCGACGAGGAAGCAGCTAGACACCGTTGGCTAGGCTGAGGTCGGCGAGGGGCTCGTCGGCGACGAGGTGGCGCTCTCAGATGCGTGCGGGTATCGACTGGAGCGGCAGATCTGGTGGTGCTTGGCTCTCCAGGCAGCGAGAGGAGGAAGAGGAACCCTAGGGGAAAGGAGAGGACAAGCTGTGGGTTTAAATGGATGGCTCGGATCACGAGACCTCAACGTCCGTGATCACGACGCGACGGCAAGCGCGCGCTCTGCTCTGCTTCGCATGACGGAGGAAGACGACGACTCGGGGCTGAGAGCCAGACAGGTGGGGCCAGGGGAAAAAGACACGGCGCGACTGCGAGCGCTCGGTTGGGCTTGCGGGAGAGAGATGGGCCGCGCAGCTGCGAGGGAAAAGCTGGGCCTGGGGGAGGAGAAAGAGGAGGCCCATAGCCACTGCTGCGCCACTGACTTCTTTTCTTTTTCTTTTATCCTCAGCCAGAAAAGAAAAAGAATAGCTCATAATCAAAGGAGAAGAGTTAGGGGAAAAGAAAAATATCCCCATGCTCAGTGATTTATGCCCTATTTAATAAAATTGACTTGGACATTTTTAGAGGCAGGAAAATAAAAGGAGTTTGAATATGGTTCAAACTCTTGTCATTTTAAAACCCAACCAAATCAATTCTAAATGGGGTGATATTTGGCAGAGAGGGTGTAGACATGGTGCAAGAATTTTAGGAAAATAAAGAACATTAAAGCACTTGGCTAGGTGGCTTGCACAAAAGAGCAAAGATAGGACAGAAAAGAAAAAGAAAGAAGAAGAAGAAGAAGAAGAAGAAGAAGAAGAAGAAGAAGAAGAAGAAGAAGAAGAAGAAGAAGAAGAAGAAGAAGAAGAAGAAGAAGAAGAAGAAGAAGAAGAAGAAGAAGAGAAGGGGTTTAGGGTTTAGCTAGGCATAGCTCAAGCCACACACACAACATCACAAGGCCTCACACACACTCATCAACAAAAGTAAACTATGATGCCATGATGATGAAGCAATGCAAGGATGCAAAATAAAATAAATGACATGGCCAGGCAAAAAAAAAATGAGCTCAAATGACAAGAACCCCCAAGGATAAGGACAAGGATCAAATTGAGAAAGCTTTATTGCTATTATTGGAAAGTGTTACATATGGGGTGTTACGCCATCACAAGCTCTCACGATCAGCAGAGATAATAATAATATTACCCCTTATCTTAGGGACAATCCGATCAGGCTCGGAATCCCAGTGCACAAGACATTTCGACAATGGTAAAACAAGTCCAGCAAGACCTCCCGGCGTGCCGACACCCTGATAGTAGCCGCGCGTATCTCGTCTCAGGCCACGTCCGGAGGAGCACTACGTACAGCAACCGAAGACCCGAGATAACTGGGTGGCACCGCAAGTGGCTCTAGTTTGGGACCAACACCATCAGCACTGGCCCCCCTGTTATGTAGAAGAATCCTCGGGGATGCGACCCCCTATTCAAATTAATTAATTAATTAATTATTATGTTGCAAATTAAAACCAATGTTGGGCCCTGCTGGAGGAGTTTTATTCAAAGACAAACTGTCAAGGGGTCCTCATATACCCAACCGTGTTAGGGACGCAAAATCAAGGAACATAACACTGGTTTATCGGTTCTTAAGGTGGCATGAGTGGAACAAAACACCGAGCAAAAGGCCAAGCCTTCCACCCATGCCAAGTATATAGGTGTGTTAATATATATAAGATATATTGTGATATACCCAAAATGTCCAAGATCTGACATGGAGCAATCTTCATCTTCACCTGCAACTAACAACGCTCTAAGAGGGGCTAAGCAAGCGGGTAACATAGCCAAACAACGGTTTGCTGGAAAGGTGTCAAAGGTAAGAGGTTTCATCGCAACAAGGAGAGAGACTGACAATAGATAGGTAGCATGACATATAGCGACAACATCGAGAAAACTAGCATGGCAATGATAGTAAAGGTATCCAAGGTGATGGTCATCTTGCCTGAGATCCCGCAAGGAAGAAGGACGAGTCCATGAAGAAGACGAAGAAGAAGCCACGAAGACGGACCACGTGTAGTCGAACGAATCCTCACGATCGCAACGGAAAATGAACTAGCGAGAAGAAGCACACAATATGGTAAACACACCACTCAAGAACATGACAAGAAGCTCAACTAAGTATGATGCAAGACAAGTCTATATGACGCGATTCATGGCAAGGGATGAAGCACACAAGAACAACACAAACCAACAAGTTCAAATGAGGCCGGAATCAACATATAACAATTCCGGTAAGTCCTCATATGCATGTTTCGAAATGGGTCCAAATCTGAACAAACCTTAAGTTAAAGTTGTTAAACAGCAGGTTAACATGCACCAAGATGATCTACTCGAAATTCTAGTCAAGTTACATATAAAGTTTGTTTAATTCGGAGCTACGGCCTAGAAGATATGAGCAAAACAAAACAAGCATGGCAATTATGCAAAGTGCATCCAAACATCAAGCAAACACACTCCAAACATGTATTCAACATGATATTATGCAACTACATGCAAAATCCCACAAGTTTCATATAGGACACGCTCAAAACGGAGCAATGGTCTAGAAGATATGAGCAAAACAAGTTACAATGCAAAGCTGAAGTTAACAACAACATAACAACTTTGGAGCAAGGTAAATTTATGCTACAGCACCCAAACATGAAAACAAGAGGCATGGATGTGAAATAGACATGATTCTGGACAAGCATGAACTCAGAGCACACCCAAACACTTGCCGGAACACATTTAAACTAGCATGGCAAGATTCAAGAAGTTTACTAATTTCTCAGACTTGGTGAAAAACAGAGCATGACAGCAATAACGACAAGTAGGCATGTTTGCAAGCTTGTTCAACTCAACTCAGAGCATATCATGGCACAAGAAGATAACCAACAGCAAGAAGACATGTTTATGAAGCTACTCATGGCAAGAACATGGTCATAGGATGCATAGAACAATAGCTATTCACATAGCAAAACTGAACTTATTGTTAACAGGCTGACAGAAACATTTTATAGCATTTTGACAGCAAGAAATAAACAAGCTACACCAAGGCATATATGCAAACAAAGGCATGGATTGATAGACATAACATGGACAACAAGACATGATCATTGGGCAACCCAAAACATTCATGGATTTGAGTGGGGCATCAAGCAAACATGGCAAAAAAAAAATTCAGATTCCAGACTTAGCAGTTTTCAACAAGTCTCGGGAAATAACAACAGCGAGTAGGCCACTTTGCAAGCTTATTGCAAACACCACAAGGCATAACATGAAAAGTGGTTTGCACCACAGCAAATATGGCAGGATTGTGCTTCTAAAACATATTGACATGTGTCATAAAAGACAATCACACCAATAGCTATGAACAAGACAAAACAACATCTCATAACAAGTTTCAGCACTTAACAACCACATGCACTTTTGCAACAGAGATAAACATGGCAATATGGCACCTAACATAAATGATACAGCAACCAACATGTAGAGCACTTCACAATGAACATTTTGGCATATCATACACTCCATTTGGACCAACATGCGCAAATATATCACCCCACAAACATGCTAACATAACAAAAGTTTTCAGTAGTTTTAAACATATAACACTTATGCAATGATGATTAGGGCATCAAGATGAACTCAAACAAGCATGCCACAGTACAACAATATGAAGAGCATCACGAGACGAACATTTTGACATATCATATGCTGCAAACGGATAAACATGCACAAAGTTACCAACACTCAAACATGCACACATATTTACAACAAGCCAGGGACTTAGTCGTTTTTCTGAAGAAGAAAAACAGGATGGGCGCAGTTAACTAAAATGCGCTCGGGGCGGAGTATAGTGGGCTGACGCTCACCTAGGGCCCATGGGCCGGTGGTGAGGAAGAGGCCAGGCAGCGGCAAGGAGCTGGGCGTGGGCCGATGCGGCTGGATGGAGCGGCTGGGCCGGGGCCGGAGTGGGGCCCACGACGGCTGAGCGAGGCGAGCGGGACGAGCTCCCAGCTCGTCCCGAAACATGGCGGTGGCGGTGGGCAAGGTGGGGACGGCACCGGCGGGAGCCTTGGGCGGCGGTGAGCGCCGGAGATGGCCGGATCTGGTGCGGGGGAGCACGATCCCGTCGGATCTGTGGCCGGAGTAGGGCGGTAGCTCGGCGAGGCACATCAGCTCGGCCGGGCGGCCGAGCTGCTCGCCGGCGGCGACCGGAGACAGAGACGGCGGGGAGGCGAGCGTGGCGCAGGGTGGCGCCGTCGGGATGAGCGGGCGGTGCAGCTCGGTGGCCGGAGGCGAGGTGCTCGGGCCCGGGGCGGCGAAGCGAGGCCGGCGGCGGGGCTGGCTGGGCGCTACGGCGGCGCGCGGAGCAGGCTCGCGTGGGCCCCGGATGGGCTCCGCGTGCCACGGGCGGTGGAGGTGGCAGCGTGTGGTTGTCTCCGGGCGGCGACGGAGCTGACGTGGCGGCGGTGGATTGGCCGAAGCGACGTGGAGGCTGGACATGTCCGGCGGCGCGAGGGGAGCGGGGCTAGGGTTTTACCCGTGATTTGAGGAGGGGAGGCAAATATATAGGTAGAGGGAGCTATGAGTGTCCAAATGAGGAGCAGTTTTCAGCGACGCGATCACGATCCAACAACCGAGAGCATGGAGGTGGCTGGCATGGGCTAGCAGGCTGTTGTGGAGGGGTGCTGGGCCAAAAGAGAAAAGGCTTCCGGCGGTTAACGCGGTTAACCGTTGGGCTATCAAACGAACTCCGAACGCGACAAAACTTGACAAGCGGTCTACCTATGCTATAATAAGACCAGACGCCAAGTTTCACCCCATTCCGAGAACAGTTTCCGGCCACTCATAAAATAAATATTCGGAGATGCCGCGGGCACGTGCAAGTGTGTCTGGGCTCAGAACGGACAACGGAAAAGACAAGGGGGACTCGGACGGATGCAAATTTTAAAAACATGCTGATGCAATGCACACGATGACATGGAAAAATGCAACACGCAAATAGATGACATGGCATCGACGACGAATAACTGGCTGACACCTGGCGCATCGGTCTTGGGGTATCACACTTGGCCCGACGGAGCCAGTTGCCGCCCCAAGCAGGCGCGTGGTTCAACAACTCGCCGCTCCAGTTGAGCTCAATGAGGAGTGGCGAGTTGCTCCACACCGGTATGGGCGTCGTCGCTGCCGCATCATACCGCGCCACCAGTGTCTGCGGTGCCACGCCTCCCGTGTCTGTGGGCGCGCCTCCTGTGCGTGCGGCGGCGCCATGCAGGCAGAGACAGAAGCTAGGTGCGTGGAGAGCGACGAGTCGGTGGCCAGCTTCTCCGTGTCCGCCGCCATCATCGAGGAGAAGTAGAACACGGGAGGCCCCGCCACTTGGGTCCCATGAAGGCCACCGTCAAGGCGACAACTGCGCATTCAGGTGGTTTCTGTGCTTCTTCGTCTCTTCCGAGGACCTTTGTCGACCCCGCAAAGTGTCTGCCCGACATGAGGAAGACAAAGTGATCCGCGGGCGGCCATTTAGATTATGTACTCCATCTCCATTTAGATTATGTACTCCCTCTCCAGCTGACGGAGGGAGTATTAATTATGCCTACAGAGCCGGATTGGCACTGCTTAGTTCATGTAAATGTAATGAAATCCATCATGTTTATATGAAGATCCGACTTTTTTATACGAAATCCTTCATGCTTATATGAAATCAGTCCGTGTTTGCACGAATTTCATCTGGTTGGTTAGAGTTTTGAAAATGTATGCCGCTGGCGTTTGATGTCGTCCTCCGCGGAAGGAAGCGGGAGGAAATTTGCCAGCTACAGTTGGAGATGCTCTTATGCTGGAAATAATAGAGTGACATCCAATCCATTTGAGTTAATTGCGTGTATGATTGTCCCTCTATAAAAAGTTAATTGCATGTACAGTGTACCCGTGACTTGCAGGGTGGCTACAGCTTCGTACAGAAAGTTAAAAAGAAACAAATCCATCCTTAATCTTGTATTCTAAGTACTCTGTGGGTTCCACTGTGAGTACAGTAGTGAAAGAAGTATATATTAAATAAGTAATATATAATATAAAAATCTAAAGTTAAAAACAAAATTCGAACTCATGTCATCGCGTTGCGAGCATCCGGCGCTAACCAGTCCAGCACATTTTTGTTGTAGACCATGCTGGAGATATATCTCCATGTCTACTCTTATACTCCATCCGTTCCAAAATATTTGTATTTTTCAGATTTCAAATGGACTACCACATATGGATGTGTATGTAGACATATTTTAGAGGGTAGATTCACTCATTTTGCTCCATATGTAGTCACCTGTTGAAATCTCTAAAAAGACAAATATTTAGGAATGGAGGGAGTAGAAAACAGAGTTGGTGATGATGGTGTGCGTTCCATCCTGCAATATAGGCCGTCGGATTTATATCTAATGGATAGGAAGAAAACTATGGCAATTTTGCAAAAATATACCCACACCCCTCTCCACGTTCGCAAATACGGCCTTCCCTCGTTCATCGTTTTCTTTCACAAGATAAACCACTCATACAAATGCATCTTGATGTTCCGTGCAACGCACGGGCATCTAGCTAGTTTATTTTAAAATAGTTACTGCGATAATTGGGTTGAAGTGATATATTTTATGTCTGCCCTGAATGATTTCAGATTCACTAGTAGTAACAAAGAAAAGGTTGCCTTGTTAATTAACATAAAACAGGGTGGAAACTATCACATGAGGCCGGTACAAACGAGGCACACTGGGTTCAGCGTCATCGTCACTACAGTTATGCGCGCGCGAGAAGTCTACATATCGAGGGAGCTACTGAGTGAGGCACAGAGACACAATGTTCGAGAGAGAAACCAATTGACAGATTACAATCAGATCGAGTTGTCACCCTTCTGTTGTCATTGTTGGGGTGGGGGGAGGGGGAGGGAGAGA
>LR738715.1:336625957-336677563 GCA_902687465.1 Secale cereale
CGCGCCGGGGGGGCGCCTGGGCCCCCCGAGGCTCCTCCGATGCCCCCCTTTGGCATATATTTAAAGCGTCTCCCGAAACCCTCGAGAGAGGAACTCTTTTCGCGATCTCATCTCTGTTCCGCCGCCGCCGCCGCTCCCAAGATCGGGAGCACCAGGAGAACTCTTCCCGGCACCCTGCCGGAGGGGAGGATCACCACCGGGAGCCTCTCCACCACCATGGACACCTCCCGGATGAGTTGTGAGTAGTCTCCCTTGGACCATGAGTCCATGACCAGTAGCTATGTGATGTTCTCCTCCCGTTCTTGTGCTTCACTAATTAGTCCTCGTGAGCTGTCCTACATGATCGAGGCACATATGTAATCCTTATGCTGTTGCTATGATGAGTTTGCTGGGATCCGATGGATTATGAGATTATGTTCAGATTGTGCTTGAGTAATATATTTGATCTACCTCTTTTATATTTATGTTCGTAAGTAATTCTTGCATGTTCTCCGTTGTTATTTATTGCTTTGGCCAAGTAATAGGTAGTGACTCCAAGAGGGAATGTTATGCTTGATTGTGGGTTCATGCCCCTCGATGACTAGTTTGAGTGACAGAAACATGAGTCTAGGGGATGTGATGTTGCCACAAGGGGGAAACCAACGATGCTTGTGCCCGCGGGTGCAAGGATTGTTTACTTTACGCAAAGTTCTTTTAATGCAGTTTTCTGTTGCATTGAGTTTACACTATGGGTGGGACTCGCAACTTAATACCAGCGAGATGTTCTGGATAGATATCTCAAGGTGGATGATTAGTAGTAGATATTGATGGATTTCGGTCTACTTACTTTGGCGTACCGCCCATGCTTTGAACCTCAACCTTTCTTGCAATGTAATCAGCATTGGTTTGCGCACATGGTCTTGTCAATTGCCCAGCTGTAATTCGTTTACCTCACATAGTTGTTTTATCGTCTTTTGGGAGAGAGACATCACTAGTGAACATCATGAGACTCCGGTCCATATTACCATCATTGATCACATCCGCTATTTACTTTTCGCTATTATTTACTATTGCAATTATATCTATCACTACTATCACTTGCGTTTAATCCTTTGTGAACTACAAGGCCGGAGGGATTGACAACCTCTCTGTACTCGTTGGGAGCAAAGTTATTTGTATCTGTGTGCAGGTCCATGTTGATTGCTAATATCTGGCGCCGTAGCAGTTGACACCTTCTTGTTGAACCTAGGAGTCTCTGGGGATTCGATCCTTGGTATCTTTGCCAAGGGAAAAACTTCCGCAACACTACATCTCACACCTTCCACTTGGGGTAACCAACGAGGGGCGAGAAGCCTAGCACATGGCCGTTACCGAATGATTATGGATTGGAATTGGAATGTGCTGATGTTCTCGAGCATCAACTAGAGGTGGCAAGACAACATGTACATGATTCTGAACGTACAATCAACAAGTTGAGACTGGACATGCAGGTATTAGATGCAGGAGTCAAAAAATGAAACAAGACACTGAGATAACAATGAAGGAATTGGAGATTTTGCAGACTGAAATTTGTGCTATCTAAATTCGGCCAATCCAATTTTCTGAAGAGATTATAGTTTAAATGGTAAGTTATGTTGATGCGCATCCATGATGTATGAGCTGTATTTGCCCACTGTATGTAATTTGCTCTTTGTGTATGCTTTATTATCACTGGTGCCGGACCATAATGCCCAGTGGGTATAATCGGCTGTAATTTCTTTATTCTATAGTGTAAGATTATTCTACGTTTCTATGCCTTAGTCTCTTTATTGTACAGTGTATGATTTTTAGAGGTGATAGTATAGAGTAGGATAATTCTTTGAATATGCTATATCGTTCAAATGGGGCCAACTCGCCCAAACGTTGTAGTGACTATGGCCCTCCACAGGCCGTACGACCCACGGGCCATCTACGGGACGGACGATCCATGGCCTTCTACGGCCGTCGGATTTGTGGGCCTTTTATGGGCTGTCGGATCCGTGGGCCTTCTATCGGCTGTCGGATCCATGGGCCTTCTATGGGCCAGTGGATCCATGGGCCTTCTATGGGCCGTCGGATCAATGGGCCTTCTATGGGCCGTCGGGTCAATGGGCCTTCTACGTCCCGTACGATCCATGGACCTTCTACGGGTTATCTCATCTATGGGCCTTGTACGGGCCGTATAAGGGGCCGTAAACGGGCTAGAGTGGAAATCATACGTTTTATGGGCTGACCATAACGGGTCGTTAATAGGCCCTATTTGATGATGCTATGAAAATGGCCCAACGTATTAACGGGCCACAAACGGGCCGACTGTAACCACTGGCTGAATTTGGCCCACAAGCAGAAAATGACAGTAACAGGCCTAAAGTAAACGAATGCTGGAAATGAGCCCAAGAATAAATGGGCCCTGAGAAGGCCAAAAGATAACATGGGCTGGAAACGGCCCAACGGAATAATGGGCCATTAATGGGTATAAAGTGATACACTGTTCATTACGGGCCAGTTTTACCACGGGCCATTAATGGGCGAGTGTTACTAAGGGCCTCATATGGGCCAAAAGACGTCATGGGCCATACATGGGTCGAAAGTTAAAACGGGCTGGAATTATATTGGACGGCCTAGATGACGCTACTGGGCCTAATTTTGATAGGTCGTAAACGGGCCCTGGTTTAGCGGGCTGTAAATGGGCTATATGTGAACAGACCATTAACAGGCTTGCCGTGGGTCGGCCTGCCACCTTTTGACCAAGTTAAACGGGCCGGCCTTTTCACAGGAATGGGCCTCTGTTGGGCCGTGCCACGTGTTGACGTATCATAGGTGCTTTGGGTCCAATGAGTAGATGACGCTACTGGGCCTAATTCAGATAGGCCGTAAACGGGCCCTAGGTTAGCGGGCTATAAATGGACTATATGCGAACAGGCCATTAACAGGCTTTCCATGGGCCGACCCGCCACCTTTTGACCAAGTCAAACGGGCCGGCCTTTTCACAGGAATGGGCCTCTGTTGGGCCGTGCCACGTGTTGACGTATCATAGGCGTTTTGGGTCCAATGAGTGGATGACATCTGTCCCAATGGTGAGCCGACACGTGTTTCCTCCAGCCAATGATGATTTTACATGTGGAAAATCCCCATTGGTTGGGGTTGTTAACGAGTTATCAGTTCCAAAACTGGACCCTATAGCTTAACGACGTTCCATTACGGTGGATGCCACGTGTCGGTCACCCTTGACGAAAGCACCTCTGTGACACGCGATTTATCGTCATGGAAGTGGACAGTTCCATGATGATAATTTTGGTAATGTCATGGAACACTTCTACGACAGCACAGGTATGAATATCTTCGTTCTGTCATAAATTTTTCATGGATGTACATGCATGACAGAAAACGTGACCTACTGTGACAAACACATATCATCACGGAAGTGTATTTTTTTGTAGTGTATCAAATGAACTATCAAGAGACCATAATATCTTCTTCGCAACTTCATGCTTGGTGATGTTAGTGGCGTAGAGAGCATGAAGCTCATTGGTTATATAAGTAAGACGATCGTAGGTAATGTTGGAAATATGTCCTAGAGGCAATAATAAAATGGTTATTATCATATTTTCTTATTCATGATAATTGTCTAGTGTTCATTGTATTATCCAGAAATCGTAACACATGTGTGAATACATAGACCACAACATGTCCCTAGTGAGCCTCTAGTTGACTAGCTCGTTTATCAATAGATGGTTACGGTTTCCTGACCATGGACATTGGATGTCATTGATAACGGGATCACATCATTAGGAGAATGATGTGATGGACAAGACCCAATCCTAAGCCTAGCACAAGATCGTGTAGTTCGTATGCTAAAGCTTTTCCAATGTCAAGTATCCTTTCCTTAGACCTTGAGATTGTGCAACTCCCGGATGCCGTAGGAATACTTTGGGTGTGCCAAATGTCACAACGTAACTGGGTGGCTATAAAGGTACACTACGGGTATCCTCGAAAGTATCTGTTGGGTTGGCACGAATCGAGACTGGGATTTGTCACTCTGTATGACAGAGAGGTATCTCTGGGCCTACTCGGTAAGACATCATCGTAATGAGCTCAAGGTGACTAAGCGGTTGGTCATTAGATGATGTGTTACGGAACGAGTAAAGAAACTTTCCGTAACGAGATTGAACAAGGTATGGGTATACCGACGATCGAATCCCGGGCAAGTACTAGGGGTGGCAACGGGGCCCCATACCCGCCAAACCCATGGGGATTTCATCTATTAGGGGGTGGGGATGGGCGAAAGACATCCCCATGGGGATATTTACCAAACTAATTTATTCCCCATAGGGTACAATGGGGATGGGGACGATATCCTATTCCCCAGACCCAATACCCATCGGGGACCCGGTTAGTAACTGTGACACTGCGGTCAACCTTAAAATATTCACAAACAAACTTGCAAAAACAAAAAAAGCTCTAGAAAATAACATTAAACCTATCTCACGTCCTCATCTCAGCTGCCACCATGACCAAGAAGTTAGTACGACCTAGATATGCATTAGCGGGACAAGGACAACACCATTTATGTATGTTGATTATAGGGTGTCATATTATGTATATGAGTGTTTGTTTATGGGGATGGGGACCCTAATGGGGCCCCGTTCCCCAGTGGGGCATGGGTATGGGGAAATTTCATCCCCAGTCATGTAAACAGGGATGGGGATGGGATGATAGGGAATAGATGGGGATGGGGACGTTGTAGGTATCCCCATAGGGGATTGCCCCCATTGCCATCCCTAGCAAGTACTATACCGGTAGACAAAGGGAATCATATATGGGATTGATTGATTCCTTGACATCGTGGTTCATCCAATGAGATCATCGTGGAACATGTGGGAGCCAACATGAGTATCCAGATCCCGCTGTTGGTTATTGGCCGAAGAGATGTCTCGGTCATGTCTGCATGGCTCCCGAACCCGTAGGGTCCACACACTTAAGGTTCGATGACGCTAGGGTTATAGGGAATAGATGTACGCGGTTACCGAATGTTGTTCGGAGTCCCGGATGAGATCTCGGACGTCACGAGGAGTTCCAGAATGGTCTGGAGGTAAAGATTTATATATGGGAAGTCATCATACGGTCGCCGGAAGTATTCGGGGGTATGCCGATATTGTACCGGGGCCACTGAAGGGGTTCCGGGGGTCCACCGGGAGGGTCCACCTGCCCCGGATGGCCCTATGGGCTCTATGTGGAGAGGGATCAGCCCCTAAGTGGGCTGGGCGCCTCCCCCCTAGGGCCCATGCTCCTAGGGTTTGGGGGGGAACCCTAAGGGGGGCGCCCCCTTGCCTTGGGGGGCAAGGCACCCCCCTCTAGCCGCCGCCCCCTCCTCGGATCAGATCTGAGGGGGACGGCCCCCCTCTCCCTTGCCCCTATATATATGTGGGGGTGGGAGGGCAGCCGCACCCCAAGTCCTGGCGCAGCCCTCCCCCTCTCCCAACTCCTCCTCCTCTCCCGTGGTGCTTGGCGAAGCCCTACTAGATTGCCACGTTCCTCCATCACCACCACGCCGTCGTGCTGCTGCTGGATGGAGTCTTCCCCCACCTCTCCCTCTCTCCTTGCTGTATCAAGGCGCGGGAGACATCACCGGGCTGCACGTGTGTTGAACGCGGAGGCACCGTAGTTCGGTGCTTAGATCAGATTCGGTCGCAATCTGAATAGCTTCGTGTACGACTCCACCGACCGCGTTCTTGCAACGCTTCCGCATCGCGATCTTCAAAGGTATGAAGATGCACTCCCATCTTGTTGCTAGTAATCTCCATAGATAGATCTTGGTGATGCGTAGGAATTTTTTTTTGATTTTCTGCAATGATCCCCAACAGTGGCATCATGAGCTAGGTCTATGCGTAGTTACTATGCACGAATAGAACACAAGTTGTTGTGGGCGTAGATCATGTCAATTTGCTTGCCGCTACTAGTCTTATCTTGATTCGGCGGCATTGTGGGATGAAGCGGCCCGGACCGACCTTACACGTACGCTTACGTGAGACAGGTTCCACCGACTGACATGCACTAGTTGCATAAGGTGGCTAGCGGGTGTCTGTCTCTCCCACTTTAGTCGGATCGGATTCGATGGAAAGGGTCCTTATGAAGGGTAAATTGTAATTGGCATATCACGTTGTGGTTTTTGGCGTAGGTAAGAAACGTTCTTGCTAGGAACCTATAGCAGCCACGTAAAAACATGCAACAACAATTAGAGGATGTCTAACTTGTTCTTGCAGCATGTGCGGTGTGATGTGATATGCCCAAAAGGATGTGATGAATGATATATATGTGATGTATGAGATTGATCACGTTCTTGTAATAGGAATCACGACTTGCATGTCGATGAGTATGACAACCGGCAGGAGCCATAGGAGTTGTCTTATTTGATTGTATGACCTGCGTGTCATTTCAAACGCCATGTAATTACTTTACTTTATTGCTGATCGTTAGCCATAGTAGTAGAAGTAATGTTTGGCGAGACAACTTCATGAAGACACGATGATGGAGATCATGATGATGGAGATCATGGTGTCATGCTGGTGACGATGATGATCATGGAGCCCCGAAGATGTAGATCAAAAGGAGCAAAATGATATTGGCCATATCATGTCACTATTTGATTGCATGTGATGTTTATCATGTTTTACATCTTATTTGCTTAGAATGACGGTAGTAAATAAGATGATCTCTCACTAAAATTTCAAGAATTGTGTTCCCCCTAACTATGCACCGTTGCTAAGGTTCGTTGTTCCGAAGCACCACGTGATGATCGGGTGTGATAGGCTCTAACGTTCGCATACAATGGGTGTAAGCCAGATTTACACACGCAATACACTTAGGGTTGACTTGATGAGCCTAGCATGTACAGACATGGCCTCGGAACACGGAAGACCAAAAGGTCGAAAATGAGTCGTATAGAAGATACGATCAACATGAAGATGTTCACCGTTGATGACTAGTCTGTCTCACGTGATGATCGGACACGGCCTAGTCGATTCGGATCATGTATCACTTAGATGACTAGAGAGATGTCTATCTGAGTGGGAGTTCATTAAATTTGTTTAGATGAACTTAATTGTCATGAATATAGTCTAAAATCTTTACAATATGTCTTGTAGATCAGATGGCCCACGCTAATGTTGCCCTCAACTTCAACGCGTTCCTAGAGAAAACCAAGCTGAAAGACGATGGTAGCAACTATACGGATTGGGTCTGTAACTTGAGGATCATCCTCATAGCTACGAAGAAAGCATATGTCCTTGAAGCACCGCTAGGTGATGCACCCGTTTTCCCAGCAACTCAAGACGTTATGAACGCCTGGCAGTCGCGTAGTGATGATTACTCCCTGGTTCAGTGCGGCATGCTTTATAGCTTAGAATTGGGGCTCCAAAAGCGTTTTGAGCAACATGGAGCATATGAGATGTTCCAAGAGCTGAAAATGGTTTTCCAAGCTCATGCCCGAGTTGAGAGATATGAAGTCTCTGACAAGTTCTACAGTTGTAAGATGGAGGAGAATAGTTCTGTCAGCGAGCATATACTCAAAATGTCTGGGTTACATAACCGCTTGTCTCAGATGGGAGTTAATCTCCCAGATGACGCGGTCGTTGACAGAATCCTTCAGTAGCTCCCACCTAGCTACAAGAGCTTTATGATAAACTTCAATATGCAAGGGATGGAGAAGTCCATTCCCGAGGTATATTCAATGCTAAAATCAGCGGAGGTGGAGATCAAGAAAGAACATCAAGTGTTGATGGTGAATAAAACCACTAAGTTCAAGAAAGGCAAGGGTAAGAAGAACTTCAAGAAGGACGACAAAAGAGTTGTCGCGCCCGGTAAGCTAGTTGCCGGGAAGAAGCCAAAGAATGGACCCAAGTGTGAGACTGAGTGCTTTTATTGCAAGGGAACAGGTCACTGGAAGCGGAACTGCCCCAAATACTTAGGGGATAAGAAGGTCGGCAACGTCAAAGGTATATGTGATATACATGTTATTGATGTGTACCTTACCAGCGCTCGTAGTAGCTCTAGGGTATTTGATACCGGTGCAGTTGCTCACATTTGTAACTCAAAGCAGGAGCTGCGAAATAAGCGGAGACTGGCAAAGGACGAGGTGACGATGCGCATCGGGGATGGTTCCAAGGTCGATGTGATCACCGTCGGCACGCTACCTCTACATCTACCTTCGAGATTAGTTTTAAACCTCAATAATTGTTATTTAGTATCAACTTTGAGCATGAACATTGTATTTGGATCTCGTTTAATGCGAGATGGCTACTCATTTAAATCTGAGAATAATGGTTGTTCTATTTATATGAGAGAAATGTTTTATGGTCAAGCCCCGTTGGTCAATGGTTTATTCTTATTAAATCTCGAACGTGATGTTACACATATTCATAGTGTGAATGCCAAAAGATGTAAAGTTGATAATGATAGTCCCACATACTTGTGGCACTGCCGCCTTGGTCATATTGGTGTCAAACGTATGAAGAAGCTCCATGTAGATGGACTTTTGGAGTCTCTTGATTATGAATCATTTGACACGTGCGAACCATGCCTTTTGGGCAATATGACCAAGACTCCGTTCTCCGGAACAATGGAGCGAGCAACCAACTTGTTGGAAATCATACATACCGATGTGTGCGGTCCGATGAGTGTTGAAGCTCGCGGTGGTTATCGTTATGTTCTCACCCTCACTGATGACTTAAGTAGATATGGGTATGTCTACTTGATGAAACACAAGTCTGACACCTTTGAAAAGTTCAAGGAATTTCAGAATGAGGTTGAGAATCAACGTGACAGAAAAATAAAGTTCTTACGATCGGATCGTGGAGGAGAATACTTAAGTCACGAATTTGGCACGCACCTAAGGAAATGTGGAATTGTTTCACAATTGACGCCGCCTGGAACACCTCAATGTAACGGTGTGTCTGAACGTCGTAATCGTACTCTATTGGACATGGTGTGATCTATGATGTCTCTTACCGACTTACCGCTATCATTTTGGGGTTATGCTTTAGAGACAGCCGCATTCGCTTTAAATAGGGCACCGTCTAAATCCATTGAGAAGACACCGTATGAAATATGGTTTGGGAAGAAACCTAAGTTGTCGTTTCTAAAAGTTTTGGGATGTGATGCTTATGTCAAGAAACTTCAACCTGAAAAGTCGAACCCAAATCGGAAAAATGCGTCTTCATAGGATACCCTAAGGAAACTATTGGGTATACCTTCTACCTCAGATCCGAAGGCAAGGTCTTTGTTGCCAAGAATGGGTCCTTTCTGGAGAAAGAGTTTCTCTCGAAAGAAGTAAGTGGGAGGAAAGTGGAACTTGATGAGGTGATTGTCACCCCTATCGAACCGAAAAGTAGCGCATCACAGGAAGATGTTTCTGTGGTGGCTGCACCGACTAGAGAGGAAGTTAATGATAATGATCATGAAGCTTTAGATCAAGTTACCACTGAACTTCGTAGGTCCACGAGGACACATTCCGCACCAGAGTGGTACGGCAACCCTGTCCTGGAAATCATGTTGTTAGATAACGATGAACCTTCGAACTATGAAGAAGCGATGGCGGGCCCCGATTCCAACAAATGGCTTGAAGCCATGAAATTCGAGATAGGATCCATGTATGATAACAAAGTGTGGACTTTGGTTGACTTGCCCGATAATCAGCGAACCATAGAAAATAAATGGATCTTTAAGAAAAAGACTGACGCGGATGGAAATGTGACCTATAAGGCTCGGCTTGTCGCTAAGGGTTATTGACAAGTTCAAGGGATTTACTACGATGAGACTTTATCTCCCGTAGCGATGCTGAAGTCTGTCTGAATCATGTTAGCAATTGTTGCATTCTATGATTATGAGATATGGCAAATGGACGTCAAAACGGTATTCCTTAACGGCTTCCTTAAGGAAGAACTGTATATGATGTAGCCGGAAGGTTTTGTCGATCCTAAGAATGCTAACAAGGTATGCAAGCTCCAGCGCTCCATCTATGGGCTGGTGCACGCATCTCGGAGTTGGAACATTCACTTTGATGAGGTGATCAAAGCGTTTGGGTTCATACAGACTTAGGGAGAAGCCTGTATTTACAAGAAAGTGAGTGGGAGCTCAGTAGCATTTCTCACATTATATGTAGATGACATATTGTTGATGGGAAATGATGTAGAACTCTTGGAAAGCATAAAGGCCTACTTGAATAAGTGTTTGTCAATGAAAGACCTTGGAGAAGCTGCTTACATATTAGGCATCAAGCTCTATAGAGATAGATCGAGACGCCTCATTGGTCTTTCACAAAGCATATACCTTGACAAGATATTGAAGAAGTTCAATATGGATCAGTCCAAGAAAGGGTTCTTGCCTGTATTGCAAGGTGTCAAATTCAGTGCAGGTCAATGCCCGACCTCGATAGAAGATAGAGTAAAGATGAGTGTCATCCCCTATGCCTCAGCCATATGTTCTATTATGTATGCCATGCTGTGTACTAGACCTGATATGAACCTTGCCATAAGTTTGGTGGGGAGGTACCAAAGTGATCCCGGAATGGAACACTGGACAGCGGTCAAGAACATCCTGAAGTACCTGAAAAGGACTAAGGATATGTTTCTCGTTTATGGAGGTGACGAAGAGCTCGTCGTAAAGGGTTATGTCGATGCTAGCTTCGACACAGATCTGGATGACTCTAAGTCACAAGCCCGATACGTGTATATTTTGAATGGTGGGGCCATCAGCCGGTGCAGTTGCAAGCGAAGCGTCGTGGCGGGATCTACATGTGAAGCGGAGTACATAGCTGCTTCCGAAGCAGCACAGGAAGGTGTCTGGATGAAGGAGTTCATCACCAACCTAGGAGTTATTCCAAGCGCGTTGGGCCCGATGACTCTCTTCTGTGACAACACTGGAGCTATTGACATTGCCAAGGAGCCCAAGTTTCACAAGAAGACCAAGCACATCAAGCGCCGCTTCAACTCCATTCGTAGTTATATACAAGATGGAGACATAGATATTTGTAAAGTGCATACGGATCTGAATGTCGCAGATCCGTTCACTAAACCTCTTCCACGAGCAAAACATGATCAACACCAGAACTCTATGGGTGTTCGATTCATCACAATGTAACTAGATTATTGACTCTAGTGCAAGTGGGAGACTGTTGGAAATATGCCCTAGAGGCAATAATAAAATGGTTATTATTATATTTCCTTGTTCATGATAATTGTCTAGTGTTCATTGTATTATCTGGAAATCGTAACACATGTATGAATACATAGACCACAACATGTCCCTAGTGAGCCTCTAGTTGACTAGCTCGTTGATCAATAGATGGTTATGGTTTCCTGGCCATGGACATTGGATGTCATTGATAATGGGATCACATCATTAGGAGAATGATGTGATGGACAAGACCCAATCCTAAGCCTAGCACAAGATTGTGTAGTTTGTATGCTAAAGCTTTTCCAATGTCAAGTATCCTTTCCTTAGACCATAAGATTGTGCAACCCCCGGATGCCGTAGGAATACTTTGGGTGTGCCAAACATCACAACGTAACTGGGTGGCTATAAAGGTACACTACGGGTATCCCCGAAAGTATCTGTTGGGTTGGCACGAATCGAGACAGGGATTTGTCACTCCGTATGACGGAGAGGTATCTGTGGGCCCACTCGGTAAGACATCATCATAATGAGCTCAAGGTGACTAAGGGGTTGGTCACGAGATGATGTGTTACGGAACGAGTAAAGAGACTTGCCATAACGAGATTGAACAAGGTATCGGTATACCGACGATCGAATATCGGGCAAGTACTATACCGGTAGACAAAGGGAATCGTATACGGGATTGATTGAATCCTTGACATCGTGGTTCATCTGATGAGATCATCGTGGAACATGTGGGAGCCAACATGGGTATCCAGATACCGCTGTTGGTTATTGGCCCGACGGATGTCTCGGTCATGTCTGCATGGCTCCCGAACCCGTAGGGTCCACACACTTAAGGTTCGATGACGCTAGGGTGGGAATAGATGTACGTGGTTACCGAATGTTGTTCGGGGTCCCGGATGAGATCACGGACATCACGAGGAGTTCCAGAATGGTCCGGAGGTAAAGATTTATATATGGGAAGTCATCATACGGTCGCTGGAAGTATTCGGGGGTATGCCGGTATTGTACCGGGGCCACCGAAGGGGTTCCGAGGGTCCACCTACCCCATAGGGCCCTATGGGATTTATGTGGAGATGGACCAGCCCCTAAGTGGGCTAGGCGCCTCCCCCTGGGGCCCATGCGCCTAGGGTTTGGGGGAACCCTAAGGAGGGCGCCCCCTTGCCTTGGGGGGAAAGGCACCCCCCTCTAGCCGCCGCCCCCTCCTCAGATCAGATCTGAGGGGCCGTCCCCCCTCTCCCTTGCCCCTATATATATGTGGGGGTGGGAGGGCAGCCTCACCCCAAGTCCTTGCGCAGACCTCCCCCTCTCCCAACTCCTCCTCCTATCCCGTGGTACTTGGCGAAGCCCTGCTGGATTGCTACGTTCCTCCATCACCACCGCGCCGTCGTGCTGCTGCTGGACGGAGTCTTCCCCAACCTCTCCCTCTCTCCTTGCTAGATCAAGGCGCGGGAGACGTCATCGGGCTGCACATGTGTTGAACGCAGAGGCACCGTAGTTCGGTGCTTAGATCGGATTCGGCCACGATCTGAATCGCTTCGTGTACGACTCCACCGACCGCGTTCTTGCAACGCTTCCACATCGCGATCTTCAAAGGTATGAAGATGCACTCCCCTCTCGTTGCTAGTAATCTCCATAGATAGATCTTGGTGATGCGTAGGAAAGTTTTTTGATTTTCTGCAACGATTCCCAACAGGTAAGATGAACATTTTCATTGTCGGACCTCTTGAAGCGGCTGAAGAGATTGCGATGAACATCAATTCGCGAGTCTCGCTGGGCGGACGCGCCTTCATTGACCTTGGAGAGCTGGTCCCAAACTAGCTTTGTAGAATCCCGTCCACTCACATGACCATACCGCCCTTTGGTCAGATGACCACAGATGATGTTCTTGGCTATCGAGTCCACTGATACGTCCAAAACGTATCTATAATTTCTGCTTGCTCCATGCCTCTTTTGGGTGATATTGCTATGATATTTATACACTTCCATACACTTTTGATCATATTTGGACTAACCTATTAACTCAGTGCACCCTAGTGCCAGTTTCTGTTTTCTGCTGTTTTTGTATTTCAGGTTTTCCCATTACGAGAACTGCCAGAAAAATCCCGGAAAAATTATATAAAAAATCAGCGTTCCATAAGCTTCCCGGTAGCCAAAGTACAGCCGGAGGGGGGCCACCAGGGCTCCAGGCGCCCTGGTGGCGCGGCCCCCCTGGCTGCGCCGGGGGGGCGCCTGGGCCCCCCGGGCCTCCGCTGATGCCCCCCTTTGGCATATATTTATATCGTGTCCTGAAACCCTCGAGACGGGAACCCTTTTTCGCGATCTCATCTCTGTTCCGCCGCCGCCGCGCTTCCAAGATCGGGAGCACCAGGAGAACTCTTCCCGGCACCCTGCCGCAGGGGAGGATCACCACCGGGAGCCTCTCCACCACCATGGACGCCTCCCGGATGAGTTGTGAGTAGTCTCCCTTGGACCATGGGTCCATGACCAGTAGCTATGTGATGTTCTCCTCCCGTTCTTGTGCTTCACTAATTAGTCCCCGTGAGCTGCCCTACATGATCGAGGCACATATGTAATCCTTATGCTGTTGCTATGTTGAGTTTGCTGGGATCCGATGGATTGTGAGATTATGTTCAGATTGTGTTTGAGTAATATATTTGATCTACCTCTTTTATATTTATGTTCGTAAGTAATTCTTGCATGTTCTCCGTTGTTATTTATTGCTTTGGCCAAGTAGTAGGTAGTGACTCCAAGAGGAAATGTTATGCTTGATTGTGGGTTCATGCCCCTCGATGACTAGCTTGAGTGACAGAAACATGAGTCTAGGGGATGTGCTGTTGCCACAAGGGGGAAAACAACGGTGCTTGTGCCCGCGGGTGCAAGGATTGTTTACTTTACGCAAAGTTCTTTTAATGCAGTTGTCTGTTGCTCTGAGTTTACACTATGGGTGGGACTCGCAACTTAATACCAGCGAGATGTTCTGGATAGATATCTCAAGGTGGATGATTAGTAGTAGATGCAGATGGATTTCGGTCTACTTGCCTTGGCGTACCGCCCATGCTTTGAACCTCTACATTTCTTGTAACATAGTTAGCATTGGTTTGCGTACATAATTCTGTCAATTGCCCAGCTGTAATTCGTTTACCTCACATAGCTGTTTTATCGTCTTTTGGGAGAGATACATCACTAGTGAACATCATGGGACCCCTGTCCATATTACCATCATTGATCACATCCGCTATTTACTTTACGCTTTTACTTACTATTGCAGCAATACCTATCACTATTATCACTTGCGTTTGATCCTTTGTAAACTACAAGGCCGGAGAGATTGACAACCTCTCTGTACTCGTTGGGAGCAAAGTTATTTGTATCTGTGTGCAGGTCCACGTTGATTGCTAATATCTGGCGCCGTTAGCAGTTGACACCTTCTTGTTGAAACTGGGAGTCTCAGGGAAATCGATCCTTGGTATCTTTGCCAAGGGAAAACTTCCGCTACACTGCATCTCAAACCTTCTACTTGGGGTAACCAACGATGGGCGAGAAGCCATCAAGCAAAGTTTTCTGGCGCCGTTGCCGGGGACTCCACTCTTCAGGATAGGGGAGTTGCACGCTATCTTTTACCTTTGCTTTTTAGTCTTGTTAGTTTACCTTTCAGTTTTTGCCTTAGTATCTTTTATCGAAAATCACAAAAATAGTTATCTTGCTTGCTTGCTACTATGGGTTCCACCGAGAACACCAAGTTGTGTGACTTCACTAGTCACAACAACGATGACTTTATTTGCACACCTATCACTACACCTGCCACTTCAGCACCTTCGTATGAAATTAAACCTGCTTTACTGAACCTAGTTATGAAAGATCAATTCTCCGGTGCTGGAGAGGATGCTGCTTTACACTTGAAAAACTTTGTTGAACTTTGTGATATGCAAAAGTACCAACAAATAGATGGTAATATTGTTAAGCTTAAGCTTTTTCCTTTCTCATTGAGAGGAGGAGCTAAAATTTGGTTTCAGTCTTTGCCTAGAAATAGCATAGATTCATGGGACAAGTGCAAAGATGCTTTTATTGGACAACTAAGAAGTAACATAATGAATTTTAAACAATTGGACAATGAACACGTTGCCCAAGCTTGGTAACGTATGAAATCTCTTATCAAGAACTGCCCTACTCACGGTTTGACTACTTGGATGGTTATCCAAACCTTTTATGCAGGCTTGAACTTTACCTCGCGGAACTTGTTAGATTCGGCCGCGGGAGGAACTTTTATGTCAACTACACTTGGTGCTGCCACAAAACTTCTCGATGAGATGATGACCAACTATTCCCAATGGCACGCCGAACGCGCTCCAACAGGTAGGAAGGTAAACTCTGTCGAGGAGATTTCCTCCCTAAATGAAAAAGTTGACTTGATCATGTCTCTACTTTCGAAGCAATCTTCTGTTGATCCTCGTGATGTTCCTTTAAATGCTTTGATTGCTCAAGAACAAGTAGATGTGAACTTTATCTCTAGAAACAATTTCAACAACAATGCTTAAAGGAGTAACTTTGGTAACAATCCTAGACCGTTCCCCTCTAATTCTTATGGGAACAACAATGCTTATCCTATCACCAAGAACTCCACTACTGAACTAGAGATCATGCTTAAAGATTTCATCACTACCCAAAAATCCTTTAATAAGAGTGTAGAAGAAAAACTAAACAAACTAGATGATCTCTCTTTGAAGGTAGACAATTTAGCCAATGAGGTAGAATTGCTTAAAATTAGAACTTCTCCTCTTGAGGAGAGGAAGGTCACTCCTATGAATGCTATTCAAGTGCAAATTAATGAAAACATTAGGATGATGGCTAAACTTAAAGAGAGATGGGCTAGAGAAAGGGAGGAAGAAGATATAATTAAGAACCTTCCTACCCACCACACTGTTGCTACTATCCAAGTTGTTGAGGATATCCAAACTCTTAGCACCCAATGCACTCCTGGTCCCATTGGACCTATTAATTGTGATGCTATGACTATAGAAACTACCAAACAAGTGAACCTAAAGTACACCACTACCACCTTACTTTATAATAGTGACCTTGATTTTGATAATTGCACTCTTACCGAAGTTATTGATTTCCTTCACAAGATGTCTAAAGATCCCCGCACTAGCACGCTTAACCTTGCCTTCACAGAGCATATCACTAATGCTCTCATCAAAGCTAGGGAGGAGAAACTTAGAGTAGAAGCCTCCATACCTAGAAAGCTAGAAGATGGTTGGGATCCTATGATTAAAATTAAATTGAATAACTTCTCTTGCTATGCTTTATGTGATGCTGTAGCTAGTACCTCCATTATGCCCAAAAGACTATATGATATGCTTAAATTGAAATCTTTTGATTCTTGTTCTTTTGGTGTTCGTCTCGTTGATTCTTCCATAAAGAAACCTTTGGGGAGGATCGACGATGTTCTTATCATTGTCAATGACAATTACATTCCCGTTGATTTTACTATTATGGATATTGAATGTGAACCTTCGTGTCCAATTATTTTGGGACGTCCTTTCCTACGCACCGTTGGTGCTATCATTGACATGAAAGAGGGGAATATAAAATTCCAATTTCCTCTCAAGAAAGGGATGGAACACTTCCCTCGAAAGAAGATTAAGTTACCTTTTGAGTCCGTTATACGGGCTAGCTATTCTTTTACTCTTGATAAAACTTGATCTCTTTGCATTATGCCTAGCTTAAAGGCATAAAAGAAAGCGCTTTTGGGAGGCAACCCACATGAATAAAATTTTATTTTGCTTTTTGTTGTGTCTTGATGTTGTTACTACAGTAGCATCATCATTGTATCTTTGCTTTTCAATTTTATGCCAAGTGTAGCCTCTGATTGCAAGAAAGTTCAAAAGTTGTGACGTGCTGTCCAGGAAACAGATTCTATCCTTGGATAGAAAAATTCGTATAAAATCACCAGATCATCTTTTTGGTCTGAATTTTTTTGACAGCGTGCTCTATACAATTTTCTTTCGTGCTTCTGTTTTGAGTTTTTTTATTAGAGTTGCAGAAATGCCCCGAAAAAATCATTTACAACCTGCTGTTCTGTTTTTCACAGATTCTGTCCTGTTTTGCCTTTCCTTCATTTTGCAAACCTAGAGATTGCTTTTTCTTTGCAAAAACCTTTTGGCAATCTTGAGAAACAGTAGACCTTCAAGAATATCCTTATTTCCAGCAAGGAACAATTATTTTATTAAGGGTACTAACCTCGCTAATCAGATTATGATGAGTTATGTATGAAGGGAGTTTTCAAGTGTGCGAGGGAAGATGATAAAAAGATTCAGGAGTGTCAAACGCTCAAGCTTGGGGATGCCCCCATGCACCCCCAAGAAATATTCAAGGAGACTCAAGCGTCTAAGCTTGGGGATGCCCCCGTGCATCCCCTTCTCCATCAACATTATCAGTTCGTCTTTCGTTCCACTATATTTTTATCACTTCATGTGTTATGTGCTATGCTTGGAGCGTCTTGCTTTTAGTTTTCCTTTTAAGTTTTCTTTAGCTTTTCATAACGAGTCGGAACTCAGCTTTCTTTATGTGGGAGAGAAACACGCTCCACTTCTACCTAGAACACAACATAGAATTTTCATGTCTATCTTTGCTGTGTGTGTTCTTTGTCTTTCAATAGCTACTATCATGTTCAGCTCTTAGTTTTCATGCTTAGCTTTTTAAAGAGCTTTTGTTTAGTTGGTTGCTTGAACTCTCTTTATTTATCATGATTATCTTATTAAGAGAGTTTGCTTCCGTTGCATTGGTTGGTATGTCTATGATAAAGATGCTACGTGCATAATGGTGCTTAGTAGTTCATGTTTTCTTATGGTTAGTCTCAAATAGCTGGGGGGTTTCCAATGTGTTATTGGAATACCAACATGCTTTGTTTGCCTATGATGTGGTATGGTTTAGTAATATCTTCCTTCAAGAATTTATTTTGATTGACTTGGCGTATGCTCACGCATATTTAAGACTGTAAAGAAAGTCTGTCAAGCCTTGATGATCTTTTGTTTCTGAGTAGCGATATAACTACCATGCCTGATTCAATGTTGCTTTGTCGCTCTGCATGATTATGACCGTCATTGCTCTCTTAGTTGGTCGCTCCCAGTCTTTTGCTAACCTCCACCTGTACTAAGCGGACTGACTGCTTGTGCATCCAAATTCTTTTAAACCAGTTATGCCATATGAGTCCACCATACCTTCCTACATGGTATTTACCTGCCATTCCTAATGAAGACTTTCATGTACCATCTCGAAATTATTCAAAAAGAAAAAAATGCATTCCTATTTTGTGCCTCTGTTTTAAGTCCATGAGGAAGTAGTAGTTAATTCATGATCTTTTTAAGTTGGACAAGCTTCACCCCGGGATTGCATGTCTAATGTGCAAACCCATAATACGAGAAGGAACTGGCATTGAGTGCGCCCGACTCAAAATTAATATAACAAACAAACCCTCCTTCACGCTTTGTTCATGAGAAATCAGAAAACTTTGGCAGTGATAAACAAAGGAGATTAAGAGGATGTGATCGTCCTCACTCGGGAGCCGTTCCTCGAAACTTGTCCATCTCAAGAAGTGATTGAGCTATCTGCTAGCATTCGTTGACGAAACATGCATGATCTAAAAAAAAATTATTACCTCTGTTTTTAAAACCAAGAGCTCTGGTACATGCTTTGTCTTTGTTTCCGACTACGGGTTTTCAACCTTGCCAACAAAAGCCACGGTTCGAGAGTCTCCACCTTCTTTTAAAGCACCAACTACTGAGAGCATGATTGTCATTCTGAGTGTAATGTGCATTGTCCCAAAGTAGCATTGTCTTTTGCATGATTATGATATCGTTTATTCCGAAATCATTGTATCTAGTCATCACTTAAACCTTGGAGGTGCCCCTGCATTTATGTTTTGCTTCACTAAAGGGGGCAAGCGAGATATCACTTTATCATATTTGCACACCATACTCATTACAAATCTATTTGATGTTTCAGTATCATGTTGTAAAACTTTCAGTTCTTTGTGATTTTCTCATGAGGCAACTTAATTACTACAGATTCATTGTATCAGTAAGCTTTTGTCATATGACTATGAAAAAACCTTATATGGTTAATACCATGTCACCACAGAAATTATTCTTGTTATCATTTACCTACTCGAGGACGAGCAGGAATTAAGCTTGGGGATGTTGATACGTCCAAAACGTATCTATAATTTCTGCTTGCTCCATGCCTCTTTTGGGTGATATTGCTATGATATTTATACACTTCCATACACTTTTCATCATATTTGGACTAACCTATTAACTCAGTGCACCCCAGTGCCAGTTTCTGTTTTCTGCTGTTTTTGTATTTCAGGTTTTCCCATTACGAGAACTGCCAGAAAAATCCCGGAAAAAATATATAAAAAATCAGTGTTCCAGAAAGCTTCCCGGTAGCCAAAGTACAGCCGGAGGGGGGCCACCAGGGCTCCAGGCGCCCTGGTGGCGCGCCCCTCCCCCTGGGCCCCCCGGGCCTCCGCTGATGCCCCCCTTTGACATATATTTATATCGTGTCCCGAAACCCTCGAGACGGGAACCCTTTTTCGCGATCTCATCTCTGTTCCGCCGCCGCGCTTCCAAGATCGGGAGCACCAGGAGAACTCTTCCCGGCACCCTGCCGGAGGGGAGGATCACCACCGGGAGCCTCTCCACCATCATGGACGCCTCCCGGATGAGTTGTGAGTAGTCTCCCTTGGATCATGGGTCCATGACCAGTAGCTATGTGATGTTCTCCTCCCGTTCTTGTGCTTCACTAATTAGTCCTCGTGAGCTGCCCTACATGATCGAGGCACATATGTAATCCTTATGCTGTTGCTATGTTGAGTTTGCTGGGATCCGATGGATTGTGAGATTATGTTCAGATTGTGTTTGAGTAATATATTTGATCTACCTCTTTTATATTTATGTTCGTAAGTAATTCTTGCATGTTCTTCGTTGTTATTTATTGCTTTGGCCAAGTAGTAGGTAGTGACTCCAAGAGGGAACGTTATGCTTGATTGTGGGTTCATGCCCCTCGATGACTAGCTTGAGTGACAGAAACATGAGTCTAGGGGATGTGCTGTTGACACAAGGGGGAAAACAACGGTGCTTGTGCCCGCGGGTGCAAGGATTGTTTACTTTATGCAAAGTTCTTTTAATGCAGTTGTCTGTTGCTTTGAGTTTACACTATGGGTGGGACTCGCAACTTAATACCAGCGAGATGTTCTGGATAGATATCTCAAGGTGGATGATTAGTAGTAGATGCAGATGGATTTCGGTCTACTTGCCTTGGCGTACCGCCCATGCTTTGAACCTCTACCTTTCTTGTAACATAGTTAGCATTGGTTTGCGTACATAATTCTGTCAATTGCCCAGCTGTAATTCGTTTACCTCACATAGCTATTTTATCGTCTTTTGGGAGAGAGACATCACTAGTGAACATCATGGGACCCCGGTCCATATTATCATCATTGATCACATCCGCTATTTTACTTTACGCTTTTACTTACTATTGCAGCAATACCTATCACTATTATCACTTGCGTTTGATCCTTTGTAAACTATAAGGCCGGAGAGATTGACAACCTCTCTGTACTCGTTGGGAGCAAAGTTACTTGTATCTGTGTGCAGGTCCACGTTGATTGCTAATATCTGGTGCCGTTAGCAGTTGACACCTTCTTGTTGAAACTGGGAGTCTCAGGGAAATCGATCCTTGGTATCTTTGCCAAGGGAAAACTTCCGCTACACTGCATCTCAAACCTTCCACTTGGGGTAACCAACGAGGGGTGAGAAGCCATCATCCACTTGCGCGAACCACTTTACATAAACAGCGGTAATACCTTCACCAACTTTGGGAACAACAGTCTTGACAGCATTCCAGATGTCGTTGTCAATAGCTTCAAGATGCATGCACATCTTACTCTTCTAGTAGGGATAACTAGTTCCATCAAAGACAAGGCATGCAACGGAAACCTTGGTTATCCCTGCAGTCAACGTATCTAGAACTATAGGTGGTTACACTGAATCACACAGAACAAGGGAGCACCTTGCTCTAATACCATTTGGAAGTGCTAGTTATCGACTAGAGGGGGTGAATACGCAATTTTTAAGAATGTCTTGGAAGATGTGAAACTAAAACAACACCTAAACATGATATAGTGGAAAATAAACTTAGTAGTACACTTGCATATCAATAACAGCTGAAGTGAGATGCAAAGACAAACAACAACTAGGTAGTACAGAGAAGTTTATGGAAGATAGTGTGAGGATGTAGATGCAGTCAGAGGGAATGTCTTCACACAATGTCTTCAAACAGAACGAGCATGCAAAGGCTTCACGAAACTAGACGGCAAGTAAAGGAGTGAGGTCATAGAACTAGTTGCTCGGAGAAGAAAAATGTTGTTGCACCAGTTCCAGTTGCTGGGACAATTGTATGACTGGTTGGGAACGCTGAGATTGAACTCAGAAGACCTCATCTTCACCTTATTCCCCTTGATATAAGATCCCCAAATCTCGCCCAATCACTCGGGTAAGTCTTCAACATAGACTTCCAAACATTTACATACTTCATTCACCAGCAATCCACAATGACTCTTGGATACTCAGAATGCGACGCCTAACCAACTGGAAGATGACAACCTTCATGTGTAACAAGCCTTCAGTTCACACAGAACAGAAAGGCTTCAGTGATGCTCAAACAATTTTGGGCTCTGGGTGTTTTTGGTTTGTCCTTGCAAGGATCTCCCTCAATGGCTTCAGAAGTGAGTTGCTCTCAAATGACAAAATCCGTGTACTAGCTCGGAGCAGCCACCAACTTATGGTGGAGGGGTGGGCCATTTATAGCCAGGAGGCAATCCGACATGATATGTCTGAATTGACCCTGGGTCAGTGGACAACCGATGCGTGTCCAACAGTCGGCTTTCAAACACACGCAACAACTTTACTTGGGCTCCAAATAAAGCTGACTCAACCAATTATGGAAGACATTTCCTCTCATTGTCTTCACTTTAAGACATATGATTTTAGGTTGAGAATCACATTAGTTCTCTGACTTTGTTTACCTCGACCCCACTTAACTGTGCGGTGGTTCCTATGACTCAAGAAAGAAGAAAATGAAACTACCAAAAGACTATATCTTGGCGCTCCATTGTCTTGAAGCGAATGCCTCCGCATTCCATTATATTCAACGCGCATGTCTTCGTGAACCACCATTATCTTCAATGTATTCATACATTTTAGGTGACATCTTTGATGGGTAAACTGAATCAATAGGGACTACTACCTGTGGTATCCTGTGAATCTCACAAATACATTAGTCCCAAAGCTAAGTTTGTAGTTGATACTCCAAAACCAACAAGGGTGGCACTAGATGCACTTACATTATATCGTTCTTCTCGTTACTGGTTTTGTTCTTCTTTCTCATTGAAATATTCTGACGTCCCCATGACGTAGTCACCTGTGTCTGACCAAACGGTGATGGATATCATATCATCACATCGGGAGGGCTCTAAGAGTATCTCTCCATCGACGGAGGAGCCAATTCTACTCTCAAGTTATCGAGTCCCTTGTCAAACTTTCCGATGAACCTGTAAATTGTCATTATGATCACCAAGTTACAGATGACGTTTGAGCCACCCCAAATTTCACCATACGGTAGGAAGTGACTGCGATACTCTCATGGTCTGAGGAACTAAAACACATGTTATCACTCTGTGTTATAACAATTGAGTTTTGACGATATTATCTCAAAGTATAACAAACAAGTTTGGGTCAATTCAATATGACCGTTCTTCTAACTTCATACTCTCAATGTTGTTTTAGAACTATCATTAAACTTAGCGATATCCTAAGATCCGACAAACATGATCATCAACAACACTTGAGCCAGTCATAGAGGCGAGACTATGAATCTTTTACTGTTTATCATTCCACGCATGCATATGAGTTTTCCATTGAATCGCATATTCCAGGATCATAACAGTTATAGCATGAAATATAAACTCATAATTTTCAACATGGAAATATAATAATACAATATTATTGCATCTAGGGCATATTTCCAACAAAAACATTTGTCATGGACACATCTTAAAACTCTCCACAACAATGCAGTAGCGTCGTGGTAGGTCATTGGAGATTTCATTGAAATTTTAGTTGCTAGTGAAAAAGAAGGTGGAAATATAAGACTGCAACAATATATGTAGAACTTCAGAGATTGTGTGGATGATTGCGATCTACAAGAAATCCTGACGGTTGGGATACGCACAGTTGGAGTCGAGCTATCATTCGAGAGCGGCTGGACATGGTTTTGTGCCACAATGGGCATCAAAATTCCACTATGCAGCAGTAGTACATGAGCATCATGTCCACTCGGACCATAGACCATTTCTACTTGGTATTAATCACTATGTTCAGTTATCAGCCAACAGCCGAAGGGAGAAAGGAGGTTTGAAGCTTGATGGCTGAATGACTCTATAAGTAAGGAGATTCTCCATACCTAGGAGAGAGAGCGAAACTCGCTAGTTTGGTACCCTCTCTAGCGGTTAGAACAAAAGCAGTTAAGGATCACTTGTTTAAATGGGACCACCAAACGTTGGAAGGGCCTAAGAAGAGAATTAGTAAGCCGAGTAAAGAATTGGAAAGATTAAGAAGAGGCGCACAATCTAGTGAGTCTCAACATAAAATGAAGGAGATTCAAATCCTAATCAAGAATTTTTTTTGATTCGGAGGAGTTAATCTGGCTTCAAGGTGGAATGCGAACTGGCTTTTACATGGCGACAGAAATACGACGTATTTCCATATGGCGGTGTGAGCGCACCAAAAATAGTATGAATGGATTACTTGATGACACTGGTGTTTGTAAGGAAGAATTTGATGATCTGAATAGTATTATTTTGGGATACTTTAAAGATCTATTATCGGTGCAGGTTCACCAAACGGATAACAGTGTGTTGAATAAAGTCCAGTGCCGTGTGACAAAAGCGATGAATACCTCTCTAATGGCACCATATACGTCAGACGAGGTGAAGAACACTCTATTTTCGGAAAAAGTCCATTTTAAACCTTGAAATTGTAGAGGTCTGACAAAATGAACCCTCAAGTCGAAATCCCGGTCGATTGCACCCTGAACTCTGCAATCCCGGTCTAAATCGAACCCTGGCATCGTTTAAACTGGGATTCGTCTGGTGGGCTGGCCCACTAGAGTATTTTTTCGTTCAAAAAAAATTCGAAAGGGCGCACATCCTGCTCCCCGCTGGACTGGCCCGCTTTATTTTATTTTCGTTAAAACAAATTAGCATGTGGTGGTAGCTCGAACAGAAAGATCGAAGCAACAAACCACCGGGACACCTTGTCTAAAAACTACGAACTTTTTCCCAAATTTATGTATTGTTTTCAAATCCCGTAAATATTGTTTTGAACGTTCAAATTATTTTAAAGTATATAAAAACCGGCCTATTTGGAGCTATTGAATAGAAGGTGCACAAAAAGAAATTTGAAAAGTGCTGCTGTGTGATTCGAACTCGCAACTTGTTTCTTGTTAGATGTTGGAACTCACCAAAAGAACTAGTGAGGTGAACTGTTAGATTTGCGGCGCGGTACATTATGTATAGAATGTCTTTTGAACATTTGTGAATATTATGGACTGATGGTTTTGTAATATCTATTAAACATTTTCTTAATATACGATGGACATTTTAAATTATACACAATCTACATTTTTAAAATGATGAACTTAAGCCGCAGTGTTGACCACGGTGTGCACCCGTCCCCATGCTGGGCCGGCCCATTTTGTTTGTTACACTGCTAAAAATATCTAATGCACGAAACACCTTTCTATTTTTCCTTTTTACATAATCCGTGGAAACAAATTAATGCGTGATTTTTTTCCTTTTTTCTTTATTATATAATCCGTAAAATAATTATCTAATGCATTAAAAAATTCAATATGTTTTTTTAATTTGTGAACTTTTTAGAAAACTCATGGAAATTTTATAATCCATGAACTTTTTAAAATCCACAATTTTTTTCAAAGTCGTGTTTTTAGCCAAATTCATGATCTTTTTTTATTCCCCCAAACTATCTCGATTTTCTGCAAGTTTTTTTCATTTCGTGCACTAAAGAACGGCCAAAGAGTCATATTTTTGCAGTAGTGTACAACTAAGTGAAATTGACGTAGTGGTTAATGGCTACAGCTGTCAACGTACACCAGTGCAGTTCGATTCTTGCTACTAGTAAATTAATGGAAAAAGTTAAAGTATGCATTTTTCTCTTTTGCGTTCTCCGTATGTCACTGGGCCTCACATACTGCACGAAGTGGACAACGCGCTGGGCCAGACTGGGCTCGTCCAGCTTTATCCCGCTCGCGCGACCAATCCTGGCCACGTCCGTAATCTCAGTGTTCCAAACGACCCTAGGGTTTATTTTAGACCGGGATTGTACAGTTCAGGGTGCAAATGACAGGGATATTGATGTGGGGGTTCATTTCGCTTAACTTCAATGAATTCAGGGTTTAAATTGGACTTTTTCCCTCTATTTTCTATTGGTGATTTCAAAGCTTCGGGACCGGACGGACTTCATGCAGTTTTTTATAAGAGGTTCTGGTCGATGCTTAGAGATGATCTAGCAGTGGAAGTTTTGACTGCTATTAATTCTTATGTGATGCCCCAAGGGTGGAACGAGGCTACTATTGCCATGGTACCTAAGGTAAACTCACCAGAAAAGGTCACGCAGTTTTGATGCATTAGCTTATGCAATGTTATGTACAAGGTTATCTGGAAGTTAATTGCTTCTAGGCTAAACTTACTGCTGCCAAAGATCACTAGTACAACCCAAAGCGCCTTTGTCCTGAGGAGACTAATAACTCATAATGTGTTTATTGCTTATGAAAGTTTGCATGCAATAAAACAGAAGAAGAGTGGGAAAGAGGCTTTGTGTGCACTAAAACTTGATGTGCACAAAGCCTATGATAGGGCTGAGTGGGTTTTCCCTGAAGTATCTTTTGAAGCTTGGTTTTCATGATGATTGGGTCAAGATGATAATGCTTTGTGTGTTGTCAGTGGAGTATAGAGTAAGATATAATTATGTGGAGACCGAAACTTTTAAACCCTCTCGTGGCTTGCAGCAGGGAGACCCACTCTCCCTACTTGTTCCTCTTGTGTACGATGGAATTGACATTGCCGTTATCACATGCTGAACACAGTGGAGACTTAGTGGGTGTGAAGGTATGCCGAGATGCACCAGCAATTACTAATCTCCTCTTTGTCGATGTTTGTCTTATTTTGATGAAAACAAATGTCCAACATGCTGCTTTTTTGAAATCAATTCTAGATATATATTGTGTAGCTTCTAGACAGCTCGTCAGTGCACAAATCAAGTATTTTTTTGTCCAAGCACCGAGGTGGATATGACAGCCGATGTTTGTACTTATATCAACATCATGACAGAGGCTCTGAATGATAAATACTTTGGCCTTCCTGCTACATTGGGACGTGATAAGAGTGATAGCTTCCGATATTTGATTGATCGGTTAATTCTAAAACTTACTTGGTGGAAATAAAAATACCTTTCCATAGTAGGTAAAGCAGCGCTAGTTTAGTTAGTTTCTTAAGCAACGCCAACTTATGCGATATCCGTCTATAAATTTCATATAAAAATCCAAAGGAATAACATATGTGATATCTCTCTTTTGGTGGGGTGATGATGCAACACATAGGAGCATGCACTGGTTCGCTTGCTGGAAGATGTGTAATCCGAAGAAAAATGGTGGCATGGGGTTTAGAGATATTCACTTCATTAACACTAAATTGTTGGCTAAACAAGCTTGGCATCTTATTGATAACCCGAATTCTTTATGTGCTCGGATCCATAAAGCTAAATACTATCAAGATGGAGATCTTATCAATGTAGTGTTGAAGAAAAAAGGTTCCTAAACATGGTAGAGTATCATAGTTAGAGTTGAAACTCTAAGACGTGGGTGTATTTGGCGAGTTGGAGATGGAGAGCAGATTAAGATATGGGAGGGAGAACAGATTAAGATATGGGAGGACCCATGGATCTCTCAGTCTCCTTCTAGAAAGGTAATACCCCCGAGCCGGAATCATATTTTGTCTCGTGTTAGCGATCTAATTGACCATGCAATAGGAAATTGGTATGATCAATTGGGTATGCAAATCTTCTGGCATGTTGATGCTCAAAGAATTATTGCTATCCCACTGTCACCGCATGAGATGATAGATTTCCTTGCTTGCAACCCAACGAAAATAGGTGGTTTTACTAGTCGGTCGGCCTACAAACTTGAATGTGAGAGCCATTTCGGTATTAATCTGCGACAATCCGCAAGATCCTCATCTACAACAAATGTTTGGGATTCGGTTTGGAGCCTCCTTTGTCCAGCAAAAATGAAAATATTCACATGGCGGGCTCTTCACGTAGCTACTCCCTGCCACACGATCTTGGCAAACAAACACCTAAAGATTAACCCAAGTTGTCCTGCATGTAAACTAGTTTCTGATAACATCAAGCATTTGTTGTTTGAATGTACCTTAGCAGTGCAAGTGTGGAAGCTGCTTCGGATTTAAGATATTATCAAATAAGCAATTCAGGTGGACACGGCCTGCGAAGCAATCTTGGAACATTTAGTATGCCTTCACGAGTAGGATATCCAAGTTCTCGAGCTTCCCAAGCTAAAGGGGACAATGGCCACTGTTGCATGGTACGTATGGTTTGAACATTGCAAATTGACCCACGGGGAAGAGACTCAGAATGCTACCCAAATTAACTTGGCGGTAAGAGGTTTAGCGGCTAATTTCATTATTTCCTGGAGTCCAAAGGCCAAGGTGAAATCAGCGGCATGGTTCAAACCAAGGTATGGCTATACTAAATTGAATGTAGACCCAGGTTTCGTTAAAGATTCACTTGTTGGAATAGTTGAGTCTGTTTTACGTGACCATGAAGGAAAATTCATTGCGGCGACAAGTGAAAAAAATGATATATGCTTTGACTCATTCACCGTGCAAGCTATTGTTGCGAGATTTGGGATGAATCTACCTCGAATTGTTGGTTACATAATTGAGATCAATTCAGACAGTGTCGAGGTGGTCGCAACATGACAAAATGGTTATTCTTCTTTAGCGGCCACTGTTGTCTTTGACGATTGTTATTTTATGTCTCTAGATTTTAATCATGTTATCTTTGATTATTGTAGTAGAGAGAGTAATCAGGTAGCTCATGAACTAGCTAGGTTAGCTAGATTTTCTCCTCCGAATACTTGGTTGGAATTCATACCTCATGCAGCGATTCCCTTAACTGTAAATGATGCAATGATTGTTACGACTGAATAAAGGAGAATTTAATTATAAAAAAGTAAACCACAAACAAATAATAAAAATAAAGTTAGCAAACCACAATTGACGTCCTCTTTGGCGGACAATCCTATTTGACGCGTGAGGGTCGCCCCGCCATCCACATGGGCCAGGACAAAAGCACACGTTGGGGACACGCTACTTGCTAACAAGTGACCCGCGTGCTAAATAAGCGCTTAACTAAATGGTTCGTGGCGTCCAGGCGTCAATCAACATGGGCCAGCCCACAAAGTCCCACACTCACCATATTTTGATCGTATATTATATGCTCATAGCAACCTGTTGGTCCATTGTACATGAGAAAAATAAAAATAAAATATTTTTCCTTAGTTTAAAAATGGTGAAATGAAAATAATTCATGGTTTTAAAAAGTTTGCAAATTTTAAAACAATTCAATTTTTTTGTTAATTTGGAAAAGTTTCATGAATTGGAAAATTGTTCGAGAATTTCAAAATGGTAATAGGATTTTAAAAAATTGACCTTTTAAGACATAGGTCGATTAACCTTTAACTTTTAAACACGTAAAATTAAAAAAAAGGTTGTGAAATAGTTCATGGTTTGAAAATGGTTGATGAATTTGAAAAAAAACTTCATGAATTTTAAAAAGTTTGTAATTTTATGAAAATGCACATTGGTAAAAAGTTCCTGTATTTCGGAAAATAGGCGGATTTGAAAAAGTTCGCCAATTCAAAAAAATATCAATGAAAAACATAATAAATTGAAATTTCCCAAATTCCAATTGTTTCCATCGGTTTGAATAGAAAAAGAATAAAGAAACAAAAAGGGAAATATGAAAAAAGAGAATACAATCAAAAATGAAACAATGTAAAAGGAAAAATAAAATAAAAAATAGAAAATACAGGAAATCCAAAGAAATTCAAGAAAACCCCTCCCAGAACACTGGAAGGTTCCCAAAATTGGTGCAAGGATAATGGGCGGGGCGCCATTTACATCCTAGCAAACTAGAATGTGTGCATGTTCTACCGATAACACTGTAAATGGCGCTATGAGCGCCAAATATGAAGTGGAATTGAGGTGAGTGAAAATTAACTTATAGGTGGGCTATAGGCCGTGAGCGAGTGAGCTCCGCCTCGCAAATGGGAATAGTTCGTAGTGAAACTTGCAATTACTAATATTAGGAGATACCCATTTCAAAGATCACCCCCGCTTCCTACGATGGTGCGCTACATGTGCGACACTCGTCGCAACATGAAAGTTTTGGTAGGATACCCTCCCATGCACAATATGTGTGTTTGCTTATATGTTTTCTTAGATTTTTTTTTTCTTTCGAAAAAGATTATCACTTGGACAATGCATCCAACTCATAAAACGTCTTAATTGTTGCATTGCTCACATCGAGATCTTCAAAACTAATCACATGTTGATAGGTTTCAATGATTTTCTTGATAAACTACGCTTCCAATCTTTACTAACACTAACACATCATTTTAAGTAAACTAACTTGAGCTACATTTTTTGGTGAAGTACAAAAGCACAACGGTGCTAAGCTTTTTCCAAGAAAAACAGAAGCATAATTTGTGTTGTACACATGAAGCGCAACTATGCTTCACTATACGCAGACTTGTGCTTATATGCTTCACGCGGAAAGCACACCGAAAAAACAAAGAAATTGAAGAATACAAAAATTATTTGTAAGAAAATCTAGAAAAAATACGTAATTCGAAAAAGGAAGAAACACCCCCCAAAATTTCGGGACAATGCGCTCCTCTGGGCGCACCACATGGCGTTATCGCACTCTCGCACGCTTTTGGAGTCCAATATGAACCCTCATCCTTGGACTAGTCGTTCCAGATTGGAGGTGAGGAGAAAAGCAAATGCTCACCCATGCCGACACTTTGGGTTGGCCCATTGTGGGTGTCCATGTTTTCTTAATTATGTTCTTTCAGTTTTTTGATTTTTTTTTTGCTTTCCAAAAATATTTCAGCTTGCCAAAAAGTATGAATTTTCATGAAATTGAATATTTGTAATATTTGGATTTTTTTATTTTCTCTTGAAAGCAAAGTGTTTATAAAATTTATCTAAAAACCCATGTTTTCAAAATATGTTCATGAATTTCAAAAAGTGTTAATGAATTCGAAAAAATGGTTGAGAGTTAAATAATTATTCAAGAATTCAAAAAAAATTGCACTCTATAAATAATCCCCAATTCAAAAAATGTTCTTAAAGTTTAAAAAGGTTCATAAATTCAAAAAATGTTCACGTATTAAAAAATAACTGTTGGTGAGTTTGAAAGATGTTCATGACTTTCTAAAATGTTTCTAGTTTGAAAAATATTCACAATATTCAAAAAACTTTGCAATTTTAAAAAATGTTCACAATTTCTGTTTGAAACATTGTTTGCTATTTTCGAAAAAATGTTCATGGATTTCATAAAATGTTCGCAAATTAAAAAATATATAATTTTTTAAAAGTATTTGCAAATCTGTTAAATATTGTGATTTTCATAAAAGTTCTTCAATTCAAAAAATTGGTCGTGATTTACAAAAATAACATTTTAAAGAAATTTGCAAGTTAGAAAAAAGGAAAATAGATAAGTAAAAAAGAACAAGAAAATACCCAAAAAAACAAAAGGAAAATAAGGTAGGAAAGAAAATGGAATAAAAATAGGAATGATAAAGAAAATTAAAAGAATAAATAGACGAAAGAGGAAAAAACCACAATAGACGGCCCATACTGAGGACGAGGCGAACGGGGGTTCACGTTGGATCACTGTTCCTCGAGTTATGCGAGGAACTATATCCCTCGTCTTTCTGGTATAACTCAAGGCTCCAGGATACATGCACAAGGTTGTGGCATGTGAATAATACACGGTTTCAAACGACAACCCAACATACAAGCCATGTCTTTTGTGGGCCGGATCAAGTAATTCATGCCACATATTTGAAGCATGAAGCGGTTGCCTTCGGTCCAATAATATTTAATTGCACATGTTGTATACGCCCAATAATGCTCACACTTTGTCTACTTATTATCCTTTAGCATTTTAACTTCCACCACTTACGTTAAAAAAATTCTATTCGACGCTCGTTGCATTGTTACTATCGGGCAAACGTAGGGTCTCCCATTTAACCCGTTCTCTTTCGTCTCGGTTCTGGGAGCTTTCTAGGAGATTCATGTCCGATTTTACCGGTTGGGTAACCTTCTAGATGGTTTCTGAAGCGGTTTTCCCCCATGTTCTGTTTTTGTTTCTTTTTCGTTTTCATTTCTTTTCTGTTTACTTTTTCCCTTTTCAACAAATTTTCGATATTTTAAAAAGTTTTTTGAATTTCAAAAAATATATTTCTAATTTTAATATTTTTCCACAAAAAACTTTCTTCTTTCCATTTTTTCTGTAATTAAAAAAATGATCTCATTTTTAAAATGTGTCCAGGACTTTTTAGAAAATGTTCACTATTTCTATAAAAGTGAAATGTCTGAAAAAATGTTCTCATTTAAAAAATTGTATAGAAAATTCAATATACCTCATTTTTCAAAGTGTCTATGCTTTAAAAATATTCGTGTTTCCAAATAATATCCGTAAATTTCATAATTGTGTATTGTTTTCATAAAAAATGTTCATTTTAGAAAATGTTCACGTATACAAAATTGTACAATATCTTGAAAATTTGTTTCCGTTCCCTAAAAGTGTTCACGTATAAAACATCATTTAGAATCTCTTTGAAAAAAGGTACCAGAAAACACATTCCGAAGTGTTTTTGACTCACTATAGTGTATTCCAGTTCGATACATTGCTTCTCGGTTCGCTGGAGTGATCCCAGTTTGCTATAGTATTTAAAGGTAACTACCTTGGAAAGAAATATGCGAACATACGTTGCCATGTCTGCGAGCAAACACATGGTCTCCCATTTAACCTGCGAATTGGAGGCATTTTGTTGCAAGGAGTGTACAATAGGGACTCCCCTTACCTTCTACTAGTGTCATGTATGTTGTAACATTTGTAACTGTTTTTAAAATTGTGCTCCTTCCAATCCATATTAATTGTGGTTAATTTAGTACAAAGTTATACGTGACAATCTTGCCATGCTTTTAACCTTAGGAGTGTTTTTTACTGAACCTTAGGTGTGATATTGCCTATTGTTTTGCTTGTTTCTATTTTTTCCAAACTAAAAATTTAGGCCCACTTGTTAAGACATCAAGTCAAGTGACATGGCAAATAACTCAAACTCTTACTCATTGAAGACATACCAAATAATATATACATCTAAGAAGTTCATCCTCACTATCTCAATTATCTTAAAATGCACACACTCTAACTCAGTACTACATGCAATCCTCCCACCTCAACATGACACCTCAGCAATTATTTCCTTTTAGTTTCAAAACATGTATAGTTCCAGCTTCTCTCTTATTTTTTTGGAGGCATCAAAATTTTACCGCCCATCCTGTCCTATTTGCATTGATTTTCTTTGTCTCTTCATTCACCATCAATTTATTCTACTAGTTGACCCGTTGTGCCAAATGGCGCAGAGACCCGTTAAAGGCATGTTGTCGATGAAAATAGTTTCATTTTGCAAGGACATATTCGATATTGGTAGTAGAAAAGCACATGTGTTAGATCATGCTATTTTGAAAATATGTTTATCACGCTAAGGAATCCGAGTTTGAAAAAAAAATCATATTTGTATAACATGTATAGACCAGCTAAGGAAGCATTTCTTTTAGTTGAAAATATGGTTACCACATTGAAAAATCTGAGTTAAAAACATTTTTGTATGTTTGTACCAATCTTTTATTTTTCATGTGCACGAAAAAAACTATCGGTGATGTGCATGCATATGGAGGTATAGGTATTTGAAAGACCCATATGCTACCTAGCCTGACCCAGGAACAATTATGTATGTGTCCCGTTGGGAGTAGAATATGAAGTGTCGGCATGGTGCATCTTTGGTTATAAGCAAGGATAGAGCCAAAACTACGCTCCCCAAGGAAATATAGAATTATCTTTATGCTAAATATACATTTCAAAAACATGTCTAATAAACTGGACCTAAAGCTAGCATCAAACCACAAATGTATCATCTAGCAACCTGTCGAAAACAACAAAAGGGCAAGTGTGCATCTATGCTTTCACACAAAAAATTAGGTCTTGTAGTTTACTATTACTTTCGATGCATCAAGATACAAAACTTAAAATAAACTACGTGCCTAATATGACCATTCCATAGACTAAGAATATACCAGGAAAGACATAGAAGCACACAAGATGAGAGGGAAAGTGAACAACCGAGATTGCTTATGGCCACCAGAAGTTTTCTAAGTGGCCAAACAGCCCGATGGAAGTTGCAGGCGGGCGTGGTGGCACAACCGAGTAGCCTTCCTCGCTTGTCGGCTGGTGCTACTGCTGCTCTTGTCCTCCCATTGATGAAGACAATGGCACATACGATAGTCCAATATATGTGAAAGAAAGTGGTTTTGTCACTAAGCATATTGGCATGGTGAAGATTTGATTTTCTGAAATAAGGCATGAGCAATTAACAAAAAAATTCATCATAGATGGGAGGAGATATGAATGCAAACATGTTATAATCACCTTCTTAAAGCATGCAAACCAGTAATATAGGTAAGAAACCGCGAGTTCGGTAAGATTTTGGACACGAAATATTATTTACATATAGCAGGGGAAATCTTTTGTTGAATAAGACATAGTTTACACATATTTCATCAGTTGTTCTGGCAAACGCAAAACCTTGTGCAACCAAAGGAAGGCATAGTTGTACAATGCAAAGGTCCTATTCAGCTGTAGGCAAAAGAGAATACATATATCAGTTCTTCCAAACCATCCAAGATGGACCTTATTTAACTGTAGGCAAAAAAGAAGTACATTTTTGTAATTATAGACTTATAGTTACATATGTGCCCTGCATGATGTATGATGTCATGGTGACCTAACCACTGAAATTCAAAAGACTCAAGAATTCAGAACATAACAATAGAGACACAAACACTGGATTCCAAAATATGTTCATAGAAAGGTAACACTTTTGTGGCACAACCACTACACAATAAATATCTTGGCATATGTTCTGCATCCATATAATAGATGACAAAAATCGGAATACTAAAAGTGCAAGGTGGGTGTATGAGAATGGAAGATACAAATGTGCAAGTATAAACACTAAAGAAGGTACTAATTAATTTGTAGTCGTTGCATTGTACAACCTACACAAAGAAAACAAAGGCCAAGATAGAAAGATTGTTATTCTAAATCATATGGTGATTAGCACTGCCGCTAAGAAAATTACCAATTTAGATTAAGTGGCCTAGGAAAGAGAAAATAATCTAGCAAAATTAGGGACCTAGTAAAGTGAGAATATTATTGAGGAGCTAGGATTACGGTGTGGTAAAAACAAATCATAGAAGGCATCCGGATTAAAAGAATGCAAGGTGTGCTTACTTTCACTCGATAAATGTCAACGAGGCTTTTAAGACACAAATGAGGAGCTCTGTACAGCGAGCTGGGACAACAATGTTTTGCATCAACACCCCATTCATCAACAACAAGCAAATAAATTACATAAAATTTCTTCTAGCAATTCATCAAACAATTGGAAACAATACACGACGTACATGTAACCAGAAGTTGACAGATGAAACCAAGCTATTGAAGTTGTAGAAACATAATAGATAGTCAGTGGGGATTGAGGGTAAGAGAAATACAATAATTGGTGTGTGCATACGCATAAGAATGCCTACCATTTACAGATTTGTACCTAAAACAAAAGTAAGAATGATAATGATGGGGACCCACACAAAAGCTATGATTCAACCCTTGGCACGAGTTCCCGATTTAAACCAAGTGTTATTTGCATAGCAAAGGACTTAATTTTCAAATACAATTAATATAAATCAATGACCCAGGGGTACGTATATGGTCCTCCCATAATCGACATATCACAATTTGGCAACAAAAATGTGGTAGAACCATAATTTCAGAACATAACATCAAGTAGTGTACATTTCAGCCACCTTCAACATTTTAAATCAAGATAAACAATAGATACCAAGATAAACAATCAGTAACGCCGAAAGACTCATCTTCAACTTAGTATTTTGTTAATCGCTCTATAGCAAGCATCAATGCTATTTACACTCCTATCATAACTGTTAAAAAAGAACCATCCTTGAACATTCTTATTAGTTTTACGCTCAAAGAGAACTTATTAGGCTAATAAACCATACAATGTGATTTCTTAGATACTTAGCAACCTCTTGTAGGTTAATCAGAAGCTATTTTATTGATTTCGATGTAGTAACCAAGTCAATGTGTACCTTTTGGCAAGTTCATCCATTATTGCATCCGCCTTAAGGTCCATCAATCAAAACAAATCCCAAGCAAATCAATTGAGCGAACTCCTCAAAGAACAAAGGAATAGGTGAGTGTTATCTATACAAAAATTAAGATAATGAAGTAGGAGGGGTGATTATTTACAACAGAAGAAAGGATGGAGTATAATATCTCTATTTGACTCCGAATTAGCAAAATAAGAAGACATGGAAAGGTACTTGAAAAACATCAAAGCCAAGTTCTGGGGGCACCAAAGTGAGAAACAATCTGTTCAATCTACATGCAAGAGTATAGTTTTGATCTAAACAAGTAAACCAGAATCAGTAATACAAACCTAAATGCAAAGACTCTCGATGACAAAAAGGCGTGCATATCTGAACGAAAATGGGGTTCATCGTAACTTCAAATCACCCTCGCATGCTTTGGTTCGATACTCAGCCACTGGCAGACCCAAAGATTCTAAAAGGACATCCAGCGTCATTCTGCAGGGGATTTTCACCATTGGTGGAGTAGCATGTGGTTTTAAATGGATGCTATTAATTTGCAGAGTATGAAAAGAATGTAACGCATAGCCTAAAATGGTCCAAACATAGAATAACTGGAAGCCTATGGTTAAACCATGCCTGCTAGGCCGCTACATAAAAAAATAGGCATAACAAAGACGTCCACAGCAAATGCCGACATTACTGAAGGCAACCATTGAAATTTTATGAAGCAAAAAATTGTATTGTAGGAAATTATATCTAAAAAGGAATTGTAGGGCATATTAAGAAGTGATCAATTCAAGCTGTTCCATTCACACAACATTGTTTACGGGGAACATTAGAAATAAGACAAACTATTTGTTCATTGCCCAGGTCATAGCAACATGAACTAGAATTTAGTTTGTTGTTATTGGATCTAACTCACGAAATGATCAAGATTAACCAACATGACCTGTAACTCAGAGCATGTAGTAAGATAAGCCAAGCCTAAATAAGTAAGATATATAGTGAAACCTTTTAATTGCAATAACCAAACTCAGTAGATTGTTAGGTATCCTTGGAGTCAATGTAATACACTGCATCTGAGGGAAACCGGCTCTGCATTTCTTCTATGCTCACCACTTCATTCTGCAGCAATTATTCAGAGTAGCAATATTTTCGTGTTTATTTGGTCTTGCTGGCACGGAAAGTAACTTAGGTGGCTGCGTAGGTAGATGGATGATACGTCCATTTTGCATCACGGTTTTATGTTGATATTTATTGCATTATGGACTATTATTTCACATTATGGTATGATACTTATGCCTTTTCTCTCTTATTTTGCAAGATTTACACCAAGAGGGAGAATGCCGCCAGCTGGAATTCTGGTCCGGAAAGGAGAAAATATGAGTGGCCTATTCTACACAACTCCAAAAGCCCTGAAAATCAACGAAGAATCATTTTGGAATATATAAAAAATATTGGGCGAATAAAATACTGAGGGGGACCCACCAGGTGGCCACAAAGCCTGGGGGCGCGCCCAACCCTCCAGGGCGCGCCACAGGGCTTGTGGCCCCTCTGGTAGGCCTCAGGTGCCCCCTTCTGCTATATGATGTTTTTTGACCTGAAAAAAAAATCAAAAGAGAACTTTCGGGACGAAGCGCCGCCGTCTTGAGGAGGAAGTTGAGCATAACCAATCTAGGGCTCCGGGGGAGCTGTTCTCTTGGGGAAACTTCCCTCCGGGAGGGGGAAATCGAAGCCATCGTCATCACCAACAACCCTCGCATCGAGGGAGGGTCAATCTTCCTCAACATCTTCACCAGGACCATCTCCTCCCAAACCCTAGTTCATCTCTTGTATTCAATCTTTGCCTCAAAACCTCAGATTGGTACCTGTAGGTTGCTAGTAGTGTTGATTACTCCTTGTAAGTTCAGATCCTTGATGCTAGTTGGTTTATTTCATGGAGGATCATATGTTCAGATCCTTGATGCTATTAAATACTCCTCTCATTATGAACATGAATATGCTGTGTGAGTAGTTACATTTGTTCTTGAGGACATGGGAGAATTCTTGTTATAAGTAATCATGTGAATTTGGTATTCGTTCAATATTTTGATGAGATGTATGTTGTCTTTACTCTAGTGTTGTTTTGTGAACGTCGACTACATGACACTTCCCCATTATTTGGGCCTAGGGGGAAGGCATTGAGAAGTAATAAGTAGATGATGAGTTGCTAGAGTGATAGAAGCTTAAAACCTAGTTTATGTGTTGCTTTGCAAGGGGCTGTTTTGGATCCATATGTTTCATTCTATGGTTAGATTTATCTTAATTCTTCTTTCGGAGTTGCGGATGCTTGCGAGAGGGGTTAATCATAAGTGGGAGGCTTGTCCAAGTAAGGACAGCACCGAAGGACCGGTCCACCCACATATCAAATTATCAAAGTAACGAACGTGAATCATATGAGCATGATGAAAACTAACTTGACATTAATTCACATGTGTCCTCGAGAGCACTTTGCTTCATATAAGAGTTTGTCCAGTCTTGTCATTTTCTACAAAAAGTATTGGGCCACCTTGTTGCACCTTAGTTACACTTGTTACTTGTTACCTGTTACAAAGTATCTTATCACAAAACTACCTGTTACCGATAATTTCAGTGCTTGCAAACAATACCTTGCTAAAAATCGCTTGTCATTTCCTTATGCTCCTCATTGGGCTCGCCACTCTTACTTATAGAAAGGACTACGATAGATTCCCTATACTTGTGGGTCATCAAGACTCTTTTCTAGCACCGTTGCCAGGGAGTGAAGTGACTTTGATGAGTGGAATTTGGTTAGGATAAATTTATATTACGTGCTCAAATTTCTTATCACTTGTCACTATGGAAAACAATCCTTTGAGGGGTTTGTTCGGGGTATCTTTCACCCCGACCGGAATAACAAAGAGTTGGCCCTCAACCTACTGAACCTACTTGTCGGATCTAGGGTTCCGAGAAACCCTTGAGGTTCGAACTCTGGGGTGCGCATGAAGATCTCCTTCCGCCCTAGCTCATCTACTCACCGATCCCTAAGCCTAGCTCGTCAGATCCGAAGAACAAGGGACACAGGGTTTATACTGGTTTGGGCCACCGTTGTGGTGTAATACCCTAATCCAGTGTGGTGTGATGGATTGCCTTGTAGGCTAATGAAGAACTAGTACATGGATGAACTGCCTCCTGAGGAGAGGGGTTCTTGTGCTCGGGTGAGCTTATGGGATGTAGCTTACTGAATGATCAACTCCAGGCCCCCCTCCAATGGTGGTGGCTAGCCCTATTTATAGTGGCTCGGGTCCTCTTCCCAAATATTCAGCGGGAAGGGATCCCACAACTGCCAAACTTGAAGGGGGGCAGCTAGTACAAGCTATCCTGAAAAAAGGTGGTCTTCGCGTGCAAAAAGATCTGGTGGTGACGCCGCCGTGGGCTCCGTGGTGACCTTCATTCTGCTGTCCTGCTGGTCTTGGTCTTGTTGCACCGATATGGAAACCTTTGCCTGACGCCTCGGGACTCTTCGCCTGCACCTTCTCCTTTAGCACCAAAGAGGAAGCTGGCACTCTGCGCCTGCTGGCACCCGCCTGGCCTTGGTCGTCACTGCTCACGTCATGAGGACCTCGAGAGGTACCCTTTGCCTTGATATCTTCGATCCTCATGAGCCGGCCTAGTGAGGCCGCCCCAGGGGATGTCTTGCGTCGTTTGCCTTGCGAGGCTTGGCCCCTCGCGAGGGTTTTGAGTTGTTGCTAAAGACGCTGGGCCGTACCAGGCCACCTGATGAGCCACGCCCTGGGCTGCAGGCAGGCAAGTCTGGGTACTCTCATTCCTAGAACACCTACAGTAGCCCCCGGGTCCAAGGTGCGCTCAGGCTTGACTTCGCGGCGAAGCCAAGGGTCAAGTGCGGAGCACTGCAGGCCTTAAAAGCCTGCAGCCTTGACTGATGAGTGGCGACTCACGGGACGTGGGCGTCTCCACTTCCCCATGCAGCCTCAGCGACTGCACGACTTGACAAGTCCTTGCGTGCATAGAAGACCATCATTACCTACGATTATGGAGGCCAGCGGTTGGCCTTCTCCTGGCTATAAATAAGGCGGAACGCGGAGTCCTCGCTGCCCATCTTCTTCCTTTGTTCCTCTCGCTTCTTCTTCTTCCTTGCCCTTTGCTCGGCCGAGCTGCTCATGGCACCAATCAGGAAGTTTTCATCCTTGGAGAAGGGGAAGGCCCAGCAGGAGGGGCCTGGCTCACCACCAGCCAAGAGGGGAAGAGGCCGTCCTCGCAAGTGTGACGCGACTCCCGTCGGGCCTACGAGCGGGCATGGGGGGACTCCCACAGCGCCCGTAACCGCCCTCGGTAGCCGTAGCGGCGGCTCTTCGAGCGGCGGGGGCCGCCGTGGTGTTGGCGGTCCTATGAACGGAGGGAGGCGCTCTGGGGTTGTTAGGCCTCCCCAGCCGCGCTCCCACTTGGCGGAGGTGACGCTGGGGTTCGTCGTGTGGTCAGAGAGAGCAGCTGTAACACCCCATATGTGATACCTTCCATATATGGCAATAAGGCAATTATCAATTTGATCCTTGTCCTTTCCTTGGGGGTTCTTTTCAATTATGCATTCTTTTGTCATTGCATTGTCATCTTATTTTTCTTTGCATTCATGCATTACCCATCATCACCATTGCATCATGATCTTCATAGCATTCTTCACTTGTCATTGTGTTATGCATCCTTAGTTTGTCTTGTGTTGGTCCTTGATCTTGTTGTGTGATGGTGGTGGCAAGCCCATGCCCATGCTAACCCTAACCCCCCTCCTTGTTCTTGCACCACTTCTTCTCCTTCCTTCTTTCTTTCCATTCTTTAAGCAATTTTGCAAGTGACTTAGCCTCTTCCAAAAATGTTCATCTCCTCCCCACATCTTTGTTACTTTGTCATGAGTCACCTTGCAGAGCCTTGCCCCATTTTAAAAAGTTTTGGTCAGGTTCAAAAATGATAGAAGTTTGAACCATATTCAAACTATTTTATTTTTCTACCTCTAAAAATGCCCAAGTCATTTTTATTAAATAGGGCATAAATCCAGGAGCTTGGGGATATTTTATTTTCCTCCAGATTCCTTTTCTTTTAGTATATGCTTTTTATTTTGTTCTTCTGTTTGAGGAAAAAGAAAAAAAAACATCAGCAGCAGCGCAGCCCAGCAGCCACCTGGGCCAGTTCCCCCTCGCCCCAGCAGCCGCCAGCAGCCCAGCAACAGCCCGCGAGTGCGTCCCCGCTGCTCTTTCTCACCCGCGCCCCCGCTTACCCCCGCTGAGTCGTGCCCACGTGGACGCCTAGGGCCCACACGCCAGCGTCTGTGGCCGGTCGCGCACCCACCTTTTCGTCCTCCTCGCAACGTCGCCATGGTGATTGTGAGCACGACGCCGTCGCTTCTCCATCGTTGCTCTGCCCCCCTTTTAAGCCCCCACCATGTCCAACCTAACCACTAGGGTTCCTTCCTCCTTCCTCGGCCGCCGCCAGGCCACATAGACCCCCAAATCCGCCGTTCCTCCACCGTCTCGAGCGCAGCGGAGTGCCCGTCCTCGTCGCCGATGTGCTCTCCGACGACCGTCGCCCTGGAGACCGTGTCCGTCAAGTTCGCCGTCGTCGTCTACGTCTCCTGCTACATCTACGGCCCGCGGGACGCCAAGTCGACTGCCTCCTCGTCGAGTTCCCTCGCGTCGTCTTCCGATCTTCTCTGGCGAGATTCCGTTACCTCCGACCTCTTTGTGGCTAACCAAGCACACCTCCGTGCTTGTGGTACGTTCACGCCCCTCCCCGACCCCTTCTTCTCCTCGTTTGCTTGCTCTAGCCGTGCTAGACGCACGCACCCGAATGCGTCGCCGTTGGGCCTCGCCTCTGGCGAGTGCCCCAACCATCATAGCCCCTCCGCTGGTGCCCGTCGTCTTTGCCGTGTCGCATAGGTTCTGCCTGTGCTCTCGCCATAGCTTGTCGCGCCGTGTTTTGCCCCGCCGTTGTGCGTCGCCGCCGCCTCTGTTGCTTGTCGTCGGCGTCGTTGTAGTCTTCGGTAGGTGCTGTAAGTTCACGTCGCGGGTGCGGGACTCTCCCAGGAGCACACTGCACCACTCTACCGCCTGATTTGGTCGTCGGAGCAGCTCCGACGAGCTCCTCCGACGGGCTCTATTTCCTCTCTGCTATCTGCATATTCAGTTAACACTTAACGCAACGCTCCACTTATCTATCAGATACACGCTCGTAGCCCAGTGGTGTGTCTCTCCGTCAGTTAAGCAGCGACGCGGGTTCGTTTCCACGCTGGGGCAGTGGCTAGCCCCCCCTTTTTGCTATTTTTCTATGTCACTGACTGGGCGGCCCCACCGGTCATCCACCCAGCTCGCGCACACCCAGTCTCACACCCGCAGCGCCACCTCAGCGCCTCTGGACCCACGGGTCAGCGTCTCAGGCTAGATCCAGGCTGGGTCTGTTAGCCCCTTTTCCTTTGTTTTTCTTTTCTATTTTGTTTTTAGTTTTTCTTTTCTGCATTTTCTTTTGCATATTTATTTCTTTTAATATATGCATCTGATGAAAATGCTTTATATATGTAAACTGCCTAGTTTTTCATGTAGAATATTAATATGCAGTTTGTTGCCATGTTTAAAAACTTTTAAATTGTTGGTTGAATTAATTTATGTTTAAATATGACCAAACTTGTAAAAATCATTACTAAATAACCCTAACTCCAATTTTGACAAACTTTATATGATTCGGGGTGGAAAATGTGTAGATTAATGTGGTGCTGTTGTTTTGCATGTTTAACAAATATAAAATATGAATTTCTCAGATCTGTCCTAATTTTATTTATATGAATATGGGAGTTTTAGGAAATTATTGTTTGTTCTTTTCGGCCCATTTAAATTGCTAGCATGTTGCTCTTAGTCCTAGTTGCACCCCTTGCCATGTTAAAAAACTTATAAAACTTGTTGGGTGCTTGTTTAAAACATCTACATAACCATTTGTGGTCATGTTAGTTTTGTTTCCTCTTGTTTGGTTCCTACATGTGTGTGATCTTGTCTATTGCCATGTTGCTTGTGCACTCTTCTTGTCCCTAGGAGTTGCATCATATCCTACCCATGTTCATATGCAGAATATCATGCATCAAGTGTTTTGAGCATTCATGATGATTGATTGTTGTTCCGGTATTTGCATTGTTGTGTTGGTTAGAGCCCGGTGATGATTCGGAGTTCGAGGTTCCTTTCGAGGCTGAGTTTGAGGAGCAAGGTTACGTTCCCTCCGTGGACACAACAGGCAAGATGACCATTCCCAGATATCACTTCTATCTTTGTCTATGCTAGATGTCTCGTTCTTTTAGATATGCCTCGATGCCCATTCCTGTTTGTCAGCCCCCCTATTGTTGCCATGAAACACTCTAACAGCCTTCCTAGCAAACCATTGTTTGGCTAAGTACGCATCGCTCAGCCCCTCTTATAGCATTGTCAGTTGCAGGTGAAGTTTTGAAGATTGCTCCATGATGATCTTGTTATTGGGATAAAAATATATATTACCTGTTAACTCCTTTTATTTTCGTGTTTATTTGGTCTTGCTGGCACGGAAAGTAACTTAGGTGGCTGCATAGGTAGATGGATGATACGTCCATTTTGCATCATGGTTTTATGTTGATATTTATTGCATTATGGACTATTATTTCACATTATGGTATGATACTTATGCCTTTTCTCTCTTATTTTGCAAGATTTACACCAAGAGGGAGAATGCCGCCAGCTGGAATTCTGGTCCGGAAAGGAGAAAATATGAGTGGCCTATTCTGCACAACTCCAAAAGCCCTGAAAATCAACGAAGAATCATTTTGGAATAAAAAAAATATTGGGCGAATAAAATACTGAGGGGGACCCACCAGGTGGCCACAAAGCCTGAGGGCGCGCCCCAGGGCTTGTGGCCCCCCTGGCAGGCCTCAGGTGCCCCCTTCTGCTATATGATGTTTTATGACCTGAAAAAAAAATCAAAAGAGAACTTTCGGGATGAAGCGCCGCCGTCTTGAGGAGGAAGTTGAGCAGAACCAATCTAGGGCTTCGGGGGAGCTGTTCTCTCGGGGAAACTTCCCTCCGGGAGGGGGAAATCGAAGCCATCGTCATCACCAACGACCCCCGCATCGAGGGAGGGTCAATCTTCCTCAACATCTTCACCAGGACCATCTCCTCCCAAACCCTAGTTCATCTCTTGTATTCAATCTTTGCCTCAAAACCTCAGATTGGTACCTGTAGGTTGCTAGTAGTGTTGATTACTCCTTGTAGTTGATGCTAGTTGGTTTATTTCATGGAGGATCATATGTTCAGATCCTTGATGCTATTAAATACTCCTCTCATTATGAACATGAATATGCTGTGTGAGTAGTTACGTTTGTTCTTGAGGACATGGGAGAATTCTTGTTATAAGTAATCATGTGAATTTGGTATTTGTTCAATATTTTGATGAGATGTATGTTGTCTTTACTCTAGTGTTGTTTTGTGAACGTCGACTACATGACACTTCCCCATTATTTGGGCCTAGGGGAAGGCATTGAGAAGTAATAAGTAGATGATGAGTTGCTAGAGTGATAGAAGCTTAAACCCTAGTTTATGCGTTGCTTTGCAAGGGGCTGTTTTGGATCCATATGTTTCATTCTATGGTTAGATTTATCTTAATTATTTTTTCGGAGTTGCGGATGCTTGCGAGAGGGGTTAATCATAAGTGGGAGGCTTGTCCAAGTAAGGACAACACCGAAGCACCGGTCCACCCACATATCAAATTATCAAAGTAACGAACGTGAATCATATGAGCATGATGAAAACTAACTTGTCATTAATTCACATGTGTCCTCGAGAGCACTTTGCTTCATATAAGAGTTTGTCCAGTCTTGTCATTTTCTACAAAAAGTATTGGGCCACCTTGTTGCACCTTAGTTACACTTGTTACTTGTTACCTGTTACAAAGTATCTTATCACAAAACTACCTGTTACCGATAATTTCAGTGCTTGCAAACAATAACTTGCTAAAAATCGCTTGTCATTTCCTTATGCTCCTCATTGGGCTCGCCACTCTTACTTATAGAAAGGACTACGATGGATTCCCTATACTTGTGGGTCATCAAGACTCTTTTCTAGCACCATTGCCAGGGAGTGAAGTGACTTTGATGAGTGGAATTTGGTTAGGATAAATTTATATTACGTGCTGAAATTTCTTATCACTTGTCACTATGGAAAACAATCCTTTGAGGGGTTTGTTCGGGGTATCTTCACCCCGACCGGAATAACAAAGAGTTGGCCCTCAACCTACTGAACCTACTTGTCGGATCTAGGGTTCCGAGAAACCCTTGAGGTTCGAACTCTGGGGTGCGCATGAAGATCTCCTTCCGCCCTAGCTCATCTACTCACCGATCCCTAAGCCTAGCTCGTCAGATCCGAAGAACAAGGGACACATGGTTTATACTGGTTTGGGCCACCATTGTGGTGTAATACCCTAATCCAGTGTGGTGTGATGGATTGCCTTGTAGGCTGATGAAGAACTAGCACATGGATGAACTGCCTCCTGAGGAGAGGGGTTCTTGTGGTCGGGTGAGCTTATGGGATGTAGCTTACTGACTGATCAACTCCAGACCCCCCCTCCAATGGTGATGGCTAGCCTTATTTATAGTGGCTCGGTTCCTCTTCCCAAATATTGAGCGAGAAGGGATCCCACAACTGCCAAACTTGAAGGGGGGCAGCTAGTACAAGCTATCCTGAAAAAAGGTGGTCTTCGCCTGCCAAAGGATCTTGTGGTGACGCGGCCGTGGGCTCCGCGGTGACCTTCATTCTGCTGTCCTGTTGGTCTTGGTCTTGTTGCACTGATATGGAAACCTTTGCCTGACGCCTCGGGACTCTTCGCCTGCACCTACTCCTTTAGCACCAAAGAGGAAGCTGGCACTCTGCGCCTGCTGGCACCCGCCTGGCCTTGGTCGTCACTGCTCACGTCACGAGGACCTCGAGAGTTACCCTTTGCCTTGATATCTCCGATCCTCATGAGCCGGCCTAGTGAGGCCGCCCTAGGGGATGTCTTGCGTCGTTTGCCTTGCGAGGCTTGGCCCCTCGCGAGGGTTTTGAGTTGTTGCTGAAGACGCTGGGCCGTACCAGGCCGCCTGATGAGCCACGCCCTGGGCTGCAGGCAGGCAAGTCTGGGTACTCTCGTTCCTAGAACGCCTACAGTAGCCCCCGGGTCCAAGGTGCGCTCGGGCTTGACTTCGTGGCGAAGCCAAGGGTCAAGTGCGGAGCACTGCAGGCCTTAAAAGCCTGCGGCCTTGACTGATGAGTGGCGACTCACGGGATGTGGGCGTCTCCACTTCCCCATGCAGCCTCGGCGACTGCACGACTTGACAAGTCCTTGCGTGCATAGAAGATCATCATTACCTACGATTATGGAGGCCGGCGGTTGGCCTTCTCCTGGCTATAAATAAGGCGGAAAGCGGAGTCCTTGCTGCCCATCTTCTTCCTTTGTTCCTCTCGCTTCTTCTTCTTCCTTGCCCTTTGCTCAGCCGAGCTGCTCATGGCGCCAATCAGGAAGTTTTCATCCTTGGAGAAGGGGAAGGCCCAGCAGGAGGGGCCTGGCTCACCACCAGCCAAGAGGGGAAGAGGCCGTCCTCGCAAGTGTGACGCGACTCTCGCCGGGCCTGCGAGCGGGCATGGGGGGACCCCCACAGCGCCCGTAACCGCCCTCGGTAGCCGTGGCGGCGGCTCTTCGAGCGACGGGGGCCGCCTTGGCGTTGGCGGTCCTGTGAACAGAGGGAGGCGCTCTGGGGTTGTCAGGCCTCCCCAGCCGCGCTCCCACTTGGCCGAGGTGACGCTGGGGTTCGTCGTGTGGTCAGAGAGCGCAGCTGTAACACCCCATATGTGATACCTTCCATATACGGAAATAAAGCAATTATCAATTTGATCCTTGTCCTTTCCTTGGGGGTTCTTTTCAATTATGCATTCTTTTGTCACTGCATTGTCATCTTATTTTTCTTTGCATTCATGCATTACCCATCATCACCATTGCATCATGATCTTCATAGCATTCTTCACTTGTCATTGTGTTATGCATCCTTAGGTTGTCTTGTGTTGGTCCTTGATCTTGTTGTGTGATGGTGGTGGCAAGCCCATGCCCATGCTAACCCTAACCCCCCTCCTTCTTCTTGCACCACTTCTTCTCCTTCCTTCTTTCTTTCCATTCTTTAAGCAATTTTGCAAGTGACTTAGCCTCTTCCAAAAATGTTCATCTCCTCCCCACATCTTTGTTACTTTGTCATGAGTCACCTTGCAGAGCCTTGCCCCATTTTAAGAAGATTTGGTCAGGTTCAAAAATGATAGAAGTTTGAACCATATTCAAACTTCTTTTACTTTTATACCTCTATAAATTCCCAAGTCATTTTTATTAAATAGGGCATAAATCCAGGAGCTTGGGGATATTTTATTTTCCTCCAGATTCCTTTTCTTTTAGTCTATGCTTTTTCTATTGTTTTTCTGTTTGAGGAAAAAGAAAAAGAAAAGGCATCAGTAGCAGCAGCCAGCCGCAGCGCAGCCAGCAGCCACCTGGGCCAGTTCCCCCCTCGGCCCAGCAGCCAGTAGCCGCGAGCATCCTAGCAACAGCCCGCGAGTGCGTCCCCGCTGCTCTTTCTCACCCGCGCCCCCGCTTACCCCCGCTGAGTCGTGCCCACATGGATGCCTAGGGCCCACACGTCAGCGTCTGTGGCTAGTAGCGCACCACCTTTTCGTCCTCCTCGCGCCGTCGCCATGGCGACCGCGAGCACGATGCCGTCGCTGCTCCGTTGTCGCTCTGGCCCCCATTTTAAGCCCCCACTATGTCCAACCTAACCACTAGGGTTCGCTCCTCCTTCCTCGGCCGTCGCCAGGCCACATAGACCCCCAGGTCCGCCGTTCCTCCGCCGTCCTGAGCGCAGCGGAGTGCTCGTCCTCGTCGCCGACGTGCTCTCCGGCGATCGTCGCCCTGGAGACCGTGTCCGTCAAGTTCGCCGTCGTCGTCTACGTCTCCTACTACATCTACGGCCCGCGGGATGCCATGTTCGACTGCCTCCTGGTCGAGTTCCCCCGCGTCGGCCTCCGATATTCTCCGGCGAGATTCCGTCGCCTCCGACCGCCTCGCGACTAACCAAGCACACCTCCGTGCTTGTGGTACGTTCGTGCACCTCCCCGACCCCTTCTTCTCCTCGTTTGCTTGCTCTAGCCGTGCTAGCCGCGCGCACCCGAACGCGTCGCCATTGGGCCTCGTCTCTGGCAAGTGCCCCGACCACTGTAGCCCCTCCGCTGGTGCCCGTCGTCTTCGCCGTGTCGCATATGTTCTGCCTGTGCTCTCGTCGTAGCTTGTCGTGCTGTTGTGCGTCGCCGCCGCCTCTGTTGCTTGCCGCCGGCGTTGTTGTAGTCTTTGTTAGGTGCTGTAAGTTCACGTGTGGGTGCGGGACTCTCCCAGGAGCACACCGCACCACTCCGCCACCTAATTTGGTCGCCGGAGCAGCTCCGACGAGCTCCTCCGACGGGCTCTGTTTCCTCTCTGATATCTACATCTTCAGTTAACACTTAACGCAATGATCCCCTTATCTGTCAGATACACGCTCATAGCCCAGTGGTGTGTCTCTTCGTCAGTTAAGCAGCGACGCGGGTTGGATTCCGCGCCAGGGCAGTGCCTAGCCCCCCTTTTTGCTATTTTTCTATGTCACTGACATGGCGGCCCCACCTGTCATCCAACCAGCTCACGCACACCCACTCTCACACCCACAACGCCACCTCAGCACCTCTGGACCCACGGGTCAGCGTCTCGGGCTAGATCCAGGCTGGGTCTGTTAGCCCCTTTTCCTTTGTTTTTCTTTTCTGTTTTTTTTTTCTGCATTTTCTTTTGCATATTTATTTCTTTTAAAATATGCATCTGATGAAAATGCTTTGTATATGTAAACTGCCTAGTTTTTCATGTAGAATATTAATATGTAGTTTGTTGCCATGTTTAAAACCTTTTAAATTATTGTTTGAATTAATTTGTGTTTAAATATGCCCAAACTTGTAAAAATCATAACTAAATAACCCTAACTCCAATTTTGACAAACTTTATATGTATTTGGGGTGGAAAAATGTGTAGATTAATGTGGTGCTATTGTTTTGCATGTTTAACAACTTTAAAATATGACTTTCTCAGATCTTTCCTAATTGTATTTATATGAATATGGGAGTTTCCAGAAATTGTTGCTTGTTCTTTACAGCCCATTTAAATTGCTAGCATGTTGCTATTAGTCCTAGTTGCACCCCTTGCCATGTTAAACAACTTATAAAACTTGTTGGGTGCTTGTTTAAAACATCTACATAACCATTTGTGGTCATGTTAGTTTTGTTTCCTCTTGTTTGGTTCCTACATGTGTGTGATCTTCTCTATTGCCATGTTGCTTGTGCACTCTTCTTGTCCCTAGGGGTTGCATCATATCCTACCCATGTTCATATGCAGCATATCATGGATCATGTGTTTTGAGCATTCATGATGATTGATTGTTGTTCTGGTGTTTGCATTGTTGTGTTGGTTAGAGCCCGGTGACGATTCAGAGTTCGAGGTTCCTTTCGAGGCTGAGTTTGAGGAGCAAGGTTACGATCTCTCCGTGGACTCAACATGCAAGATGACCATTCCCGGATATCACTTCTATCTTTTCTTATGCTAGATGTCTCGTTTTTTTAGATATGCCTCGATGCCCATTCCTGTTTGTCAGCCCTCCTATTGTTTCCATGAAACACTCTAACCGCTTTCCTAGCAAACCGTTGTTTGGCTAAGTACGCATCGCTCAGCCCCTCTTATAGCGTTGTTAGTTGCAGGTGAAGTTTTGATGATTCCTCGATGATGATCTTGTTATTGGGATAAAACAATATATATTACCTGTTAACTAATGCACCTATATATTAGTAATGGGTGGAGGTCTAAGCCTTTCTGCTTGGTGTTTTGTTCCACTCATGCCACCTTAGGAACCGATAAACCAGTGTTATGTTCCTTGATTTTGCGTTCCTAACACGGTTGGGGTTTATGCCCCCCTTGATAATTTGCTCTGTTTAAAGCTTTTCCAGCAAGGCCCAACTTTGGTTTTACATTTGCCTAATAACTAAAACTTGCATAGGGCGTTGCAAACGCGAGTTCTTAATCAACAACCCGGGCCAGTGCTCCTCATGAGTGTTGGTCCAAACTGAGTAGACTGCGGGGCCACCTTGGGGAAATCCGAGGTCTGGTATATACCTGTAGGATGACTCATCCGGTCGTGGCCTGAGACGAGATACGCGCGGCTACTATCAGGGTGTCGGCACGCCAGGAGGTCTTGCTGGATTAGTTTTACCTTTGTCGAAATATCTTGAGCACGGGATTCCAAGGATACTCGGGTCTTCCCACTTTGGAGTTGCGACTCCGCGGATCGTGAGCTTGTGATGGGCTAAGTTGGGGCACCCCTGCAGGTTTGATCTTTCGAAAGCCGTGCCCGCGCTTATGTGGCAGATGGTAATTTGTTAATATCCGGTTGTAGATAACTTGACACCTTATTCATAAGAATACCCTACTTGCGTGAGTAACCGTGATGGTCTCTTTTCGAAGGGCTTCGGGAAGTAAACACGGTGGGGCTTGTTTTATCATTAGTAGTTAGGATCACTTCTTGATCAACTTGGCAATCGTTCGCACTTGTTCTCTTCTCGCTCTAAACTCGTAAGCTAGTGCTTAGTGCTTGCTGCAACCCTTATTATAGCCTTTCCACACCTAAGGCTTTGGTAGTTTTGATACCCGGGAACGGGATTACTGAGTCCTCCGTGGCTCACAGATTCAGCACACACCAGATGCAGGTACCGCTGAGAACAATACATGAGATGGTTCGAAACTTCACTGTGAGTTCGATGAAGAGCGTGGACGTTACTATGTTTCGTATCCTGACGATCAGTAGTGGTTCTTACTAGGAGGATCCAGGCTTGTGTTTATGGTATCTTTCTCGTTTTGGATTTCGTCCATAGTCGGACCGTGTGTTCTTTGGATGATGTATGTTATTGTATTCATTGTGTGACGTGGCGAGTGTAAGCCAACTACCTTTTCTATTTCATCCCTGAATTTTACATGAGATGTGCAAAGATACCATACTTGAGATCATTCTAGTATGCGCTTATGTCTTTAAGTCGTGCCTCGACATGTGGGAGACATAGTAGCTTACTGGGCATTACAGCAGCCGACACCCGGCTCCAGCTCCCGTGCTCCCTAGCCGTCGAACTCCTCGCTGCGAGCTCCGGCGGCTTTTGGCTGTAGGCGGATGGTTGTTGCAGCAGGGCTTCGTGGGTCGCGGTGGTGGTCTCCGCCTCGGGCGCTATGGCTTTGGCTCGTGGCTCGCAGACGTTCGCCCACGCGCGCGGCTTGGGCGGACGGTAGACCTTACACTTCAAGTACAGCGACGACTCGACCCTCTTCGTGAGGGTGTTTGGGGAAGACAGGCTCCGCGCCGAGTGCTGCCCCGAGGACAACGGTGTCGGCAAGGTGCTTGGCCTGGGCGATGGCCGCAGCTCGTCCAGCTACGGCGGCTCCTCCTTCAGCGGCAGCTCCAGCAGCGGTGGCTACGACCAGCTGCCATGCCTCCGTGCCTGCTTGGAAGGTGGCGATGGGTCGTCTCGTCGTCACGCTCGGGTGAAGCGTGAGGAGGGCTCTGGCTGAGCCCGGGGTGTAGGTCCTCGTGAGCAGTCATGCCTCGAGGGTCGTCGTCA
>LR738715.1:336694011-336741095 GCA_902687465.1 Secale cereale
TGCGAAAATAAAATATCCTACCGATTTTCTAGTTCTTGGTTCCCCACAAGATGATTTTTGTCCCATTATATTTGGTAGACCTTTCTTGAATACGGTGAATGCTAGAATTGACTGTACTAAGGAAACGGTTAGTGTTAATTTTGGCAATGTGTTTCATGAGTTTAATTTTGCTATATTTCACAGACAACCTCGTGATAAGGAACCACCTAGTAAGGATGAAGTTATTGGTGTTACTTCTATTGTTGTACCTCCTACCGATCCTTTAGAAAAATATTTGCTAGATCATGAAAATGATATGTTCATGAATGAAAGGAATGAAATAGATAGAATTTTCTTTTACCAACAACCTGTGCCCAAACACAATTTTCCTGTTAAACCTTAGGAGGTCCTCCTCCACCTAAAGGTGACCCTGTGTTTGAATTGAAACAATTACCTGATACACTGAAATATGCTTATCTTGATGAATAGAAGATATATCCATTTATTATTAGTGCTAACATTTTAGAGCATGAAGAAAATATAGTATTAAAAACTCTGAGGAAGCACCATGCCACTATCAAATATACTCTTGATGATCTTAAGGGCATTTGTCCCACTCTATGCCAAAACAAAATTAAGGTGGAACCAGACGCTAAACCAGTTGTTGACCATCATCGACGGTTAAACCCCAAGATGAAGGAAGTGGTAAGAAATGAAATTTCGAAACTTCTAAAAGCAGGTATAATCTATCCCATAGCTGATAGTAAATGGGTAAGTCTTATTCATTGTGTCCCTAAGAAGGGAGGTATTACTGCTGTTCCTAATGATAAAAATGAGTTGATTCCACAAAGAATTATTACAGGTTATAGAATGGTAATAGATTTTAGAAAATTAAACAAAGCTACTAAGAAAGATCATTACCCTTTGCCATTCACTGATCAAATGCTAGAAAGACTATCAAAACATATACACTTTTGCTTTCTAGCCGTATATTCTGTTTTCCCCAAATACCTGTATCAAAAGAAGATTAAAAAACTACTTTTACATGTCATTTTGGTACTTTTGCTAATAGACGTATGCCTTTTGGTTTATGCAATGCACCTGCTACCTTTCAAAGATGTATGATAGTGATATTCTCTGATTTTTCCGAAAAGATTGTTTAGGTTTTCATGGATGATTTTTCTATTTATGGAACTTCTTTTGATGATTGCTTGAGAAACCTTGATTGAGTTTTGTAGAGATGTGGAGAAACTAATATTGTCTTGAATTGGGAGAAGTGCCACTTTATGGTTAACAAAGGTATTGTCTTGGGGCATAAAATTTCCAAAAGAGATATTGAAGTTGATAAGCTAAAGTTGATGCTATTGAAAAAATGTCGTGTCCTAAAGATACCAAAGGTATACAAACTTTCCTTGGTCATGCTGGTTTATATAGGAAATTTACTAAAGACTTCTCTAAAATTTCTAGGCCTCTTACTAATTTTTTGCAAAAAGATATTCCATTTGTTTTTATGATGATTGCATAGAAGCCTTTGAAATACTTAAGAAAGCCTTAGTCTTTGCACCTATTGTTCAACCACCTGATTGGAACCTACCCTTTGAAATCATGTGTGTTGCTAGTGACTATGATGTTGGTGCTGTTCTAGGAAATAGAGTTGATAAGAAATTAAATTTTATCCATTATGCTAGTGCTAGTAAAACTCTATACAGTGCGCAAAGAAACTATGCTACTACTGAAAATGAATTCTTAGCAATTATATTTGCGTGTGATAAATTCAGATATTATATTGTTGATTCTAAAGTAACTATTCACACTGATCATGCTGCTGTTAAATACCTTATGGAAAAGAAAGATGCTAAACCTAGACTTATTAGATGGGTTCTTCTGTTGCAAGAATTTGATTTGCATATCATAGATAGAAAAGGAGCTGAGAACACCATAGCTGACAACTTGTCTAGGCTAGAGAATATTCTTGAGGACCCACTACCTATTGATGATAGCTTTCCTGATTAACAATTAGCAGTCATACATACTTCTCGTAGCACTCCATGGTATGCAGATTATGCCAATTATATTGTTGCTAAATTTATACCACCAAGTTTCACATACCAGCAAAATAAAAAGTTTTTCTATGACTTAAGACATTACTTATGGGATGACCCACACCTTTATAAAGAAGGAGTAGATGGTGTTATTAGACGTTGTGTAACTGAGCATGAACATGAACAAATCCTACGCAAGTGTCATTCCAAGGCCGACGGAGGACACCATGCGGGAGATAGAACGACACACAAGGTATTACGATCCAGTTTTTATTGGCCTACTCTCTTTAAAGATGCTCGTAAGTTTTTCATGTCTTGTGATGAATGTCAAAGAATTGGTAATATTAGTAGACGTCAGGAAATGCCTATGAATTATTCACTTGTTATTGAACCATTTGATGTTTGGGGTTTTGATTTCATGGTACCTTTTCCATCATCTAATGGGTATACACGTATTTTAGTTGCTGTTGATTATGTTACTAAGTGGGTAGAAGATATTCCAACTAGTAGTGCTGATCATAACACCTCTATCAAAATGCTTAAAGAAGTTATTTTCCCCAGGTTTGGTGTCCCTAGATTTTTTTTATTACTGACTGAAGGTGGTTCACACTTATTTCATGGTGCTTTTCGTAAATTGCTTGCTAAATATGATGTCAACCATAGAATTGCATCTCATTATCATCCTTACTCTAGTGGTCAAGTAGAATTAAGCAATAGAAAAATAAAATTGATCTTGCAAAAGACTGTTAATAGATCTAGGAAGAATTGGCGTAACATCCTAATTTTACTAAATTAGGATGTTATTAGATCATTCATATGCATCTCATATTTTTCCATGCGTTGACACCAGATTTTGGCACGGTCAAGAACTTAATTAGTATGGTCTCAAATGAAGAAGTCATCTACATAAAAAAGTTTCGTATTGTCGATATGAACATCTTTGAAGTTTGAGCCATCGCCATCCAATATCATCTCGAAGGCCGAAGTTGTGTTCGAAATACTGAGATTTTGTATTCAGAACACTATTCGGCTCATTACGCCCCCAAAACTGCCTCGTACGAAAAAATGATCTACAAGAATTGTCTTTGTCTCGTCGAAACGATCAATACTTATATAAAAATAGTTCCAATCTGAGTTCGTATGCAAAAGTTAGAGCCATAGAAATGCAGCCCTGTCAGGAGGCAGAAAATGGCGTGCCCCACCGCGCACCTTGTCTGATGGGTAGCGCGAATAATAGCCTGTTTTGCACGAGCGATCTGACCCTCAAGATAACCTCTGATCAAAAAATGTTCAGCATGAAAGTTGTTCGTCTCGTCGAAACGGTCAAGATTTTTTTTAGGCTCATTTCCATCCATGGCCGTTTAGAACCTCAAAATTTACCCGCAAGGTGCAGCCAGTTTAAACCAAACCGTTTTGGGAAGCTCGGACAAAACCAATCCGAATTTGACTAGGGTTTTGGACGTGAATCCAAGCCTTTTCCATGCACGGGAAGTCCAGCCGCCTCTTATATATCTAAGGGGTGACAGCCGATTGAACAACAACACACAATCGCAAAACTCATCTACAAACTTTCATCTCCTACCCTCGTTTTCTACTTCTCATTCATCGGTGTTCTTCGCTTCGGAGAGCTTCGATCTACAAAGCCCTAGGGGCGTACAAACCGACCTAGGGAAGCCCATCACCTCCGTGCGTCCAGACGGGGTCTCTCCCGGCCGCGTGGGGTTTCGGGTCTTGAAAAGAGCTCGCCGGATTGTCTTGCGTATCGCGCTTCCGGTGAGCCTCCTTCGACGACGTGTCCTGGGTATCGCGCTCAACAACGAGGGTACACGGTAACGTGTTCGTGTGCGAACACACTTTTTGGCGACTCCGCTGGGGACTAAAGAGCAATCAACATCATCATCCATCGTGTCTAATAGCGACAAGATCCCTAATCCATCTGAAGTTGATACCGATAACATCATCTATCCCAATTTTTAAGAATTATCGGCAGAACATCGCCAAGCTTATGAGGAGTACAAGAAGGCGCGTGAAGAGAAGGGGATGTAGAAGTTCCTTGCTAAGTTCAAGAAGGATCGTCAAGTCAACATCGCTCTGATTGAAGAAATCAAGTTCTCTCCTCTTCAAGCCGAGCAGGTTAAACCCTCTGTGAGTACTACCTTTTATCCTTAGAAGTGGGCTGAGATTGAGAGTCGTATTGCTGGTGGTAACAATCTAGTCTATCAAAATTTCATAGAAAATACTAATGCTCAGAAAAATATATCTCAATCATCTAGTGGTAATGGAGGTATAGCTACTCGCGTGCGAAACCCTAATCTGACTTTACCTATTTCATCAGCTCCTCCCATGCCGATGACTTATTACCCTACCCAAACAAATCAGATTGTTGCTGCACCCATTAATCCTATCACGAGCATGCCAGGTTCGATGGTGACGCCGAACCAAACCCTACCTACTAGTGCAAACATTGTTAAATCATTGCCGAATTACAATTCGGCATACTTGCGACAATTCACACCTGTAGCTACTAACCCTACTCCTACTATGCCAATGCCACAAGCTTCATCGTTCACTACGGATGATGGTCTAGCTAATCTTAGAGAGGAGATGACTAAGATGCTCCAAGAGAATTTTGGAGTTGAGTTCCCAAAGAACCGGATTTACCAAAAGCCACATCCAGAATACTTTGATGCAATTCAATGCCCTCTGGGATATAAAATTCCAGATTTTGTTAAGTTTAATGGAGAGGGCAAAAAACCACCTGGGAGCATGTTAGTCATTACTTGGCACAATTAGGTCAGGCAAGTTCACGAGATAAGTGGAGAGTACGTTATTTTCCTTTATCTTTAACTGGTACTGCTTTCTTATGGTTTTCTGCGTTACCACCCGGTTCTATTACTACATGGTTTCACTTGGAACAAAAGTTTCATGATCATTTTTAAAGTGGTGATAATGAGCTTAAGTTGTCACATCTTACATTGGTTAGACAAAAGCATGATGAATCCATCTCCGATCACGTCAAGAGATTTAGAGATACAAAAAACCGGTGCTATATTTTAGTGATAACCAAGAGAGATTTGGCTGATCTTGTGCTTAGTGGTTTGAGAACTCACATTAGAGAATGGCTAGAAGGACATGAGTCTTTAAATAGCAACCAAGTCCTGCAAAGGGCTTTGGCTCAAGAAAGCCGAAGCAAAGATCTTAAAGAGGTGCATAGATATAAAATTGATCGTCCTAAGGTGAACATGGTTGAGTATGATAGTGATCACTCGGACGATTCAGGTAATATTTATGCTGCTGAATTTGTTTGGCCATCTAAGGCCAAACCATTTACTTGCAACCATTTAAAGCCGATTCAAAAGAACCGTGATGAAGAGATGAAATTTACTTTCAACATTGCTAAGTGTGATAGAATATTTGATGCTTTATTGCAAGCAAAGATTATTAGAATATCTCATACTTTACCGTCGTTTGAAGAGCTGAAAAGGCATGCTTATTGCAAGTATCAAAATTCTTTTTCTCATGCTACTAATGATTTTAATGTTTTCCGACGATAGATACAATCGGCCATTAATGACGGACAATTGAATTTTTCTGAGATGCAAGTTGATAAGCAGCGTTTACCAATGAAAATGATGGATTTGGAGGGGAAGAAGATGTTAATTCGGCCCAACATAGCCGAATCAGCTAATAAGAATAATATTGTCATTGGTGAGCCCAGGAAAAGTAAGGAGAGCGACAAGGTCTTGGGGAGACAAGTTGTGCTTGATAAGAAGCCCGATGGCAAGGAGATAATCAAGATCACCATCAAGAATCCTACATGGGGGGGGGGGGGCAAACACAAGTGCAAGAGAATACTCATGTCAAATTTGTTAGGCCCAAGAGTCCAGACGTTGGAAATGTTGGAAATATGAGCAAATTACTACGAGATTTAATCCGCATAAACAGAAGATAAACGATGACAGCAAAACCAAAGATTAAACTAATCATGCAAACTAGCATAGTAGATGAACAAATCACAACTAGGGCACATACTAGAAACATGAATTCTACCATGATCTCGAACAGGAAGGATAGAAACACATACGGTGTCGTTGGAGCAGCACCGCCGACGCCGATGTTGTCGCCCATGTCGTTGAGGATGTGGCTTCCAAGGTCGGGGAAGAAGTCGTCGTTGGCGAAGTCGTCGCTGCCAGCAGTCATGCGAGTGCACTCACCAAAAACCTGATCGCTCATCTCCCGTACGGGATCACAAGAGGCGGGGTTCCGGAGGCCTGGTGTCCCTTCTCACGGTGCATGCCGGAAGGAGGTATGGAGAAGACTTGCGTGGCGGCGCAATGATCTGGAACGGTGGTGCGAAACCATATGTTGTTGCGGCGGCTAGGGTAGACGTCTGCCTGACTATATAATGTGGGCTGGGTCGGTTGTGGAGAAAACCCCAGGTCCAAGTAACAGCCCCACGATCCAAAATAATCGGAAACGACTGACTAATTAATGCGTCCATTAATTATTCCCGAGCATAAAAAATATAGCATAGCTCTGTCCTCGGCTCGGCTCATTCCCGCAAGCCGCGACGCGTCGTGACGAGGCGAGGCATGGCGTGGCGAGGAAGGAGGAGGAGCGCGCATGTAGGTCTCATCATCTCATGCTCATACAAGTGGTAGAAGAGCTCACCTTATAAAGAGGTGCAACTCTCTCTCAACTTCCGTGGTGAGACTAAACTTTAGTGCCACTCACACCACTCACATGTGTGCATGAATGGGTCAGAATTTTAGTTGGGCTTTGGGCCAAAGGCCTACTAGCAAATATTCCAACGGGAAAGTGGAAGACAAATGAAGCTAAAGTGCAGCGCAAGATAATCAAGCCAACTTTTGATATGTTGTTGTCCAAATATGCCAATCAAGCGGCCAGTTCTAGCTCTGACCGGGCATCAAGTTTGAAGCACTCAAGGTCACCTCCTCGGGAAGAATTTCAGCATCATGCAAGGCCATATGGGTCATGGGCACCGGGACCATGGATGGTGCCACCCCCCTATGCGCCATACTACTTGGGAGGCTACAATGGAGGATGGGGGCAACCCTTATGCTTTTCATCCGGGTTGGGTAGAACCAAGGAGGACCGTTCATGAGAGGCTTTCTTAACCCACACGAGGCCGTTTGAACAACGGTGTCAATCAGCCAATGCAAGATAATCATGGAAGGGTTGGCAAGCAAGTGTGGTGTGCTAAATCACCAAGTGCTGAAATTTCAGAGCCTAGCAAGCAAAAGGAGAAGAATACTAGTGCTGAAACTATTATGATGGGCACTAAAGAATTAACAATCAAAGAGCCGATTATTGTTGATAATCCAGCTGATTCTAATAAAGATGTGGCTGCTGTCCAGCAGGGTCCCATGGCTAATGATCATGAACCTAGCAGAAGCAAGGCCAAGTCAAGGGATCCAAAATATACTCAGCCTAAGTGGTGTCCTTTTGGTCTGACCAAGGCACTAAAAAGGAGATTGTAGTGCATGAGGAGCCATGAGTAGGAGGAACAACAATAAGAGAGGCAAAAGGATAAATTGTTCAATGAAAGTCGTCCCATGGTACCCCCAAAGCAAGTGTGGAAGCCTAAGCAAAAGGAAAACGTAGCAACTTCTGCATTGATCATAGCAACACCTACACTACCAATGGAGGATGATGCGGCTGCCATTACATCGTCCACTTCACCTATTACTTCCTCTTCACTTGGAGATATTCCGGAGTCAGGGGACATGCTTGAGGATGGAGATGATATGCTTGATTATGAGTCTACACCGGTTCATGAAGGTATGGATATTAATATGGTGTATTACTTACCCGCTGAATTTCGTGCTATAGATGAAGAAGGGGGAGTAGCTCAATTGGATATTGTTCCTAAAAATGCTATATTTGAGAAGCCAAAAGAACCGGTGACTCACTTGAAGCTATTGTTCCTTAAAGGTCATATTAATGGATCACCGGTTGCTAGAATGCTTGTTGTGTGTTGTGGTGAATCTTATGCCATATTCGGTCTTCAAGAAATTGGGGTTGCGCGATGAAGAGTTGATAAAGACCAATATGGTGCTCAATGGATCTGAAGGCAAAGACAAAACTGAAGCCAAAGGTGTGATGTATGTGGAGATCATGGTGGGAAGTAAAACTTTGGCTACCGCATTCTTTGTCACCGAGGTGCAAGGTAACTACAATGTGATATTAGGCCAAGATTGGGTTCATGCAAACCAATGTGTGCCATATACTATGCACCTGTTTTTAATTCTGTGGGTTGATGATGAAGTAGAAGTCATTCATGCGGATAATTCGGCTTGTGTTGCTTTGGCCGATGCATCGGTGGATTGGCAACATCCCAATGCTACTTGCTTGACAGGGTGCGACTTATCACAATTTGATTTTCTTAGCGCCACAAAAAGTGGTTTTGTGCCCATTTTTTTAAAGCCCGTTGGCGATAATCAGCTCCATGGTATGATGTATTTAAATGAATCCTAACTCAGAGTAGTTAGAAAAGCGTCTTGTCAAATATCGGTCCAATGAGAACGATATGTATGAGTCCATAGAAAAGTTAGATGATATGGATAAATTAGGACAAGGTTTTACATCGGTCGATCCATTGGAAGAGATAGATATAGGAGATGGTTCAATTCCTAGGCCGACATTTGTTAACGAAAATTTAAGAGCTGATCATAAATCTAAGTTAATCAAGCTGTCGAAAGAATATGTTTGTTGCTTTGCATGGGAATATCATGAGATGTCAGGTTTAAGACGAGAGCTAGTGGAGCATCGGTTACCTATAAAGGCCGGTTTTAGACCATACAAGCAATCGACCAGATAGTTTACTCCAAAAACGTATGATCGGATCAAGGAATATATCGGTCGTTTGCTTAAAGCTAACTTTATTAGACCTTGCAGGTATGCCGAGTGGATTTCTAACATTGTGCCAGTAGAGAAGAATGCTCTGGCAAGTTGAGGGTCTGCATTGATTTCAGAGATTTGAAAAAACTACACCTAAAGATGAGTATCCCATGCCAATAGCCGATATGCTTATTAATGATGCTTCTCGACATAAGGTCATTAGCTTTCTTGATGGTAATGCGGGGTATAATCAGATTTTTATGGCCGAAGAGGACATGTCCAAAACAGCTTTTCGATGTCCCAGTTTCCTTGGTTTATTTGAGTGAACGGTGATGTCCTTTGGATTAAAGAATGCCGACGCCACGTATCAAAGGGCTATGAATTTAATTTTTCATGATTTACTTGGTGTTATACTTGAGGTTTATATTGATGATATTGTTGTCAAATTGGATGCTTTTGAATCTCACTTAGCCGATTTGCGTTTGGCTTTTGTAAGAATGAAGAAATATGGGCTGAAAATGAATCCTTTGAAGTGTGCCTTTGGTGTATCGGCTGGGAAGTTTCTGGGTTTCATTATTCATGAAGATGACGTGGAAATTGATCCCAGAAAGATAGAAGCTATACAGAAAGTAGAGGCTTCAACACGCAAGAGAGATATGCAAAAATTCCTTGGCAAGGTCAATTATTTGAGGAGGTTCATACCCAATCTATCAGGGAAGGTTGATGCATTTACTCCTATTCTTCGGTTAAAGAATGATGTTGATTTTACTTGGGGGGCAAAACAGCAAGAGGCATTTGATATAATTAAGAAATATTTGTGCACTTCTCCAGTTATGAAAGCGCCCTGGCACAGGGAGCCATTTAGAGTTTACATTGCAGCAGAGGAAGGTGTTATTGGTGCTGTTTTGACTCAAGAGACCAAAGGAAAGGAGCATGCTATTACTTATATGAGCCAATGCTTATTGGACGCCGATGCAAGGTATATATTTATTGAGAAATTATGCTTATGCTTATATTATGCTTGCACAGAATTGAGGCATTATCTAGTGCCTAGTACTTGCATTATAGCTTGTCAAACCGATGTCATCAAATACATGTTGCATAGGCCAATTCTTTGTGGTAGAATTGGCAAGTGGGCTTATGCTTTAATTGAATATGATTTGGCTTATGAATCTCTGAAATCCTTGAAAGGCCAAATTGTTGCTAATTTTATTGTTGAGCATCGGATTGATGACAAGCATGATATTGATATAAACCTTGTCTCATTAGTACCATGGAGATTATATTTTGATGGTTCAGTTTGTAGCAATGGCCAAGGTGTCGGTATTGTTTACATATCTCCTCATGGTGCTGTTTTTGAAGCCTCGTGCCGATTAGAATATTTTTGCACACATAATCAAGCCAAATATGAAGCATTGTTATTAGGCTTAGAGATGTTGCTTGCCATAGGTGTTACACGTATTGAGGCTTTTGGTGATTTGTTATTAGTAGTGCTGCAACTATCCAAAGTTTTTCAATGTTTTGACGAATCACTTAATGTTTATCTTGATAAATGTCTAGATATAATGTCTGTTTTGGGTTATTTTAGCATTGCTCATATATAAAGACATGACAACTGGAGAGCAAATGAGTTGGCACAACAAGCATCTGGCTATCATGTTGATCATGGCATGTTTCATATTTCTGAAAGGCCGATGTCTAGTCTTGCCAACATAGGGGAGGCTGAACCGGAGCCCACCGTTTCGGCTGCTAATGAAATATTTAATGCAGGAGAAAATCAAGACTGGAGGAAACTGATTATTGATTATTTGTGTGATCCTAGTAAAAGGGTGGACGGGACTGTTCGGCATATGGCTTTCAAATACACAATGAGAGATGATGATCTCTATCGTCGAACGGTTGATGATGTTCTTTTAAAGTGCTTGGACGAAGAACAAGCAAGAGTTGCTATGGGAGAGGTCCATGAATGTATTTGTGGCACTCATCAGTCGGCTCCCAAGATGAAATGGTCATTATGACGTGCTGGGTTATATTGGCTGACAATGGTTAATGATTGCTTCCGGTATTATAAAGGATGTGAAGCTTGTCAAAAGTTTGGTGATATTCAGTTGGCTCCACTGCTATGTTACATCCTATTATCAAGCCGTGGCCTTTTAGAGGTTGGGGATTAGACTTTATTGGAGAGATTCATCCTTCTTCTTCGAAAGGGCATCGGTTCGTGTTGGTGGCAACTGATTATTTCACTAAATGGTCTGAAGCAATACCGCCAAAAAATATGACGCATACATAGGTAATTCAATTCATAACTGAGCACATTATTCATAGATTCAGCATTCCTCAAACATTAACTACGGACCAAGTTTCATCCTTTATGTCACATCAAGTTAGAGAATTTGCCGAATCATATAAGATAAAGTTGCTCAATTCCTCCCCATATTATGACCAAGCCAATGGACAATCTGAGTCTAGCAATAAAACATTGATCAAGCTCATCAAGAAGAAGATGGAGGATAACCCAAGGAGATGACATGAGCTACTATCTGAAACTTTGTGGGCACACAGAATCTCAAGGCATGGTGCTACGAAGGTAACTCCATATGAGCTCGTATATGGTCAAGAGGCCGTTTAACCAGTGGAAGTGAATTTGAATGCTTTGAGAATAGCCAAACAAAATGATTTATCGGCGGTAGACTTTTATAACTTGATGATGGACAATATTGATGAAGTCACCGATAAACGCTTGTCTACTTTGAAGGCCATAGAGAGAGATAAGTTGAAGGTGGCAAGAGCTTACAATAAGAAGGTCAAGTTGAATAATTTCCAAGTTGGCGATCTTGTGTGGAAGGTGATTCGACCAATTGGTTCAAAAGATAGAAAATTCGAGAAGTGGTCTTCTAGTTGGGAAGGTCCTTTTAAGATTACAAGAGTAATTCCCGGAAACTCATATTTGGTGGAACCCGTACAAGGCACATTGTTACCTCAAGCTTTCGATGGCAAGTATTTAAATAAGTATCACCGAAGTGTGTGGCAAGAAGCCTAGATAAGCAACGGCCGATATAAACCGAACAGTTTTCATCCGAGGTTGCTTTTGGTCTCGTTTCCATCCGAGGTTGTTTACCACCTCAAAAATTACCCGCAAGGTGCAGCCACTTTAAACCGAACAGTTTTTGGAAAGTTCGGACAAAACCAATGCGAATTTGACTAGGGTTTTGAATGTGAATCCAAGCTTTTTCCTTTCACGGGAAGTCCAGCCGCCTCTTATATACCTAAGGGGTGACGGCGATTGAACAACAACACACAATCGCGAAACCCATCTACAAACTTTCATGTCCTACCATAGTTTTCCGCTTCTCGTTCATCGGTGTTCTTCGCTTCGCAGAGCTTCGATCTACAAAGCCCTAGGGGCGGGAAAACCAGCCTAGGGCAGCCCATCACCGCCGTGCGTCCAGACGGGGTCTCACCCGGCCGCGTGGGGTTTCGGGTCTTCAAAAGAGCTCGTCGGATTGTCTTGCGTATCGTGCTTCCGGTGAGCCTCCTTCGGTGACGTGTCCTGCGTATCACGCTCGACGCCGAGGGTACACGGTGACGTGTTCATGTGCGAACACCATGCATTAATTGCTTTTCTGAATTATTCTTTTCATTATGCAACTAAAGGCAATTTATTGGAGTGGAGATAACATGATTTATCCTATTTTAAAAATGTTCATAATGACCAGAATATTATTTTTAGTTCAGTTGATATGTTCTGGCATGTTCCATATTCTCAAAAGTATTTTATTTGAGTATTTTATTGCTATTTGAGTGGCCTATTGCATCAAAATGATTTCTCAAAATTGGATTAGTGTTTGAACTAGTGCTCTTGTACTTTATATTTATAGAGCTATTTTTACTGTTTGTCTATGTATTTTTTATATATTTTATATTATGATTTCTATTTTATTTATTTTGCTAATGTAATTTGTGTTTAAAAAATAGGAAAACTGCAGCGCTGCGCACTACGCGGCCCAGCAGAGCTGCCGGCCACTCGCGACCCACCAACCCAAGCCACCACATCCCATCGAAGCGCCACACCGCGGACCAGCTCAACGCGCCTGCACCCGCACTGCTCACCCGACTCGCCGCTGCCTCTCGCTGACAGCGACCCACCCCTTCCCCGTGCCAGACTCCGACCGCTCGGAGCGTGCACGCTGAGGCCGAGTCCGATCGAGCCCGATGCCGCAGGCGAGACAAATCCCTAGGGAGGACCCGCAACCCCTTCTTTTCCTCTCATTGTGCTGCACGAACGTGCCCGTGCGTTTTGGATCTCACCGCGGGGCGCCGCCAACCGCCGCCGTTCGCCGAAGGTTTTCGCCGCCATAAGCTCACCGCAGCCGCGCCACCCTCTCCCTCTCGAACCCGCGCTCGCTTGCGGTCCCGTTTGACACGGTTTCCTAGGAAGGAGACCACCTGAGAGCCACCGCCTGTCGGGGAAACGACACCTACGGGATCACGTGGATCCCTTCTATAGTTTGGCCGGGAAGAGGAGTGCACAAAGAGCAGATCTAATGATCAAGACAATGGATTTTTACCCAGGTTCGGGCTGCTGAGAAGCGTAAAACCCTTGTCCTGCTTTGAGTATATATTCAGTGTTTTTGAGCTTCGGTTAGCTGCTATGCATGGAAACTGGGCCGAAAAGTCCAAAAGTCCTCTCCCGTATCGCCTTCGGCCTCCTTTTATACCAAGGGGATACCACAGTGGCGTACATGCATACAGGAGGTGTAAAGCTGCTACAGTGTATGTGCTTATCACTGATGTCTTAGGACAAACGCATTCAATGCGCTGGTTATGGGCCCCTAACTTTATCGTGGATGGAAACAGAGCCTGTCCCGTGCGTCGCCGCCTCACCCCGTCTTGACACGTACCCAGGATGACGAGGCATGCAAGCCAAGCTGACTGGCTAGCCATTGTGCTGGAGCGGTGGAGGGATCTTCACGAAGACATGCATGCCGCCACGCAGGTGCTTGTCGGGCTGGCTTGTTGATGTGCTGGAGCGGTGGCAGGGCGGCAGAACCTTTCCATGCATGAGCCTTGCCACGGCCTCGCGAATGTTCCCGGCAAGGGTCTTGCCGGGGCCTCGCAAGCGTCCCCGGCAAGAATCTTGCTGGGAACCTTGCCTTCTGGTCTTCACAAAGATCTGCATGCCACCACACAGATGCCCCTGGATCTTGGTCTTGACATTGTCGATGGTGTCAGAGCTCTCAACCTCAAGGGTGATGGTCTTGATCGTGCTTCGCAAATTATCCCGGCAAGGATCTTGCCGGGGCTTCGTGAGCTGCCCCGGCAAGGGCCTTGCCAGGGGCTCAATTGTGTCTTCTATTCTCTGATTATTGGCTCGGATGCTATCTTGATTGCCTTATATTTGCTCCCAACTGTCCCCGGTAAGCCTTGCCGCGGGTGTGGCTGCAACTGCCCGTGCACAAGTACGGGGTACTAAAGGGCCCGATCTTTAGTGCACTGACAGCAGCCCCCGGGCCTGGGCCACACACGAGTGTGAGGCGTCATTGGGCCAGGCCTAAACAGTGCACAACCACGTGTGGCAAGATTCAACTGTTGTAATCATCTCGTCTGCTGCGCTTCCCCATGACCCGCATTGAGTGCGCAATGTGGTGCGGAACGGCCGCAGCAGCCGTACACGTGCAAAAATGCTTTTACATCAAATAGTAAAGAGGCAGCCCCACGCCTTCCCCATAAAAAGGGAAATCTATAGAGGCACTGCTCATTTAACTCTCACCAGTTCCAATCTGGAAACTGCCGTCGTCTCCTTCCTTGAGCCCAAACCTGGGCCTCCTCATCCATCCACAGCCTGTGCGCTCCCACCTTCCCCGGCTTCCCGCTCTTCTCCAGTTTCCCATGGCGCCTAAAATGAGCAAGGGTAAGGAGGCGCCCAAGGCGAGCGAGGGGGAAGAGGTGTCGAAGAGCGAGTTGGTGAAGATATGGATGGAGAACATCGTCTTTGGTCCGACGCTCGATGCATGCACCCTGAAGGAGCGATATCTGTGCATGTGGGGGAGAACGAAGACGGGGCACCCTGCTACCCGCGTCATCCCAGATTCTCGTGCCGCGCCCGCTCCAGATAAATTTCGTTTCTTTGCTGATTATTTCTACTGTGGGCTTTGTCCCCCATTTTCCGATTTCTTCAACGCATCATGTACACATCCGGCCTCCATATCTTGGATTTCACGCCGAATGTTGTGGCATGTATGTCCAACGGGTGCGTCTTGCCATCGTACTTCTCCGGCACGTCTGGCTTGAAATTTTTCATGCTGGGCCACTGGACTTGCCGTAGCTCACGAGTGAACGCAGGACAACCTACCGCGTACGGCAAGTCGCCTGGTCCCCCTGGCGCTTGCATGTCGACAGTGGGCCCAGCACGCTGGTCTGACTGACGCCGCGCTTCTCTTCGGCGCTCGATGCGAGTACGAGCGTCTTCTTGTTGGCGATCATGAAGAACTTGGCGCTGATCGCGACGAGCTCGCGGATCCGACGACGCGGTGGAGTCGTTGTCGAGGTTGACCCGGCGAGTCAGCGATCTTGGCCTTCGGGGCGGAGAGTGCACGGTGGTTGCACCCCCAGCGGTCTTGTCGACATCGGCTTGCGCCTGGCTGACTTGCCGCGGCCGCGACGTGCTCGGCTGCTGCGGAGTGTCACCGTTGGCGAAGGCGATGAGACTCTGGATGGTGGCCCTCCAGTCGTCGGCCTTTTCTGCCGCTGGAGGGAAGTCTAGGAGCAGTTGAGCTCGTGCTAGAGCTTCTGCTGGAGTGGCAGGTAGCGGTGGCGAACAGTGCGAGGAGCGGGATATGCTCGGACTTCTAACTACGTTAGAAGGAGTAGCATCCCGTCCCGGCGACCGCGCCTTGCTCGTGCCAGCATGTTGGCGCGTATGCTGATCTTGAGCGTCCCGAGATCCGCCAGCTTGTCCTTGGCCCAGCAAGCGTATGGTACCTTGAGTACCACGACGCTGCCTGTCCCGCGCCTCCCGAGATGGGCGCGGTGCATGCACGGACGCCGAGGTCTTGGAATGTGCCCGGTCGTCGTGGGAGCTGGCTACGCCGCCGATGTGACGCCCGAAGACCGACGTCCCAGAAGATTCCAGAAGATTCCAGATGTTCCGGGTTGCCCGTGTGTTCTTTTGTGCTTGTGTTATTTATTTTTGCATTGCATCATGTCATCATGCCATCATGTCATATTTATTTTTGCATCTCAACCTAAATAAATCGTGTGGGCCTTCGGTCCATTTAAATCGAGGGAAGAAGGTCTTCTCTTTATAACATATAAAAGCCTCCTAATAATTATGGAGCTATATTAATAAATATTCCATTCTTGGAATTAAGCATAACACACTTGCATATTCCCCCATGCTTTTCCTACTTCGAGTTCCCTTAAAAAACCTTGCCAATATTCTTTTCCTATTTATCGAGGTTCCTCCGAAAATTTGAACATTTTTGGACACTTCAATAATCACGTCTTAGTTCAAACCTATTTGAATTAAATTCAAATATGTTTGAATTATTTTCCGATCTGACCTTTTGTATTTTTCTTCGGTCGTGCTCATTTTTACGAGCCCGAGAAAAATTAACCTTGTCCTAATTCTTGCCCTAACCCCCCTCCTCTTTTTCTTTTCTTCTCTTTTGTTTCTGCTAAAGAAATAAAAGAAGAGCAGCAGCCCACCGGCCTCCTGGCCATCTGGGCCTCCTCCTTCCCCCCAGCGGCCCAAGTCTCCCCCACCAGCGGCCAGGCCTCCTGGCCCAACCGCTATCCTTCCTGGCCCGAGGCCCGACCGCACCGAACCCTAGCTTCCCTCAGCGCTCGCTCTCTCCCTCTCGTCCCGACCCCACCGCCAGTTCATTCCCTCGAGCCTCATCCCGCACATCTCCCTCGCTCCTCCCAGTCCCTCTCACTCCCTTCGCTCCCACCGAGCGCCGCCAAGAGCGAATCCCATCGCCCCTCGCCCCGAGCCCCCCTCTCCAGCAACACCAGGGCCTCGCCTTGGCCTCTCCAGTGTCCCGGCCAGCACCGCAACCGCGGCCAGTCTCCCTCCTCTGCGGCTCCCAGCAGCCGCGCCCAAGCTCTTCTTCGCGCGCCTCGCCAAGGCCTCGCCTGGCTCCCACCGAGGCCGTCTCCTCGTTCCCCTGCAGCAGGAGCCTCGCAGCCCGACGCGCTGGTCGCTCCAGTGCAGCGCCGCGGCGCCGCGAGCCGCCTAGGCCGCCGCGGTGCTCCTCTTCCGCCTCCCCGAGCGACTCCAGGAAGGCCCCCGCTCCGCCGCACGCCGTGGCCTTCCCTCTGGCCAGAGGCCCCCGCCTCCCCGAGCGCCATGGCCTCCCAGGTCCCTGCCTCCAAGCCCCTTCCGTCTCCGTCTCCAGTAGATCGAGCAGCTCCGAGAAGGCCCCGTCCTTTCCAGCTTCGTCGCCGAGACCGCAGCTGTTCCCTTTGTTTTGTTGTATTGTTGCTGTTATTGTTAATCTCAGATAACCAGGAAACAACAAGTCTATCTTCTTTTGGACCCGAACGTCTACCGTCGCCCGGAAAAGACGGATGCGCCAAGTACATCTACGAACGAGTTCGTCTACCGTCGCCGTGTACCACTACCGTCGCCCCGTGTACCACGACTCGTGAACCACTACTTCCTCTACGACGTGAACGCCTTCTTCCTCTACGATCTCGAACCGCTTCGAGAGAGAACGCTTCGAAGGTATAACCCCGATACGACCCCGTGGATGACCCGTGTGATGCTTGTTGTGTTGTATGAAATGTCTCCCTTGTGTGCTCCGTGCCCGTCGTGTCCGTTTCGTCCGTCGTCATGTTCCTCGGTTGCCTCGTCACCGACTCGTGGGAACCCGGTGACGGGATCGCCCCACTTTTCATCTCGTTGACTCGCTTACGCCATCTATCTTTTGCACCGGACTCTCAACGAGTTACCGGAACCGATATGTTGCGTGGCATCATTTTCGGATCGTTGCCGTGGCACCCTTTCTTTTCCACCACGGTGACAAATGCTTCATCTCTCTTCTTGTCATCTTCTTGTTAACCTTCTAATAAAAACTTGCATATACTTGATCATATCATCCGCATCATGTTAACAACATTATATGTTTAATTGTTGTTTGCTTTATAATTACTAAACATGCTCATGAGGATTTTCTGGATATGTTGTTGTTATTCTCCGGCCTCATTTAAATTGCCTTAATAGTGTAGTTTTATTATGCTTCACCTCTTGCCATGTTAAAAACTCTTAATCTTGTCCTGTTAATAACTAGAGTCAACTAAATAAATAAATGTGGTGTTTCGTCAATATGCAACTCGTTGCATATCGAGCTCCACTTAACTTGTAGTTTTGTTTGTGCACTTTGCCATGCCATGCATATTTAAACCGGACATGCATCATACTTGGATGTGCATCGTATGCCATGTTTATGATTGTGTGTTTACCGTGTTGTTTGTTTCTTTCCGGTTGCTTCTCTTGTTAGCTTCGGTTTCATTCCGGAGTTGTGAGGATTCTCTCGACTGTTGCTCCTTCTGCTTCATGGACCCGTTCTTCTTCCTTGTGGAATCCCAGGCAAGATGATCATACCCTTGGATACCTTTACTACCATTGCCATGCTTAGTTGTCTCGATGCTATCGTTACATGTCGCGCTACCCATTTTTATGTCAGCCCTCTCCTTGTTGCCATGAAACCTCTAACCTTGACACCTTCCTAGCAAAACCACTGTTTGGCTATGTTACCCGCTTGCTCACCCTCGCTTGCTCAGTCCCTCTTATAGCGTTGTTAGTTGCAGGTGAAGATGAAGTCCGTTCCAGGAGGGAACTTGTTGTTGGATATATCACAATATCTATAATTTTTATTAACACACCTTATATACTGGGCATGGGTGGAAGGCTTGGCTTTTTGCTCGGTGTTTTGTTCCACTCATGCCACCTTAGGCGCCGATAAACCGGCATTATGTTCCTTGATTTTGCGTTCCTAACACGATGGGTGGATGGGGACCCCTTGACAGTTCGACTTTGAATAAAACTCCTCCAGCAAGGCCCAACATTGGTTTTAATTTGCTCATAATAACAACTTAATTAATTAATTAAATTGCATAGGGAGTTAGCGCTACCCGAGGATTCTTAATTCTACATAACAGGGGGGGGGGGCAGTGCTGATGGTGTTGGTCCCAAACTAGAGTCACTTGCGGATACTACCTAGTTCGCTGGGGTCTTCGGTATCTGTACGTAGCGCTCATCCGGACGTGGCCTGAGACGAGATACGCGCGGCTACTATCAGGGTGTCGGCACGCCGGGAGGTCTTGCTGGACTTGTTTTACCATTGTCGAAATGACTTGTGCTACCGGGATGCCGAGCCTGATCGGTTTTCCCTAAGATAAGGAGTGATGATATTATATTTATCACTTCAGCTAATCGTGAGAGCTTGTGATGGGCTAAGTTGGAACACCCCTGCAGGGTTATGATCTTTCGAAAGCCGTGCCCGTGGTTATGTGGCAGATTGGAATTTGTTAATGTCCGGTTGTAGAAAACTTGACAGAGGATCCGAAGTAAAACACACAACTGTGTGAGTAACCGTGACTGTCTCTTTTCACTTTGAGAAGAGAACACAGTGGGGTTATGTTTGATCGTATGTAGTTAGGATCTTTAGCGATCACTACTTTTGCGACCGTTTGCGTAGATGCTCTTCTTATTCTGGTACTCGTAAGTTAGCCACCATATATTGCTTAGCCGCTGCTGCAGCCTCACCACTTTACCTCTTCCTACCCTCAAAGCTTTGCTAGTCTTGTTACCCATGGTTATGGGATTGCTGAGTCCTCGTGGCTCACAGATACTACAACACCAGATGCAGGTTCCACCTAGTTTGAAGCAGGAGCTGGTTCAAGTGCTTCACTTGGAGCTCGATGAAGAGTTTGGCCGTTTGCTTGTGACGTTTCGATGATCAGTAGTGGTTTCTACTAGGATTCGATCCGGACCTGTGGCTTTATGTTGTTTTGGTATCTTTCTTTGGATCTTCACCCGTAGTCGGGTTGTGATGTTTTGAATGATGTTATGCTTATGTATTGTATTGTGTGAAGTGGCGAGTGTAAGCCAACTATCTCCTTTTGCAATTTAATCCCTCTTTTACATGAGTCGTGCAAAGATACCAAACTTGAGATCATTCTAGGATGGGCTTATACCTTTAAGTCGTGCCTCGACACGTAGGAGGTATAGTCCCATCCTGGGCATTACAAGTTGGTATTCAGAGCCTTCTCCGACCTAGAAGCCCCCACTGATTGTTCGAATCGTTGACGGTTGAGTCTAGGCACACACTGAAAATGTTTTGAGTCCTATATATATATCGGAGAATAGGATTTCTTTGCTTCTCATCCCCTTTCTCTCTGGTGAGGACTCCTGACGACTACTCTTGTCTCTCCTATCTTCAAAAATTGCACAATTTTTTTTTAGGAATCCCGCGAGTATTCTGGGATTGTTTCGATGTTCTTGTGACAAGGATATTGTTCTCGATGCCTCCTGTTACCGAGGAGTTGAGCTTCGGGGTATTGTTGTCACAAGCATATCGCGGCAGTACTAAATACTTAAGACGGCCGACATCGAAAATCTCTCCTATACGGCCAGTGGCAAGATAACCCCGACATCACCCAGTACTGGGGAGGTAGTTCGAGAGTATTGCCATAGCTTGTTATAGTGGATGCTTTTCGAAGGTCCGAGGTAAACAGTTTCCGAGAAAGACTGGTTATGTGTTGAAGGATGGATACACCTGGATGTAGGTTTAGAGTTGATTGCGCGGTGCTTCCCGTGTATCCCCAACACCTGATTGCATAACTGGAAACTTTCGGAAATCTATAGGTGGGTTCATGTAGTAGTTCTAGGCATTCTTCCAACGGATGCACGATATGAAGTTTGGGGTTCTACATTGAGTGAAGTGGTTTTATGGACTTGTTCTGATCGGGAGTTGCATCTTAAAGGGTCCTTGGCTATGCTGATCCGGGGATTGCAAAACCCTTTTGTAACACGTTCCATGAGCTTTCAGCACGAAGATGTCGAACGAAGCTTCTATCTTGTATTTGTTCTATCCGATCCTTGTTCCTTTTTATTTATCTTTTGTTCTCAAGTGGCTTCTCGACCAGTTGATGTACCTGCGGAATTCATTCGTTCAATTCTCTGTTCGGATGATATTGTGAAGATTAGGCTGCTACACATCTATCCTTTGTTTTTGTTTTGATTCTGGTATTCGAGTTGCTTCGATGTCAAGTGTTGATTCCATACCTTTCCTAATCGGTATTCTCATATTTCTATGGGAGTGCAGGTCCTTCTTGATCATCAAGATGGTCATGTTAAATTCTTTTCAACCGGTGTCCATTTTGTTCATCCCAAGTTGTTTTGTTTCCCCACCCTCCCACCCTTCTTTTCTTTATGGAGCCAGCAATTCTTAAATGGAGTTTCCATTTTATTCATGTGATATTTCTTCATTCATTTCCTTCAATGTTCTTATCCGGTGGTTTATCGTGAAGATGCTCAAGAGCTTCAAGTTCATCATTCTTTTGTTTTCATAATTCTCCGGTGGATGTAATTCAAGAATTCGGTGTTGATCTTATCCTTTTTCCTCATTTCACAATGCTTTCTTATTCTGGTGCACCAATTAATCATTCTCCTCTTGCTATTCATATCCGGAGTGCTGAAGATTCATAATTCCATTCTTAATCATTTCAAGCTATTTTGAGGATTGTTATCTTACTCAATCCTTTTTAATTCAACCGGTGCAATATCTTTTAAGCAATCTTTTCAGCGGTGATTTCTTTGAGTGGGCCCTAACCCACAGGTCTTTTCCCAGGATCTTACCTGACTCTTCTTTTCCGGAGAATTCTTTCAAATGTGACGTAAGAATGGATAACATCAGTCATATACCTTCTCCAAGTTCGCTTTCAAATTCTTGTTCATCATTGTTTCAACCTTTTAATTCTTCATTCCGGAGTGCTCAACAATTCTTATGGCATTTCTCGTCTTCATTCTCGACATTTGGAGACCGGAGAAGTGTTTCTCTTAAATCTTGGCCCGTCCTCTCAAGATTCGTGGTTCTAGCTTCATGCCGTCTGAAGCATTTCGTGAATTCTTTTCTTTGTGATCCTCCGAAGGACATCATTTCAGTATATTTTCTTCGTTCTCAGTTTTCAACTTCGCCCTCCAAATATTCTTCATTGATGTCTCTTCGTTCGTCTCCATATCCTCATGGTGGATCATTCAAGTTTACCCTTACGTTGTTATCGTTTTAATTCATTTGTTCTTTTCATAATCCTACCGGTGCCTTGTTGAAGATTTACCCAAGCTTGTGCTAGATCTCTCTTTAATTCTTTCCAACGAGAATAAGTAGTATGCCAAATCCTTTGGTTGTCATCAATTTAAATTGATGAAGGATATGCATAACATAAATCTTATTCTAGTTTCTTCCAAGAGGTTAATCCCTTCCTTCGGAGCTTGTTCATCATATCATATTCTCGGTTCTAAATTGTTCATCTTGTTTTCCGGAGCTCCAAGTTATTTCTATTATATCATTTCAACCTCCATCTATTTCATCACAGGCCTTGAATCTTATTCTTTTCATCTTTCACTTCTCATGCTTTCATTACCGGAGTTCTCATGGTGGTTCATCATGTTTTAAATTCATCCTCGAAGTCTTCATCAAGATTCTTGTTGGAGCTCAAGCATTCTTCATCATGCTTTCCAAGTGCAATTCTCCCCCCTTATCTTTTGAGATGGTGTTATGTCATTTTGACAATTCCTTCATGTTTCATGATTCACGAGTTGTCAGGAATGAGATATTTAAACCCATCTTTTTCGTTGTTCAGGAGATCTTTCCAACCATTCATTTTATTCATTGGAGTTATCTTGGGTTGTATTTCACCTAAAAGCTTTCCTTGAGAATTGTTGCTATTATGGTGCTTCTAAATGACCCAAGTTTCTTCATTTATCATTCCGGTGGAATAAGTTTTTTCATCTCCTTGTTGATCTCTATGCAATCAATCGTTTCCGTTAGTGGCCGGTTGTCACCTCTTAATTTTGGGATGTTTTCCATAAGCCCACATCAAGCTTATTCGTTTTCGTTGTTGATTTTTCCAACAACTCCATTCAACCCTTCTTTGTAAGGATGATTTATCCTAATTCATTCGTGGGAGAAGTTGTCTTTTTTCTTCTCCGTTCTTTTCTTTCCACCGACCTAGCATATATTCTTTCATGCCGGAGGCTTTGTGATGTTGCTCTCTTTGACCATCATCTCGTTTTTTTATCAAGATCATGTTCTTTCCCTTGCTTATCATTCAACCGCAGTGTTGTTTTCTTCATTCAAGTTCCATCATCTTATCTAGTTTTGCCTCTCTTTTCAACCGGAGTGCTGTCTGAATCCTTCTTACCCCTTGTGCCATTCTTTTAATTGTTTCGGAGGCTGTGTGTTGTTGTTTTCATCAAGTATCATTCCATCTCCTCAAGTTTTTGTTCATTTCCTTCCATTTTCAGACGGAGTGCTGTCCAAATTCTGTCATTCTTATTCCTTGGCTATGCCGTTGCAGTTTCATATTCTTTTGGTTCGTAAGCTCTTGTTCATGTCTTTCAACCTTCATGGTTTTCGTGATGCTCCTTGTTCCTCTTTTCTAACGGAGTGTTTTCATCTTCGTTCATCTCTGTTGCATTCTTTCTTTCTTTCAACTTGTTTAACCTCTCAGGTTCTTTGGTTTCACTCGTCTGTCAAAGAAGCAACTTTGTTTTACCTCTTCTTTTTCGTTTTCTATCCGGTGATATCTCTAGGATCTCGGGTCGAGATCCTCTGTTAGTGTGGGAGATTTGTGACGCCCGAAGACCGACGTCCCAGAAGATTCCAGAAGATTCCAGATGTTCCGGGTTGCCCGTGTGTTCTTTTGTGCTTGTGTTATTTATTTTTGCATTGCATCATGTCATCATGCCATCATGTCATATTTATTTTTGCATCTCAACCTAAATAAATCGTGTGGGCCTTCCGTCCATTTAAATCGAGGGAAGAAGGTTTTCTCTTTATAACATATAAAAGCCTCCTAATAATTATGGAGCTATATTAATAAATATTCCATTCTTGGAATTAAGCATAACACACTTGCATATTTCCCCACGCTTTTCCTACTTCGAGTTCCCTTCAAAAACCTTGCCAATATTCTTTTCCTATTTATCGAGGTTCCTCCGAAAATTCGAACATTTTTGGACACTTCAATAATCACATCTTAGTTCAAACCTATTTGAATTAAATTCAAATATGTTTGAATTATTTTCCGGTCTGACCTTTTGTATTTTTCTTCGGTCGTGCTCATTTTTATGAGCCCGAGAAAAAATAACCTTGTCCTAATTCTTGCCCTAACCCCCCTCCTCTTTTTCTTTTCTTCTCTTTTGTTTCTGCTAAAGAAATAAAAGAAGAGCAGCAGCCCACCGGCCTCCTGGCCATCTGGGCCTCCTCCTTCCCCCCAGCGGCCCAAGTCTCCCCCACCAGCGGCCAGGCCTCCTGGCCCAACCGCTATCCTTCCTGGCCCGAGGCCCGACCGCACCGAACCCTAGCTTCCCTCAGCGCTCGCTCTCTCCCTCTCGTCCCGACCCCGCCGCCAGTTCGTTCCCTCGAGCCTCATCCCGCACATCTCCCTCGCTCCTCCCAGTCCCTCTCGCTCCCTTCGCTCCCACCGAGCGCCGCCAGGAGCGAATCCCATCGCCCCTCGCCCCGAGCCCCCCTCTCCAGCAACACCAGGGCCTCGCCTTGGACTCTCCAGTGTCCCGGCCAGCACCGCAACCGCGGCCAGTCTCCCTCCTCTGCGGCTCCAAGCAGCCGCGCCCGAGCTCTTCTTCGCGCGCCTCGCCAAGGCCTCGCCTGGCTCCCACCGAGGCCGTCTCCTCGTTCCCCTGCAGCAGGAGCCTCGCAGCCCGACGCGCTGGTCGCTCCAGTGCAGCGCCGCGGCGCCGCGAGCCGCCTAGGCCGCCGCGGTGCTCCTCTTCCGCCTCCCCGAGCGACTCCAGGAAGGCCCCCGCTCCGCCGCATGCCGTGGCCTTCCCTCTGGCCAGAGGCCCCCGCCTCCCCGAGCGCCATCGCCTCCCAGGTCCCTTCCTCCAAGCCCCTTCCGTCTCCGTCTCCAGCAGATCGAGCAGCTCCGAGAAGGCCCCGTCCTTTCCAGCTTCGTCGCCGAGACCGCAGCTGTTCCCTTTGTTTTGTTGTATTGTTGCTGTTATTGTTAATCTCAGATAACCAGGAAACAACAAGTCTATCTTCTTTTGGACCCGAACGTCTACCGTCGCCCGGAAAAGACGGATGCGCCAAGTACATCTACGAACGAGTTCGTCTACCGTCGCCGTGTACCACTACCGTCGCCCCGTGTACCACGACTCGTGAACCACTACTTCCTCTACGACATGAACGCCTTCTTCCTCTACGATCTCGAACCGCTTCGAGAGAGAACGCTTCGAAGCTATAACCCCGAGACGACCCCGTGGATGACCCGTGTGATGCTTGTTGTGTTGTATGAAATGTCTCCCTTGTGTGCTCCGTGCCCGTCGTGTCCGTTTCGTCCGTTGTCATGTTCCTCGGTTGCCTCGTCACCGACTTGTGGGAACCCGGTGACGGGATCGCCCCACTTTTCATCTCGTTGACTCGCTCACGCCATCTATCTTTTGCACCGGACTCTCAACGAGTTACCGGAACCGATATGTTGCGTGGCATCATTTTCGGATCGTTGCCGTGGCACCCTTTCTTTTCCACCACGGTGACAAATGCTTCATCTCTCTTCTTGTCATCTTCTTGTTAACCTTCTAATAAAAACTTGCATATACTTGATCATATCATCCGCATCATGTTAACAACATTATATGTTTAATTGTTGTTTGCTTTATAATTACTAAACATGCTCATGAGGATTTTCCGGATATGTTGTTGTTATTCTCCGGCCTCATTTAAATTGCCTTAATAGTGTAGTTTTATTATGCTTCACCTCTTGCCATGTTAAAAACTCTTAATCTTGTCCTGTTAATAACTAGAGTCAACTAAATAAATAAATGTGGTGTTTCGTCAATATGCAACTCGTTGCATATCGAGCTCCACTTAACTTGTAGTTTTGTTTGTGCACTTTGCCATGCCATGCATATTTAAACCGGACATGCATCATACTTGGATGTGCATCGTATGCCATGTTTATGATTGTGTGTTTACCGTGTTATTTGTTTCTTTCCGGTTGCTTCTCTTGTAAGCTTCGGTTTCGTTCCGGAGTTGTGAGGATTCTCTTGACTGTTGCTCCTTCTGCTTCATGGATCCGTTCTTCTTCCTTGTGGAATCCCAGGAAAGATGATCATACCCTTGGATACCTTTACTACCATTGCCATGCTTAGTTGTCTCGATGCTATCGTTACATGTCGCGCTACCCATTTTTATGTCAGCCCTCTCCTTGTTGCCATGAAACCTCTAACCTTGACACCTTCCTAGCAAAACCACTGTTTGGCTATGTTACCCGCTTGCTCAGCCTCGCTTGCTCAGTCCCTCTTATAGCGTTGTTAGTTGCAGGTGAAGATGAAGTCCGTTCCAGGAGGGAACTTGTTGTTGGATATATCACAATATCTATAATTTTTATTAACACACCTTATATACTGGGCATGGGTGGAAGGCTTGGCTTTTTGCTCGGTGTTTTGTTCCACTCATGCCACCTTAGGCGCCGATAAACCGGCATTATGTTCCTTGATTTTGCGTTCCTAACACGATGGGTGGATGGGGACCCCTTGACAGTTCGACTTTGAATAAAACTCCTCCAGCAAGGCCCAACATTGGTTTTAATTTGCTCATAATAACAACTTAATTAATTAATTAAATTGCATAGGGAGTTAGCGCTACCCGAGGATTCTTAATTCTACATAACAGGGGGGGCCAGTGCTGATGGTGTTGGTCCCAAACTAGAGTCACTTGCGGATACTACCTAGTTCGCTGGGGTCTTCGGTATCTGTACGTAGCGCTCATCCGGACGTGGCCTGAGACGAGATACGCGCGGCTACTATCAGGGTGTCGGCACGCCGGGAGGTCTTGCTGGACTTGTTTTACCATTGTCGAAATGACTTGTGCTACCGGGATGCCGAGCCTGATCGGTTTTCCCTAAGATAAGGAGTGATGATATTATATTTATCACTTCAGCTAATCGTGAGAGCTTGTGATGGGCTAAGTTGGAACACCCCTGCAGGGTTATGATCTTTCGAAAGCCGTGCCCGCGGTTATGTGGCAGATTGGAATTTGTTAATGTCCGGTTGTAGAAAACTTGACAGAGGATCCGAAGTAAAACACACAACTGTGTGAGTAACCGTGACTGTCTCTTTTCACTTTGAGAAGAGAACACAGTGGGGTTATGTTTGATCGTATGTAGTTAGGATCTTTAGCGATCACTACTTTTGCGACCGTTTGCGTAGATGCTCTTCTTATTCTGGTACTCGTAAGTTAGCCACCATATATTGCTTAGCCGCTGCTGCAGCCTCACCACTTTACCTCTTCCTACCCTCAAAGCTTTGCTAGTCTTGTTACCCATGGTTATGGGATTGCTGAGTCCTCGTGGCTCACAGATACTACAACACCAGATGCAGGTTCCACCGAGTTTGAAGCAGGAGCTGGTTCAAGTGCTTCACTTGGAGCTCGATGAAGAGTTTGGCCGTTTGCTTGTGACGTTTCGACGATCAGTAGTGGTTTCTACTAGGATTCGATCCTGACCTGTGGCTTTATGTTGTTTTGGTATCTTTCTTTGGATCTTCACCCGTAGTCGGGTTGTGATGTTTTGAATGATGTTATGCTTATGTATTGTATTGTGTGAAGTGGCGAGTGTAAGCCAACTATCTCCTTTTGCAATTTAATCCCTCTTTTACATGAGTCGTGCAAAGATACCAAACTTGAGATCATTCTAGGATGGGCTTATACCTTTAAGTCGTGCCTCGACACGTAGGAGGTATAGTCCCATCCTGGGCATTACAGCCGATGGGCAGCGCAGCCTTGTCCTTGGACCTGGCAGCACCGTGAGTTCCCTCGTCGACGTCCGTTCTTCCGCCGGCGTCAACCCCACCAGCCGTTGGCTCCGGCGGTGGCGGGATTGACGCGGACGGGCCTGCTGCCTCCGAAGCCTTCTTCTTCGGCGGCATGTTGACTAAGATGATGGAGATCTAGCTCGTGTGACGCCGGATCGGGTTCACACAACCTCGACGCACCCCCTACCTGGCGCGCCAAAGATGTCGGGTAAACTGGTCGCCCACGAACACCTATGGGACCGGAGCCCCTTCTCGGTACGGCAGGGGGCGGAGGTTGCACGAAGAGTGGATCGAGGCGAGCACACGAGCAGTTTACCCATGTTCGGGCCGCACGGATGCGTAAAACCCTACTCCTGCTTTGGTGGTTGTATTGAGTTCTTGGCTCGGGAGCGAAGAGAGCTACAGTACACTCTAACCGCTAGCAAGACCGAGCGTGAGAATGTTCGAATGTCTAACCCCCCTCTACGTTGCGCATGGGCCTCCTTTTATATGCTCAAGGGGTCATCGAGAGGTGTCAACGCAGATGAGGGTAAAAGCGTAAAAAGGGTGGTAGTTGGTACAGTGTTTGTACAGTGTTCCATACCTAACCCTGACGGCAGGGGACAAGGGCATTAAATGCCCGTCGCCGTCGCCCAAACAGTGCAAAAAGTGGCCGTCAGGGGCACCACCGTCCGCCACGACTGTAGCCTTGTCATCGCTGCTTGCCACCGTGTACCCCTAGCTGCACAGCCTTCCGCCACGTGCGCTTGGGATGGTCCCAGAGCGACACGTGGGTGGATGTGCTGGAGCGTGGGTACTGAGTGGAAGCTTGCCGCGTCAAGCGCCTTGCCGCGGTCGCTATCTTGTCGCTTCCGGGAGCTTGTCGCTCACCGGGCCTTGCCGGGACGCGTGGCGCGTCGCGGCAAGTTTTCTTGAGATGCCTTGGTTGGCCTTCCCGGCAAGCTCCCCTTGCCAGGGCCTTGCGCCTTGAGTGGTCTTGTGCCTTGAGTGGCCTTCCCGGCAAGCTCCTCTTGCCGGGGCCTTGTCTCTTTGACTTGAATACTTTGTTCTTGAATGGCTCCAAAGGAACCATGGAGGACCTTGGCGGTCGCCCGGCAAGCCTTGCCGCGGGACGCTGCAACTGCCCATGCACAAGTTCGGGATACTAAGGTACCCCTACTTTAGTACACCGACACATTGTCTCCTACTGGATTGATACCTTGGTTCTCAAAAACCGAGGGAAATACTTACGCTACTGTGCTGCATCTCCCTTTCCTCTTCAAGGGAATACAACGCAAGCTCGAGAAGTAGCAGGCGGGTGTTGGGGTGCACATCTTTACTTCTAACCTTGCCGGGTTTGCAGGAAAAGTACGGCAGCAGGGGGAACAGCTGAGGCCCAATACCGACATGCCGCCTTCGTCAACCACACCACCAAGAGGGGGGGGGGTCCCCATCAAGGGCCTCTACTGACGAGCCCTCCTGCAGAGAGGAAGAGCCGGCAAGCAAGGGCGGTGACAGTCCTACACTGGCAACAAATGTTGCCGGGGAGGTGGCCACTTTCCAATAGCTTGACATAGGTAAATCGCCCGCTTCCTGGGACTTGCCAGTTCTCTAGTATGATCTTTTTCTCTTTTCTTTCCGCCTTGAACGCTAACCTTGGTTTCATCTCGTTTCTCTTCCTTGGCTTTCAGATCTCCCCTTGGCGGATCAGATGGACGTTGATGTCATCATCGAGGAGACCGCCAAGGACACTGCCGCCGAGGCCGCCAAAGTTGCTACTAATGAGGCTGCCAAGGACGCGCACGAAGAGGCCGCCGAGGGGACTGCCGGGCAGGCCGACAAGGAGACCAGCGACCGTAATGACGGCATGCCTGCCGCAGGAGCGCCCGATGCTACATCGGTCGCGGAGTCCTCAGCGACCGAGGAGATGGTGGTCGAGGACCAACCGTCAACATCTGAGGCGCCCTCCCCAGGAAGATACCTGAAGGTTGGCGATGATCTGTTCGTCAGCATCCTAGGGATGGCAAGTACCAGAGCGCCAACTGAGGGAGAAGATTTCGATGAAGAATTCATCACCGCTGCTGGGCTCAAGTTTGTTGACGAACCGAGCGCCAGCAGGAACGGATCCCAAGAAGACCAGCTCCTCTAGGCCATGAGCAGCAATTTCCAGAAGCTCCAGGAGCTCTACCGCACCTGAAAGGAGAAGCTGGACTCCAGGGCCGCAGTTGTTGACACAGCAGAGTCAGATTTCCAGAAGTGTGTTGAGAAGACACAGGTCTGGTTTGCCGAGGCTCGACAAGAACTGAAGACCAACCAGAACATCTGGGCTAGAGTTGGAACGAGCTCCTCCTGAAGCAGTCCGATGTCAAGAAGGCACATGAAGAGGCTGCTTAATAGGCTGCTGCCGAAGAGGCTCGCTTGACGAAGCTCCATGTCAGGCTCGATGCTCAGGAGGAGGACCTTGTCGCGCGCGAGGAGGCGCTTGCCGCCAAGCTCCACGGCAAGGATGAAGAAATTGAGAAACTCATCGTGCAGCGGACCCAAGAGCTGGAGTAGAAGCACGGAGAAGCACTCAATGCTCTGGTCTTGGACCATGCCGGCAAGCTGAAGAAAGTCGTCGATGCCGCCAAAGCTGCAGAGGCTGTAAAGAGTCAGCTGGCTGACAAGGTGAAGAAGTTGGAGGAAGATCTGGAAGATCGCGACAAGGAGATCTGGAAGCTTAAGGACGACAGAGACAAAATTGCCTATAGCTTGGCGGAGCTGTAGACCACCATATCTGACAAGACTAAACAGGTCTCTGCCGCCAACAACTCCATTGCTGATCTGACACTGAAGCTAACCACGCTGGAGGAGTCTCTTAAAAGCAGCATGGCTCATGAGAAGACCCTGGTCAAGGACCTCTAGGGGGAGAAGAAACTGCTTGAGAGCATCGCTGCCACCTACAACGACTATGTGAAAGGCATGGGGATCTGGACTGCACGCCTCATCGACGTCACGGAGAGGCTCACCACACAACTGTCTATCATGGGCCTGTCAAACTTCAGCTATTCCCATAAGGAGAGGATAACTGAGAGCGCCAGACTGACCATGTTCTTAGAGGCCCTCCTTGATGCCCTGAAGCTGCTCCACTCCAGCCGAGCAAAACAACTAACCAACGAATCCCGCAAGCTTTGCTGGGCCGTCCTTCTCAAGGTTCTCACCAAGGTGGCGTATAGGAACCCCGACCTCGACCTCACCAACGTGCTTGACAGCTTGTCGGGTGATGCGGACCGCAAGGCACTTGAAGAGTTCGTCGCGCCTATCGTCGATGCGGCGAACCAAATCAAGAGGGTGGAAGGCCAGCGCAGGGACTAGCCGCTTCGCTTCCTTTTGCCAACACAAATTTTTACCCAAGACAATTTGTCTTAAGTTAGAACTATGGAAATCATTGATGTAATATAACTTGTTGTGCTTTGGATGAATGTATGCTATCTTTCTCGTCTGATTTCTCTCTGTATGGCATACACCCTATGATTTATTGGAAAAAAGCCTGCCGGTGCATGCACCCCTGCCACGGGCGCTTTGAGGAACAGATCCTTAGCAGCCTGCCTAGGGTGTCGCTGCCGGCAAGTCACCTTGCCGTTTTTAGCGCGGCCACTTGAACTATTGAGCGGACTCAAAACAGAGCAAGGGCGCAACCAATCATGACAAGGTTCCTTCACGTGCAGGTTTTCCATAAAAGAACCGAAATCGTTCAAGAAAAATAACCTCATATTTGAAAGAAATTCACTCAAGGTTTCACGACTTAGCTTTTCGCCGTTGTACTCTTTCCCACAAGATACCACTTCAAACGTCGCCCGTTGGCGTCCATACTCCATACCATCACCCCCTCGGCAAACCTTTATGCGAGGGAACCTTCTATCCTTTGAGAAAAAGAAAGAATAGAAAATAGGGATATGTAACCTTGGCGGTTCATCAGTACTTGCTGGAAAGGAACGTAGCACAATATCCTGGACATGCATGCATATGGATAAACATGGAAATCAACAAGGACTGTACATACTTAACTTTATTCAACTGCGCACAGGGTCTGAGCCTTGCTCTGTACATAGGGTCATATGCCTTGCCGGCAAGGCTAGTACAAAAGGGGCTTACCAGGGGACCCGGCAACTGCGCCTCATGGGTAAAACTTGCGAAGATGTTCGATATTCCAGGAGTTGCTTACTAGAATTCCCACCTTCGGTCTCCAGGCGGACTGTGCTGGGCCTGGTGACTCGTATTACCCAATAAGGGCCTTCCCACTTTGGCGTCAACTTGTTGGAATTCTTGGCCGACTGAACGCGCCGAAGAACAAGGTCGGCTTTCTCAAGGCTTTGGGCATGAACCTTGCGGCTACGGTAGCGGCGCAAGGCTTGCTGGTAGTGTGCGGCTCACACAGCAGCCTGAAGACGTTCTTCCTCAAGGAGCATCGCATCATCTTGACGCAACTGCTCTTGCTCAAGCACATCATAAGAGAGCACTCAAGGTGACTCGTATATGAGTTCTGTGTGGAGAACTGCTTCCACCTGTATACCAGGGAGAAGGACGTCTGGCCGGTAGCCTGATTTGGTGTTGTCCTGATTGACCAAAGAACTGCTGGCAACTCGTCAATCCAGCGTTTCCCGCACTTGTGCAGCCTGTCGAAAGTCCTTGTCTTGAGGCCCCGCAACACTTCAACATTTGCCCTTTCTGCCTGGTCGTTGCTTCTCGGATGAGCAACAAAAGGAAAACAAATTTTGCTGCCGAGGTCTTGGATATATTGCATGAACGTGTGGCTCATGAACTGCGTGCCGTTGTTGGTGATGACTCTATTTGGCACACCAAAATGGAAAACTAGTCCTTTGAAGAACTTGACGGCTGACTGTGCTGTCACCTTTCTCACTGCTTCCACTTCCAGCCAGTTCTTGAACTTGTCGATTGCTACATACAAGTACTCAAAGCCCCCGATAGCATGGGGAAAAGGGCCCAATATGTCGAGCCCCAGACCGAAAATGGCCAGGAAAGAGGGATCGTTTGAAGAGCTTGAGCTGGCTCATGGAGTTTCTTTGAATGGAACTGGCATGCTTCACACTTGGTTACTAGTGCAGTTGCATCCTGGAGAGCAATGGGCCAAAAGAAACCTTCCTGGAATGCCTTGCTAGCAAGAGCCCTTGATCCTATGTGAGAGCCACATTTGCCTCCATGTATCTCTGCCAACAGCTCCAGTCCGTCCTCCCGAGGAATGCACTTCAATTTCACGCCATTCTTGTCTTTTTCTGTACAGGACATCGTCCACAAACTGGTACATATTAGACCGATGGGATACTTTCTCAGCTTCTTCTTGTTCCACAGGGGGTTCCCCTATTTGGAGGAACTGGATGATGTGTTGTGCCCATGCTGGAGCCCGAAGCTCGACAGTGAGGACTAAAGGCATGTATTCTACCATGGGAGGAGTTGTCTCTACAGCAAGGGCCTGAGGCCCTGTCAGAGCCTATTGCCCCCCAGCAAGCTCGACGTCATCCCCGCCAACCTCCTTGCCGGTGGCTCCTGGGAGCTCAGCGGGAAAGTACTTGCCGGGGCCCAACTTCCTTTGCTTATCCCGCCTCGCTGATGGTTCAATGGATGGCTGAGTCAGTTGGAGCACAAAAGTCCCTGGTTCACATGTAACTTGAGGGCATCACAGATCATCAACAATGTTGTTCTCTGCTTGAGGAACATGCTCTGCTTGGAGACCATCAAAACGCTACTCCAATTTCCTCACTTCATCTACGTAAGCTTCCATCAATGGGCTCTGGTAGTCTTTGTTGACTTGCTTGATGACAAGCTGTGAATCACCTCTGATAATGAGCTTCCTAATCCCAAGGTCTGACGAGATCCTGAGACCGGCAAGCAGTCCCTCGTACTCTGCAGTATTGTTTGTTGATCTCTCCCGTGAAAAGTGCATCTAGATCACGTATTTGAGGTGCTCTCCGGTGGGCGCGACAAGCAGCACACTAGCACCGGTGCCTTGCAGTGAGAAGGCTCCATCAAAATACATAACCCAGTCCCGGCTCATTTTCTTGCCGGGGAAGGTGGTCTCCTGAATCTCCTCATCAGGCATTGCAGTCCATTCTGCAATGAACTCTGCCAAGGCTTTGCTATGAATTGTTAAGTACTTTCAAACCTGAGACCAAAGCTTGACAGTTCCAACACCCACTCCACAATCCTTCCGATTGCATCTGGGTTTTGGAGGATCCATTGCAATGGGAGGCGAGTGATGGCGATGATCTCATGTGCGTGGAAATAGCGGCGTAGCTTCCTCGAGGCCATAACGAGGCTGAAGAGCAACTTCTGCACATAGGAGTATCTTGATCTAGCCCCCTGCAAGAGGGAGCTAACAAAATAAACTGGGTGCTGCACCATCTTCTTCTTCTGCATCACTTCATTTGCTTGCGCAGGTCCCGTCTTGCAGGGACCATACTCTGCCGGGGGTCTTACCTTGCCGGCGCCAAACTCTGCCGGGGGTCTTGCCTTGCCGACATCATACCCTGCCGGGGTGAGCTCTGGCTCGTCATCCAACGGTCTTGCCACTGCTGCTGTTTCTTCATCAACTTCTCTCTGCACCACTAGCGCAACACTAACCACTTGATTTGTTGCCCCTAGATATAGAAGCAATGGTTCTTGTGGTTTAGGCATGACTAGTGTTGGCATAGAGGAGAGGTACTTCTTCAAATCTTGCAGTGCTGCCTCCGCTTCCGGAGTCCACTTCATTGGTCCTGCCTTTTTCGAGATCTTGAAAAAGGGGAGGGCACGCTCAGCAGATTTGGAGATGAACCTACTCAGAGCAGCAACACAACCATCAAGTTGACGCACATCTTTGACTCGTCTTGGTGCTTCAATCTGCTCAATTGCATTGATCTTGTCAGGGTTCGCTTCGATCCCACGCTGAGACACGAAGAATCCAAGAAGCTTGCTGGACGGGACGCCGAACACGCACTTCTCAGGATTGAGCTTGAGATTAATCTTGCGCAAATTTGCAAATGTTTCTTCTAATTCTTGTATGAGCATCGCCCTATCCTTGGTTTTGACCACTATGTCATCCATATAAGCTTCCATATTTCTATGTAGCTGGGGCTCAAAACCGATCTGGACTGCTCTGGCAAACGTTGAACCAGCGCTTTTCAACCCGAAAGGCATTCGTATAAAACAATACGTACCACACGGGGCGATAAACACAGTCTTCTCTTCATCTTCATTCGTCACGAAGATTTGATGGTACCCTGAGTAAGCATCAAGAAACGACAGCAAGTCGCACCTGGCAGTGGAGTCCATGATCTGGTGGATGCGCGGCAAGGGGAAAGGATCCTTTGGGCAAGCTTTATTTATGCCTATATAATCAATACACAGCCTCCATTTTCCAATCACCTTACGCACCAAAACCGGATTGGACAACCACGTTGGGTGGAGCACTCCTCTGACCAAGCCTGCCGCTTCCAACTTCCTAATCTCTTAAGTGATGAACTCTTACCTCTCCAAAGCTTGCTTCCCGACCTTTTGCTTGATGGGCCGCGCATGAGGACAGACAACAAGATGGTGCTCAATCACCCTCCGTGGGAATGCCGTGGATGTCAGATGCTTGCAAACACATTGACATCCGCCCGCAGGAAGGCAATGAGCACACTTTCCTATTTGCTGCCGAGGGTGGTACTTATAGTGAAAGCTCCGCCCGTGTCGTCCTTCTTGACGAGCACCTGATACGTCCAAAACGTATCTATAATTTCTGCTTGCTCCATGCCTTTTTTGTGTGATATTGCTATGATATTTATGCACTTCCATACACTTTTGATCATATTTGGACTAACCTACTAATGGTTGCAAAAGTGCACAATGTTCTTGTTTTACACTTTATTGTGTAGGAATTACTTGGAAATTGACAAAAACGCAAAAGGAGTCGTATTGGAGTAGGACTCTGACTTTCCTGAAATCTTTCCGAGAACGATTTTTAAAGATGGCCACATTCCGGCCCGAAACGACGTGAAACGGAAAAAGTCTAGTTGCGATAGTTGTGCGGAATTTCGAGGCGATGCTTCTGGATATAAAATTCGTCGAAATCGGAGTCCGGACGGCCGAGTAAAGCCCGTTTTACTGAGGCCCAAAATCTGATGACGGGAATCCGAGAGTCTATATAAAGAGAGGAAACCTAGGTCACCAAGGGCCACGAATTTTCCTCCTCCCGAGCCGCCGTCTTGGAGGGGAGGACCAGCACCATTGCAGCACCATCTACAAGGAAGAAGGGGGGCCAAGGAGCCGCTGTCCCCTAGGGCCGCCGCCGCCCCCTAGGGCCGCCGCCGCCGCCTCCGTGGCTGCCGCCGACCATCTCCTCCTCGCGGGGCTGCACCTCTCCATCAACACCATCATCAACCTCCTCCTCACCATGTCCATATGTGAGTAGTCTTCTCCGGGGCCGAGGGCTCATACGTGTAGCTATGTGGTTATCTCTCTCTCCCATGATGTGATCTTCGTTGTGATCATAGGCTATGTTAATCTAGGGTGGTCCCATGATATTTCCCCTTCCTCTATGTATTGGATTGATGTACTCACTTGTCTTTATCTAGTATAATCCCCAAGACCAAGGTGACAGCGGTCTATTGGACATGGATTAGAAAAATATTTTCATGAGTGATTTCCTCTCTTGTGTGTTGATTGAAGATTGAGAGTCTCTTGGTGCTTGTCTTTGACTATCCTTTAGATATGTTGTGGTGATTGTGGGACTCTCTTTGGATGGCCGCGGTGACATTGGAAAATCCTTAGATTGAGAACTACGAACTTTGAGGTGTGCTTTTGTAGCCCTACATAATTCTCGTCCTCTCTTGACCACGAAGGAATGACCTCCGGGTGCGTCTCCATTGCATGTTTTATGGGAAATATCATGTGATTCGATTATGTTAATGTTGTTGGGAGTTGCCTCTAGTGAAAGTATGATCCCTAGGCCTTGTTTCCACCATTGCAATACCATTTGTGCTCACGTTTACCACTTGTTTGCTTGCTGCACTTTTTATTACAGATTTATATTACTTTGTTTTGCCATCCATATCACTTGACATTTAACATCTCTTCGCCGAACTAGTGCACCTATACATCTAACAAGTGTATTAGGTGTGTTGGGGACACAAGAGACTTCTTGTATCTTAGTTGCAGGGTTGCTTGAGAGAGACCATCTTCAACCTCTACTTCCCTGAGTTCGATAAACCTTAGGTCATCCACTTGAGGGAAATTGCTGCTGTCCTACAAACCTCTGCGCTTGGAGGCCCAACATAGTCTACAAGAGTAGAAGCATGTGTAGACATCAGCACCTTCTTGGTTTTTGGTGGTGCTGCCTTGGACTTCTTACTCTCGTCAGTGGAGCTCTCTGGCACGTCCTCGACATGAACGCAACACTCTGAGGAGGTGCGCTTGCCGGAGTGGGTGCAAGGGGTCCTACTGGTGCAAGAGGTATTGCCGGTCTTCTTCCCCTGGAAGCTCCAATGGCAGGAGCAGGCGCCTTGGCTGCGGATGCTACAACTGCTTCCCGGTAGAGTTGGTTGGCGTAGATAAGTGCATCTTTCTTGTCGGAGTTGATAGTGATGATGCTTATCGGGGCGGGCATCTTCAGCGTGCTGTAGGCGTAATGTGATGCCGCCATAAACTTGGCCAGTGCAGGACGGCCAAGGATCCTGCTATATGGCAACGGGATCTAGGCGACATCAAAAACGATTTTCTCCGTCCTGTAGTTCAGTTCAGCACCAAACGTAACTGGTAGTGCGATCTTACCCTTTGGCTGGCTTCTTCCTGGATTGATCCCTTGAAACGTACCAGTTTCTTCGAGATATCCGCCATGAATTTGTAACCTATTGATTACCTCGGGCGAGATCAGGTTCAAACCGGCCCCACCGTCTACTAACATTTTTGTCACTTTGAGGTTGCAAATTGTTGGCGAAACCAACAATGGCAAGCACCCGATCGCAGTTCTGCGATCAGGGTGATCCTTGGCGTCAAAATTGATAGGCGTGTGGGACCACCTCAGTGGCTTCTGGGCATCGTCGATCTACGACTATGTCGCATTAATCTCACGCGCCCACTACTTAAGTCGGCAGTGAGAAGAATGTAAGGAAGCGCCACCATCAATGCACATGGCCTTTGTAGCTTTTTGCAATTCATGCTCGCTAGACTCACCGTCCTCTTCATGGTCATCGTCTCCCTCTTTCTTGTCGCGGCCCCGAGCAGGCCTCTCATGTTGCTTCTCCTTGCCGCGGCGGCCTCCTCGACACCACGCTTCTTGCCAGACCCCCTCAGCACCATCCCTGCCCTTCTCCTTGTCTCGCCTTTCGTATTCCGCCTTTTGCCTGTCCACAAGCTTCTCAACTTGCCGGTAGTTCTAGAGGTCATCGCCTTGCAATATTGCTTGTGGGAGCCCTCTGGCTTGTCGGCAGCCGCCAAGGCCTGGCAGGCGGCGCACGCGGCAACTTCCTTGCCGGGGTCGTCAACCTTGGCCTTCTAGGCGGTGCCGGGGTTACCGGATTCCTCGACGGCAAGCACGGTTTTGCCCTTGCGCTTCCTGTTACGTCAGTGGCCCTTCTTTGCCGGGGCGATGACGTCTTCATCTTTGGAGTCTGTCTATCGGCCAGAACATAAAGCTCGGCAACATCCCTAACCTTGTTCATCGCCAGCTCTTCACACATCTTGTGGTTGCACACAATATGATAAAACACACTAAAAATAGCAGCAGGATGAACATCTGGGATGTTGTACTGCACACGGCTGAACCTCTGTAGGTATTTGCGCAAGGGTTTGCCATCTTTCTGAGGGATGAGACGCAAATCACTTGCCTAGCCAGGAGCTTGGAGGCCTCCAGTAAAGGCACCAACAAACTCGTGGCTCATATCCGACCAAGAGGAGATGGAATCTACTGGCAGGTGCATCGACCATGACCTGACGTTGGGCTTGAGCACCAACGGGAAGTAGTTGGTGAGCACCTTGCCGTCTCAAGCCCCGGTGGCTTCCATCGTGATGGTGTAAATGCTCAGGAACTCGGACTGATGAGTCTTGCCATCATATTTTTCCGGGACCTTTGGTTTGAACATGCGGGAAGTGGGCCACTGGAATCGGCATAGCTCACGAGTGAAAGCTCGACAACCCAACTCGTACGGTAAGTCACCAGAAACCCATGGTGTAGGCCTGTCTACAGTGGGCCCTCCGCGCCTATAAGATTGATGGCATGCTTCCCGCTGCTGCCTGATGGTAGTTTGAGCGTCTTCTTTGAACCATTCCCGAAGAACTTGACGTTGGTCGCGGTGAGCTTGTGGATCGGACGACGCTGTTGATCCATCGCCGCGGGCATCGACCCGCCGAGTTGGCGACCGTTGTTGTCGTGGTTGGGGAGAATGCACCGTGGTTGCAGCACCTCCGATCCTTTCGCCCCTGGCTCGATGGACCGACGCCTCGAAGGACCCACCTCCTGGTGCCCACCCTTATTAACGAAACCAATAAGGCTCTGGATAGCAGCTCTCCATTCCTCTTGCTTCTCCGCAGCGGGAGGGAAGTCCAGGAGTAGCTGCGCTCGCGCCAACGCTTCGGCTGGTGTGGGTGGTAGCGATAGGCCCAAAGAACGGGAGGTGCTCGAACTTCTAACCGCGTTAGAAGGAGCCCCGTCACGGTTCCGTGGCCATGTTTCTTGTCCACCAGCATCTTGGCGTGCATGCCGGCCTTGCGCATCTCGAGAATGATGCTGAGGGCTCTTTCCATGGGGATGGTCGGGGTCTCCAGCATCATGGCGCTGCTCGTCGCGCACGACCAGAGAAGACCGCGGCGCATGCGCCGGTGGGAGCGTCTTGGAGGTTGCTGCATCGGCCGTAGGCAGCACGGCTCTGTCCTTGGACCCAACGGCGCGCGGGTCATCGTCGCGGCTGCAGACGATACAGCTCGCCTGGATCCGATCGCCAGAACGTCGTGGATGCTCGACATCTTCGCCTCCACCAGCGCCCACTCCATCGCACGTCCATGCTTGCACGGGCAGATCGGCCGCAGATGAACCGATCGCCGTGATCATCTTCCTCTTGGGAGACATGATGATCCAGCAACTGCCACGCTAACTGCTAAATCAGGTTTGCACAGCCTAACCCCCTACCTGGCGCGCCAAAGATGTGGGGGAAATGACACCTACGGGATCACGTGGATCCCTTCTACAGTTTGGCAGGAAAGAGGAGTGCACAAAGAGCAGATCTAACGATCAACACGAGGGATTTCTACCTAGGTTCGCCCCGCTAAGAAGCGTAAAACCCTAGTCCTGCTTTGAGTGTATATTCAGTGTTCTTGAGCTTCGGCTAGCTGCTATGCATGCAAACTGGGCTGGAAAGTCCAAAAGTCCTCTCTCGTATTGCCTTGGGCCTCCTTTTATACCAAGGGGCTACTACAGTGGCGTACATGCATACAGGAGGTGTAAAGCTGCTACAGTGTATGTGCTTATCACTGACGTCTTAGGAAAAATGCATTCAATGCACTGGTTACGTGCCCCTAACTTTATCGGGGAAGGAAATAGAGCCCGTCCCGTCCGTCACCGCCTCACCCTGTCTTGACATGCACCCAGGATGACGAGGCATGCAATGCTAAGCTGGCTAGCTAGCCGCTGTGCTGGAGCGGTGGAGGGATCTTCACGAAGACCTGCATGCCGCCACGCACGTGCTTGTCAGGCTAGCTGGTCACTGTGCTGGAGCGGTGGCAGGGTCGCGGAACTTTGCCGTGCGCAAGCCTTGCCGCGGCCTCGCAAACGTCCCCGACAAGGGTCTTGCCGGGGCCTCACAAACGTCCCCGACAAGAATCTTGCTGGGAACCTTGCCTTTTGGTCTTCACAAAGATCTGCATGCCACCACGCAGATGCCCCTCGATCTTGGTCTTGACATTGTCGATGGTGTCAGAGCTCTCAACCGCAAGGGTGATGGTCTTGATAGTGCTTCGCAAATCATCCCCGCAAGGATATTGCTAGGGCTTCGCGAGCCACCCCGGTAAGGGCCTTGTTGGGGGCTCATTTGTGTCTTTTTGTTCTCTGATTACTGGCTCGGATGCTATCTTGGTCGCCTTGTATTTGCTCCCTACTGTCCCCGGCAGGCCTTGCCGCAGGTGTGGCTGCAGCTCCCCGTGCACAAGTACGGGGTACTAAAGGGCCCGATCTTTAGTGTACCGACACTGCTGCTGCCGCCAGACGCCGCAGGAGCAGTCGTGGTTCACTTCGTCACTACCGCTGGTACATGGCACATCGCCGGCGTCCGACACGACCACCACCTCCTCCACTCACCGCCGCATCCGCCTGTCACTTCCCCCTCGTCGAAGCACCACCAGAGCCCCGCGACCGCTTCTTTTGTCTTCTGGTGAGCACACGCCTCCAGCAAATCATGTATCGCCACGTGGCGTGGCTATAGGAGCTTCTACAGGAGTTCGCTACAGCTCCCTGGAAATTTCTGTTGTTGTTTTGCTTTTTTTTCCTTTAAATTTTCACTCAAAACTTCAATTAGTTACAACTTTTATTCTATAAATCCAATTCTGGTGATTATTTTTGCTATGCACTCATGTAAATCGGCACTTTATCACAGCACCAAATGTTCACATGTTTGCATTTTTCAATTTTGATTTCGTTTGAATTTGAATTAAAACCTCTGGAGGCCATAACTTTTAAACCGTTTGTCAGAATTGAGAGATTCTTTTTGCATTGTGATTGTGGTGCAATTTAAGTGATTTGTACATGCTGTTTTGCTGTTGTTGTTGTATTTTTAAAATGTATTCTTTCTGTTGGTTTGGTTTTGGCTTTATTTGAGTTTCGGTGATTGACTGTTGATTGTGTGAAACGTGTAGATTGTCCAGAGTGCGACACGAGCTATTGTTAGGAGTGTGCGTTTTTGAACCAGAACCAATGCAAGTTACATGTTTATCATCCTTTACCTATTGTTTTCCTATACATTGTAGTACATATCACACTATAAATTTATGCATTATAGGGTTATTATATTTTGGGCTATATGGTTGAGCTATCTCCCATCATTACAAATCGTGATAGTTAAAGTTTTGCTATGCTCGTAGATGGGGTTGGTTCGTGTATACACCGAGCTTACGTGATGATTATAAATATTCTCAATTTGAGTAGTAATTCAGGACTTAATTCACCTTTGGTTGGAATTGGTATTGATGGGTGGTTTCAAGAACATCATGGTTTATACCCTCTCAATGTAATTCGACGGTCGCCCAGGCTAAAAAAGATCAGACAAACTTAGTGACTAGTAGCTTCCATGCGCGAGCACTAGCTAAATGGGCTTTGGCTTAGTTGAGTAGGTCATGGGATCCTCGCCTAGGTATGCTAGCAGATGTAGATATGAGTAGGTGTACCGGATGCCGATGGGTGGAGGTGACTACTTTTGAAAGAATTCGTCTCGATCTTTGGGTTGAGTCTAGTGGGTAAAGTGTGCAAAATTCTGCAGAGTATAAAAAACCAGTCATGATTAGCCATGTCCTCGGTTATGGACAATTTTGAGGCGTTATTCCATTAGAGTTGTTGGATGATCTTAACAGACATGACACTTGATAAAATTTGTGGGCAACTTAATAAATGGGTAGGTTGGAGTTGATTTTGCCAACTAAACCTTGTGCATTTAATTGTAGTAATAAAAGAAATAAATGAAAATTTGATTATTAGGTAGTTATGAGGATAAAATCAGCTTTCTGCAAAATAAACCCCCAAGCCGTCCTTTATTGTTCTATGCATATACATGTAGTTCTGCTTTATTACTTCTCATGTGTAACTTGCGAGTACATTCAATGTTTTGACCTATACGGCTGCAATGTTTCATGTTGCAGGATTTTCAGACAAGGAGTAAGGTACCGTTAGTGTCGCGAGTCTGCACTCAACATCACAAGTGGGCTATGATGGGACTCATCGTTATTTTCTGCTACTTTTCGCTGTTTGATTAAATAAGAGCTAGCCATGAGTTATGTAGATTGGTTTATTTTATACATTCTGGATCATATGTTGTAATAAATGATGCACTTGTATTCTGGTATTCATCTATACTGTGTATGCTAGCGAGTTCGATCCAAGGACTAGCACGGTAAGCAAAGAGACTGAAATCCTTCAAGATTTGGTCATTATAGATGGTATCAGAGCAGTGTGTTAACTGTAGGACATGACCCTAGAAAATGGATTAGAAAAGCCATAGGAGTGAAAATTATTTTATAAACTAGCTATACTTCTTACTGTTTATTAGTTAACCCCAAGCATCTTGACAAGTTAAGTAGGAACTACCACTGAGACAATCATTCATGCTTGTTTTATATTGCAGCGTTATCGTGTTAGCGTATCTGATTATGCCCACTTTCATGGTATGAAGATACTAGATTGTCTGCCTGATTGGCAGCTTGTTTGCTAAATTTTATCTTTTTGAAATTATTCGACTATATATTCATATGTATATATATATATATATATATATTATTGTGCTTGTTTGTCTGTTTTTTTGCTGGTGTTAATCGTTGTTGTGTTTTGTTGCCTTGATCATATATGCATATGGGTAGAATATATTTTTATCTATAGCTTTTGGCCCTATTATATCTATAACTCTTATATGCTTGCCCACCAGATGCCGCCGAGGCGTGATAATATGCGTAATGCTCCAGGAGGAGACAACAATGGCAATGACATACCGCCATACATGAAGTAGTTGCTTCAGGGACAGAATCAGTTGATCCAGTTGCTTGTGTAGAAGCAGAACAACCAAAACAACAACAACACGCCACCTGTAGATATGCTTACCAAGTTCTCGAGGTTGAATCCTCAAAGGTTCTCCAGTTCCGCTGACCCTATTATGGCTGATTGGCTCCGTGTAGTCAGTAGGAACCTGGAGACTGTTGGATGTAGAGATGTAGAGAGGGTGAGGTTTGCCTCACATTTGTTGGAGGGTCCTGCCGCAGCTTGGTGGGACAACTACTTGGTCACTTATCCCATTGCTTCTATCAGATGGCCTCATATACAGGCTGATTTTCGTGTTGCACATGTGTCTGCTGGTGCTATGAGTCTGAAAAAGAAGGAGTTTCATAGTTTGAGCCAGGGAGGTCGCACAGTTAATGCTTAAGTGGAGGAATTTAATAATCTTGCATGTTATGCTCCTAATGATATTAACAGTGATGTGGCTAGGCAAGAGAAAATCTTGGAAGGCCTGAACGATGAGTTGAGCATTCACTTGATAGTGTCCACTTTTAATAATTGTCAATCCCTGATTGATAAGGATATTGTGCTAGAGGGGAAGCATCAGGCCATAGAGAATCACAGGAGGAAGTACAACAACAATAACAAATATAATTCAGGACCACAACAGAAGCCACACACTTCATATCAGGGTAATAGAGGTAATGGGCATCGTCATTATCATGGAGCTAACGAGCATAATCATCATGGAGGGAATGGCCACCATCATCATAATGGGCACAAGAGTAACAATGGCAATGTCAGAGGTAATGGTAATGGTAATGGTAATGGTAATGGAGGGAATAATAACCAGAGCCACCAGAGTGTGCCTGTGCAGAGGGACATTAGCCAGGTTCAGTGCTATACGTGTAAGCAGATGGGCCACTACTCCAACGGTTGTCCAGAGAGCAAGAACGGTAATGGGAATTCTGGAGTCAGCAAGCCAAACCCCTTCCAAAAGGGTCATGTTAACCACGTTAATGTGGAGGAGGTTTATGATGAACCTGATGCTGTGATTGGTAAGTTCTGGATTAATTCGGTACATGCGCTTGTTATTTTTTATTCTGGTGCATCGCATTCATTTGTATCATGAGTATTTGCGGATAAACATAAGATTCTTACTGTAGCACTTAAGTCACATATTCTGGTAAGTTCTCCGGGGGCTGAGATGGCAGCAAGTTTGGGATGTTTTCAGATGCCTTTGTCTATTGGGAAGCATGTTTTTCCTACAGATTTGGTTATATTGAAGTCACAAGTTCTAGATATTATTTTGGGTATGGACTGGATGGTCAAATATAAAGGTCTCATTGATTGTGCGAGTCGATCAATTACTCTCAGTGCACCAGGAGGTAAGAGGATCAAATATGTATGTAAGTATAAGCATAATCAGGTACAAGTGAACTCTCTTAAGGGGGATTAGTCTGGAAGACGTGCCAGTTGTGAGGGACTACCCAGATGTGTTTCCATAGGAGTTGCGAGGTATGCCACCAAATAGAGGTATTGGGTTTCTTATTGATTTAATACCAGACACTGGACCTATTGCAAAGAGACCATATAGAATGCCTCCTCGGGAGTTGGAGGAATTGAAGAAGTAGATAAGGGAATTGCAGGCACAAGGATTTATTCGCCCAAGTTCATAACCTTGGGGAGCTCCAGTTTTGTTTGTGGATAAGAATGATGGGACCTTGAGGATGTGTGTTGATTATTGTTCTATGAATGAGGTAACCATTACGATATAAGTATCTGTCGGTGTATTGGAAACGACACCTATGGGATCACAAGAATCCCTACTACGGTTGCGGGGCGCGGGGTTGAGAGAAGAGCGGATCAAACAGATAGCACACGGTTCCTTTACCCAGGTTCGGGCCGCGAGGATGCGTAAAAACCTACTCCTGGTTTGGTGGATTATATGTTTGTGTTCTTCAGCTAGCTACGGGGCGTGAGGAGCTCCAAAAAGCCGAATCCCCCTCCTGGTCGCCTCGGGCCTCCTTTTATAGGGAAAAGGGGTCGCCACAGTGGCACACAGGAGGTGGAAAGGGTACAGTGATGCAAGGTTATCCCTCGCATTACATGACAAGGCACATTTAATGCGTCTCGCTTAGGTGTCCTTGCTTTATCGGGGACGGGGGAGACACCCGTCTTGTCCATCACCGCTCCTTCTTGTGTCGACACGCGCCCTGGCCAGCGATGCCTGAGATGCCATGTAGGCAGGCACACAGCTGATGTGGCGCAATGGTGGGTCTTCACGAAGATTTGCATGTCACCACGCAGGTGCCTGCCCAGCTGGTTGGGTCGGTAGCTGCATAGGGCGGTGGAAGCTTAGTTGGCGAGGGCCTGATGGTGGCCCTGTGGATGTCCTCGGCAAGGGTCTTGCCGCGGCGCCTGCTATCATCCCCGGCAAGGTGCTTGCCGGAGGTCTTGTGGTCTTCCTTGGCTGGGATCCCGCCAATGGTCGCCGTCTTCTTAATGTGTATCTGATCTTGAATGTCTTCACAAAGATCTGCATGCCACTACGGGGGCATCTCCCGAATCCTTGCCCCATGGGGGTAGTGGACTCAAGGGGGATTCGCTCCGTAGGCATGGGGCGAATTGCCGCAGCAAGGGTCTTGTCGGGGCTGCTAAAGCTGGCCCCGGCAAGGATCTTACTGGGGCTCCTGAAACTGGCTCCCGGCAAGGATCTTGCCGGGGAATCTGCTTCGTCCCCTTGCTCTTTGTGGTCTTGTTCTTGGTGTCTCTCCAGTTCCATCGAGCTTCGGTCTTACCCTGGCTCACCTCCCTTGCCTTGCTTGGTGTGGCGGTGGCCGTGGCTCAGACTGCCAGTGCACAGTCATAGGGGTACGAAAAGTGTACCCCTCATTTTATACACCGACAGGAGCCCCCGGGCCCGGGCCACACATAAGCGCGAGGCGTTGTTGGGCTAGGCCCAGAACGGTGCGCGGGCAGGCGGGACGGTTTTCATTGTGGTAAGATTTTCCGCGCGCTGCGCCTCCCACGATCCTCGCGCGTGGCGCGTTGCGGTGGGGCGGGCGTGACGTGGGTGGCATGCGCGGGGCGGTTCCCGCAGGCATGCGTCACATCGCAGTAAAGAGGCGGCTTCGCGCCTTCCCCGTAAACGGGAGGAGGCGTGAAGGCGCGCCCCATTTACTGAAAGGGGCTGAGGCGCGGTCTTCAAGGCGTCCACTCCCCACGATCACGGGGTGGGGAGAGGTGGACCTCACCCGTCCCCTCGGTTCTGCACGTCTGACACGTGCCTCCCATGCGCTTGGGGTGGCGCACGGTGGAGGTGGGAAACCGGGCCATCGCTGGTTGGGGTGGCGCGTTGGTCCTGGCTCCCTTCGCCTTCCGTGTCTTGATTGGCCGAGCGGGGCGGTCGAGCCCCAACCCCGTTCCTTTATAAAGAGCGGGGGGGGGGGGGGGGGGG
>LR738715.1:336741203-336817252 GCA_902687465.1 Secale cereale
GGGGGGGGAGGGACGGCGTCTCGCACTCTTCCATCTTCTTCCTCCTTCAACTTCTGCTCCCCTCTTCCGTTTGTCATGGAGAGAGGAAATCCCGGCCCTTCAACGGTGGCGGCGAGGGTCGCCGCTCGACAACGCGTCCCTCCTTCCCCTGCACCTGCGTGGCAGAGCCGGCCACGAGGGGAAGGGGAAGGGGCGAGGCCGGGGCGCTCGGGTAAGAGGAGGACGGGGCGGCCCGCCGGCCTCGCCCCCGCCAGCAGCTCCTCCTCCAGTGGAGGGCCATGTTGGGGATGACCCTTGCAAGTTCTTCGCCAGGTTGCGGCGGCCACCGCGCCGTCGCCTTCGTCTCCCGACTCCATTTGCGCGGGAGACGGAGCTGGATCCGCCGGAGTCATTGCGGCTGCACATGAGGGGCCGTGGGATCAGTGGCACGCGGGTCCGCGTCGACTTCCCTGCTCCTCATGTGATGTATCTTCGTCAGGGATGGAAGACGTTTGCTGGTATCCACAGCTTGACGGATGGGCTCACTCTCCATTTTAAGTTGATGGAGGGTGGCCTTCTTTCCGTCAAGGTCTTCGGGCACTTTGGGACTCGTGCAAGGTGCTGCGTGGAGAGCTCTTATGATGAGAAGATTCCTCCTCGAGCGAGGGTGACGAGGAGGAAAGTGGCAGCGACGGCGAGGGCGGTGGGCGGCAGGATGACGGGTACGCCGCTCCTGGTGGCACCGGCGACCCCATCATCCGTGTCGCCGGCTCCTTGAACTTCTCGGGGCCGTCCCCTTGGCGGCTGGCGTTGGGAGGCTGCGGAAGAGGAAGAGGGCGGGCGTCAAGGTCGTCATGTCGGAGTACGCGGGCACCGACGCCTTCGACGCGTACTGACGTCCTGCCGCCTCGTCTTCGAGCTCTACTTCCGGCGCTGCCATCACCATCCAGCCCTTGGGCGGCCACCGAGATGTCTTCTTGGTGTCTTCTGCCACCCGTAGCTCGCCTAGGCGCTCCTTTTGCCCTTCTCGCCTCCTTGACCTACCTCCTGAGGAGAGGGACAAGAAAGGCATTATGGGCATCTTATCTCTTTTTAGTTTGTAAGCCTTCGGGCATCTTTTAAATTTAAAACTTGTATTCCCCTTGTTCATGTTCTTCATTCCCCATGGACTGTACCTGAGTGGAACGTTTTTTAATGAAAAACGGATGTTTGCCAGGTCATTTATTCGTAGGTAGAACCCACAACAGGGAACAAATCCCTGATATCTCTAAGATAAACATTTTTTTCTCCCGGCAACAGGCCTTGCCGTCTCCCCACTTCGCTCGACCTTTCTCACGTCTTTGGCGGAGGCAGGGATGAAGTGGGTTTAGGCTCCTTCTTTCATCCTTTCGCTGCCGCGACTACGACCAAACTTGGTCCCAGGAACGAGCCCTAGGGCCTAGAGTTATGGGAGCACGGTAGTTTTAAGGAAAGAAACAAGGTTTCACATACCTCAGTCTATAATGGAATGCATGATAATGGATGAAAAACTTATCTGAAGCCGCAGCCCCCGGCAACCCTGGTTTGCTGTGGGTGAATCTTTGCTCTTGCAGCCCCCGGCAATACTGGCTTGCCGGGGCCTTGATGCTGGTCTGTTCCCTTTTCTTCTCCCCAAGTGGTTTTGGCAAGGATATCTGTGTGTCCTGTGAACCAAAGGAGATAAAAGAAAGACAGAGGGATGCAAACTTGACCTCTAAGCTAGGGGTTAGCCGCTGCTAAGCACTATCAACCCTAACCAAGGACGAGACTCGACTCAGCATGCATGCTGTAACTTAGGGCGCCAGCGCTTCATTCATTTATGCTCAGGGTCTGCGCCTGGCTTTGTACGAAGGGTTACATGACTTGCCGGCAAGGCTTGTACAAAAGGTGGCTTGCCGGGGGGCCCGGCAGGCCGCGCCTTATGGGTAAAACTTGCGAAGATGCTCAATATTCCAGGAATTGCTCACCGGAATGGCATTTTCGGTCTCCAGGCGGACTGCGCCAGCCCTCGTGACTTGTATTACCTGATAAGGGCCTTCCCACTTTGGCGTCAACTTGTTGGTATTCTTGGCCGATTGAACGCGCCGAAGAACAAGGTCGCCTTCCTCAAAGCTTCGGGCACGGACCTTGCGGCTATGGTAGCGGCGCAAGGCCTGCTGGTAGCGTGCTGCTCTCGCAGCCGCCCGAAGACGATATTCCTCAAGGAGCGTTGCGTCATCTTGCCGCAGTTGCTCTTGCTCAAGCTCGTTATAAGCGAGCACTCGAGGTGACCCGTATATGAGTTCAGTGGGGAGAACTGCCTCTGCCCCGTATACTAGGGCAAAGGGTGTCTGGTCGGTGGCTCGATTTGGCGTTGTTCTGATGGACCAAAGAACCACCGGCAATTCATCAATCCAGGGCCTTCCACTCTTGCGCAGCCTGTCAAAGGTCTTTGTCCTTAAGCCTCGCAGCACTTCAGCGTTTGCTCTCTTAGCTTGACCATTGCTTCGGGGGTGAGCAACGGAAGCGAAACAGACTTTGCTTTCGAGGTCTTGGGTATATTGCATGAAGGTGCGGCTTGTGAACTGCGCGCCGTTGTCGGTGATGACCCTGTTGGGTACACCAAATCAGCACACTAGTCCCTTGAAGAACTTGACGGCTGACAGAGCTGTGACCTTACTCACTGCCTCCACCTCCGGCCACTTTGTGAACTTGTCGATTGCAACGTACAAGTACTCAAAGCCCCTGACAGCGCGGGGGAAAGGGCCCAGTATGTCAAGCCCCCAGACCGAGAAGGGCCAGGAGAAAGGAATGGTTTGAAGGGCTTGAGTTGGTTGATGAAGTTTCTTTGAATGGAACTGACACGCTTCACACTTGGTGACCAATGTTGTCGCATCCTGGAGGGCGGTGGGCCAGAAGAAGCCTTGCCGAAATGCCTTGCCAGCAAGGGCTCTTAACCCTATGCGGGATCCACATTTTCCTCCATGTATCTCTGCCAACAGCCCCGGTCCTTCCTCTCGAGGGATACACTTCAATTTCACGCCGTTCGGTCTCTTTCTGTATAGGACATTATCGATGAACTGGTACATAGCGGACCGACGGGCTACTTTTTCCGCATCTTCCTGCTCCTCAGGAAGTTCCCCAGTCTGGAGGAATCAGACAGTATGCTGTGGCCATGCCGGAGCCTGGCACTCGACGGCCAGGACTAAAGGCATTTCCTCCGCTGTGGGAGCGGCTGTCTCGACAGCAAGAGCTTGACGCTCCGCTGGAGCTAGCCATCCCGTGGCGGGCTCAGTGTCCCTGGCAACATCCTTGCCGGCGGCTCCGGGGAGCTCGGCGGGAAAGTACTTTCCGGGCCATGATTTCCTCCTCTTGTTTTACTCTGTTGATGGATCAACGGATGGCTGAGAAAGCTGAAGCACAAAGGTACCTGGTTCTGTTGGAAATATGCCCTAGAGGCAATAATAAAAGTATTATTATTATATTTCCTTGTTCATGATAATCGTCTGTTATTCATGCTTGAATTGTATTGTACGGAAACAGTGATACATGTGTGAATATATAGACCACAATTGAGTCCATGGCAATCCTCTAGTTGCCAGCTCGTTGATCAACAGATGGTCACGGTTTCCTGATCATGGACATGGGATGTCAGTGATAACGGGATCACATCATTAGGAGAATGATGTGATGGACAAGACCCAATCCTGAGCATAGCACGAGATCGTATAGTTCGTAATGCATAAGCTTTCGGTGTCAAGTATTTATTCCTTAGACCATGAGGTTGTACAACTCCCGGATGCCGTAGGAATACTTTGGGTGTGCCAAACGTCACAACGTAACTGGGTGGCTATAAAGGTACGCATCGGGTATCACCGAAGGTGTCTGTTAGGTTGGTACGAACCGAGACTGGGATATTGTCACTCCGTATGACGGAGAGGTACCTCTGGGCCCACTCGGTAATACATCATCATAATGAGCTCAAAGTGACTAAGGAGTTAGTCACGGGATGATGGATTACAGATCGAGTAAAGAGACTTGCCATGACGAGATTGAACAAGGTATCGGGAATACCGACGATCGAATCTCGGGCAAGTACCGTACCGATGGACAAAGGGAATAACTACGGGATTGAGTGAATCCTTGACACGGTGGTTCATCCGATGAAGATCATCGAGGAACACGTGGGAACCAACATGGGTATCCAGATCCCGCTATAGGTTATTGACCGGAGAGTCGTCTCGGTCATGTCTACGTGTCTCCCGAACCCGTAGGGTCTACACACTTAAGGTTCGGTAACGCTAGGGTCGTAGACATACATGCACGTGGAAACCCGAAAGTTGGTCGGAGTCCCGGATGAGATACCGGACGTCACGAGGAGTTCCGGAATGGTCCGGAGGTAAAGAATGATATATAGGAAGTCTAGTTTCGGCCATCGGGTGATCTCCGGGAGTCATCGGGAGTGTCCCGGGACCACCGGAGGGGTCCCAGGGGTCCACCGGGTGGGGCCACCCATCCCGGTGGGGCCCCTAGGCCGCAAGGGGGAAGTGGCCAGCCCTAATGGGCTGGCGCACCACATGGGCCCTCCTCCCCATGCGCCTAGGGTTGAAACCCTAGGGGGGAGGGGGCGCCACTTGCCTTGGGGGGCAAGGATTCCCCCTGGCCACCGCCCCACCCTGCAGATCCCATCTGTAGGGCCGGCGCACCCCGCTGGCCCCCTATATATATATATATGTGGGGGGGGGAGAGGGCAGCCGCACCCTTGCCCTGGCGCCTCTCCCCCTCCCGTCACACCTCCGTCTCCTTAACGCAGGGCGCCCGGCGAAGCCCTGCAGGAATCTCCACTGCATCCACCACCACGCCGTTGTGCTGCTGGATCTCCGACGACCTCTCCTCCCCCCTTGCTGGATCAAGAAGGAGGTGACGTTGCTGCACCGGACGTGTGTTGAACGCGGAGGTGCCGTCCGTTCGGCGCTAGATCATTGGTGACGAAGAACGCGAAGAGTACGACTACTTCATCCATGCTTCTTCGAAAGCTTCCGCTCGCTCCATAACGGTATGTAGATGCACTCTTATTTGCTCGTTGCTAGATGTCTCCTTAGTTGGATCTTGGTGAAAGCGTAGAATTTTTTTGAATTCTGCTACGTTACCCAACAGTGGCATCTGAGCTAGGTCTTATGCGTAGCATCTTGCACGAGTATAACACAAAGCAGTTGTGGGCGTTTGAGTTTGTTCACTTTCTTGCCGTTACTAGTCAATCTTGATTCGGCGGTATTGTGGGATGAAGCGGCCCTGACCGACTTTACACGTACGCTTACATGAGACTGGTTCCACCGACAGACATGCACTAGTTGCATAAGGTGGCTGGCGGGTGTCTGTCTCTCCTACTTTAGTCGGATCGGATTCGATGAACAGGGTCCTTATGAAGGGTAAATAGAAATTGACAAATCACGTTGTGGTTTTGGCGTAGGTAAGAAACGTTCTTGCTAGAAAACTTATAGAAGCCACGTAAAACTTGCAACAACAATTAGAGGACTTCTAACTTGTTTTTGCAGCATGTGCTATGTGACGTGGTATGGCCAAAAAGAAGATGTGATGAATGATATATGTGATGTATGAGATTGATCATGTTCTTGTAATAGGGAATCACGACTTGCATGTCGATGAACTTGACAACCGGCAGGAGCCATAGGAGTTGTCTTAATTATTGTATGACCTGCGTGTCACTGAATAAACGCCATGTAATTACTTTACTTTATTGCTAAACGTTAGCCATAGTAGTAGAAGTAATAGTTGGCGTGACGACTTATTCGAGACACGATGATGAAGATCATGATGATGGAGATCATGGTGTCGAGCCGGTGACAAGATGATCATGGTGCCCCGAAGATGGAGATCGAAGGAGCAAGATGATATTGGCCATATCATGTCACTTTAATTGATTGCATGTGATGTTTATCATGTTTATGCATCTTGTTTACTTAGAACGACGGTAGTAAATAAGATGATCTCTCGCTAAAATTTCAAGAATTGTGTTCCCCCTAACTATGCACCGTCGCTAAGGATCGTTGTTCTGAAGCACCACGTGATGATCGGGTGTGATAGGTTCTAACATTCGCATACAACGGGTGTAAGCCAGATTTACACAAGCAATACACTTAGGGTTTACTTGACGAGCCTAGCATGTATAGACATGGCCTCGGAACACGGAAGACCGAAAGGTCGAACACGAGTCATATAGAAGATACGATCAACATGAAGATGTTCACAGTTGATGACTAGTCCGTCTCACGTGATGATCGGACACGGGCTAATCGATTCGGATCGTGTATCACTTAGATGACTAGAGAGATGTCATTCTGAGTGGGAGTTCATTAAAATTTGATTAAGATGAACTTAATTATCATGAACTTAGTCTAAATTCTTTACAATATCTCTTGTAGATCAAATGGCCCACGCTCAAGTTTCCCTCAACTTCAACGCGTTCCTAGAGAAAACCAAGCTGAAAGACGATGGTAGCAACTATACGGATTGGGTCCGTAACCTGAGGATTATCCTCATAGCTGCCAAGAGATCATATGTCCTTGAAGCACCGCTAGGTGATGCACCCGTTCTCCCGGCGACCCAAGACGTTATGAACGCCTGGCAGTCGCGTTGTGATGATTACTCCCTGGTTCAGTGCGGCATGCTTTACAGTTTAGAATCGGAGCTCCAAAAGCGTTTTGAGCACCACGGGGCATATGAGATGTTCCAAGAGCTGAAAATGGTTTTCCAAGCTCATGCCCGAGTCGAGAGATATGACGTCTCCGACGCATTCTACAGCTGTAAGATGGAGGAAAACAGTTCTGTCAGTGAGCACATCCTCAAGATTTCTGGATTGCACAACCGCTTGTCTCAGCTGGGAATGAATCTCCCAGATGAAGCGGTCGTTGACAGAATCCTCCAGTCGCTCCCTCCTAGCTTCAAGAGCTTCGTGTTAAACTTCAATATGCAGGGGATGGAGAGGTCCATTCCCGAGGTGTATTCAATGCTGAAATCAGCGGAAGTGGATATCAAGAAAGAACATCAAGTGTTGATGGTCAATAAAACCACTAAGTTCAAGAAAGGCAAGGGTAAGAAGAACTTCAAGAAGGACGGCAAAGGAGTTGCCGCGCCCGGTAAGCCAGTTGCCGGGAAGAAGCCAAAGAATGGACCCAAGCTTGAAACTAAGTGTTTTCATTGCAAGGGAACGGGGCACTTGAAGCGGAACTGTCCCAAATATTTAGTAGACAAGAAGGCCGGCAACGTCAAAGGTATATTTGATATACTTGTTATTGATGTGTACCTTACCAGCGCTCGTAGTAGCTCCTGGGTATTTGATACCGGTGCGGTTGCTCACATTTGTAACTCAAAACAGGAGCTGCGGAATAAGCAGAGACTGGCGAAGGATGAGGTGACGATGCGCGTCGGGAATGGTTCCAAAGTCGATGTGATCGCCGTCGGCACGCTGCCTCTACATCTACCCTCAGGATTAGTTTTAAACCTTAATAATTGTTATTTAGTACCAGCTTTGAGCATGAACATTGTGTCTGGATCTCGTCTTATGCGAGATGGCTACTCTTTCAAATCAGAGAATAATGGTTGTTCTATTTATTTGAGAGATATGTTTTATGGTCATGCCCCGCTGGTCAATGGTTTATTTTTGATGAATCTCGAACGTGATGATACACATATTCATAGTGTAGATGCCAAAAGATGTAAAGTTGATAATGATAGTCCCACATACTTGTGGCATTGCCGCCTTGGTCATATTGGTGTCAAACGTATGAAGAAGCTCCATTCAGATGGACTTCTAGAGTCTCTTGATTATGAATCATTTGACACATGCGAACCATGCTTCTTGGGCAAGATGACCAAGACTCCGTTCTCCGGAACAATGGAGCGAGCAACCAACTTATTGGAAATCATACATACCGATGTGTGCGGTCCAATGAGTGTTGAGGCTCGCGGAGGCTATCGTTATGTTCTCACCCTCACAGATGACTTGAGTAGATACGGGTATATCTATTTCATGAAACACAAGTCTGAGACCTTTGAAAGGTTCAAGGAATTTCAGAATGAGGTTGAGAATCAACGTGACAGAAAAATAAAGTTCTTACGATCATATCGTGGGGGTGAATATTTAAGTCATGAATTTGGCACACACCTTAGGAACTGTGGAATTGTCTCACAATTGACACCGCCCGGAACACCTCAACGTAACGGTGTGTCCGAACGTCGAAATCGTACTCTGTTGGACATGGTGCGATCTATGATGTCCCTCACCGATTTACCACTGTCTTTTTGGGGTTACGCTTTAGAGACTGCCGCATTCACTTTAAATAGGGATCCGTCGAAATCCGTTGAGACGACTCCGTATGAACTTTGGTTTGGCAAGAAACCGAAGCTGTCGTTTCTAAAAGTTTGGGGTTGCGATGCTTATGTCAAGAAACTTCAACCTGAAAAGCTCGAACCCAAATCGGAAAAATGCGTCTTCATAGGATACCCAAAGGAAACAATTGGGTACACCTTCTACCATAGATCCGAAGGCAAAGTCTTTGTTGCCAAGAATGGATGCTTTCTGGAGAAAGAGTTTCTCTCGAAAGAAGTGAGTGGGAGGAAAGTAGAACTTGATGAGGTGACAGTCACCACTCCTGAACCTGAGAGTGGCGCAGCGCAGGAAATTGTTCCTGAGGTGAACGCACTGACAAGGGAGGAAGTTGATGATAATGATCATGAAGAAACAGATCAAGTTACTACTGAACTTCGAAGGTCCACAAGGGCATGTTCCGCACCAGAGTGGTACGACAACCCTGTCCTGGAAATCATGTTGTTAGACAACGGTGAACCTTCGAACTATGAAGAAGCGATGGCGGGCCCGGATTCCAATAAATGGCTTGGAGCCATGAAATCCGAGATAGAATCCATGTATGAAAACAAAGTATGGACTTTGGTGGACTTGCTTGATGACAGGCACACCATAGAAAACAAATGGATATTTAAGAAGAAGACAGACGCGGATGGTAATGTGACCATCTATAAGGCTCGGCTTGTCGCTAAAGGTTATCGACAAGTTCAAGGGATTGACTACGACGAGACTTTCTCTCCCGTAGCGATGCTGAAGTCAGTCAGAATCATGTTAGCTATTGCCGCATTCTATGATTATGAGATATGGCAAATGGACGTCAAAACAGCATTCCTTAATGGCTTCCTCAAGGAAGAGTTGTATATGATGCAACCGGAAGGTTTTGTCGATCTAGAGAACGCTAACAAGGTATGCAAGCTCCAGCGCTCGATTTACGGGCTGGTGCAAGCATCTCGGAGTTGGAATATTCGCTTTAATGATGTGATCAAAGCGTTTGGCTTTATACAGACTTATGGAGAAGCCTGTATTTACAAGAAAGTGAGTGGGAGCTCTGTGGCATTTCTCATATTATATGTGGATGACATATTACTGATGGGAAATGAAATAGAATTCTTGGAAAATGTAAAGGCCTACTTGAATAAGAGTTTTTCAATGAAGGACCTTGGAGAAGCTGCTTACATATTAGGCATCAAAATCTATAGAGATAGATCAAGACGCCTCATTGGTCTTTCACAAAGCACATACCTTGACAAGATATTGAAAAAGTTCAATACGGATCAGTCCAAGAAGGGGTTCTTGCCTGTTTTGCAAGGTATGAGATTGAGCAAGGCTCAGTCGCCGACCACGGCAGAAGATAGAGAAAAGATGAGTGTCATTCCCTATGCCTCGGCCATAGGTTCTATCATGTGTGCTATGCTGTGTACCAGACCTGATGTGAACCTTGCCATAAGTTTGGTAGGGAGGTACCAAAGTGATCCCAGTATGGAACACTGGACAGCAGTCAAGAACATCCTGAAGTACCTGAAAAGGACTAAGGATATGTTTCTCGTTTATGGAGGTGACGAAGAGCTCGTCGTAAAGGGTTACGTCGATGCTAGCTTCGACACAGATCTGGATGACTCTAAGTCACAAACCAGATACGTGTATATTTTGAATGGAGGAGCAGTCAGCTGGTGCAGTTGCAAGCAAAGCGTCGTGGCGGCATCTACATGTGAAGCGGAGTACATAGCTGCTTCCGAAGCAGCGAAGGAAGGAGTCTGGATGAAGGAGTTCATCACCGACCTTGGAGTCATTCCAAGCGCGTCAAGCCCGATGACTCTCTTCTGTGACAACACTGGTGCTATTGCCATTACCAAAGAGCCCAGGTTTCACAAGAAGACCAAGCACATCAAGCGCCGTTTCAACTCCATCCGGAATTATGTTCAAGATGGAGACATAGATATTTGTAAAGTACATACAGATCTGAATGTTGCAGACCCGTTGACTAAACCCCTTCCACGGGCCAAACATGATCAACACCAGAACTCTATGGGTGTTCGATTCATCACAATGTAACTAGATTATTGACTCTAGTGCAAGTGGGAGACTGTTGGAAATATGCCCTAGAGGCAATAATAAAAGTATTATTATTATATTTCCTTGTTCATGATAATCGTCTGTTATTCATGCTTGAATTATATTGTACGGAAACAGCGATACATGTGTGAATATATAGACCACAATTGAGTCCATGGCAATCCTCTAGTTGCCAGCTCGTTGATCAACAGATGGTCACGGTTTCCTGATCATGGACATGGGATGTCAGTGATAACGGGATCACATCATTAGGAGAATGATGTGATGGACAAGACCCAATCCTGAGCATAGCACGAGATCGTATAGTTCGTAATGCATAAGCTTTCGGTGTCAAGTATTTATTCCTTAGACCATGAGGTTGTACAACTCCCGGATGCCGTAGGAATACTTTGGGTGTGCCAAACGTCACAACGTAACTGGGTGGCTATAAAGGTACGCATCGGGTATCACCGAAGGTGTCTGTTGGGTTGGTACAAACCGAGACTGGGATATTGTCACTCCGTATGACGGAGAGGTACCTCTGGGCCCACTCGGTAATACAACATCATAATGAGCTCAAAGTGACTAATGAGTTAGTCACGGGATGATGGATTACGGATCGAGTAAAGAGACTTGCCATGACGAGATTGAACAAGGTATCGGGAATACCGACGATCGAATCTCGGGCAAGTAGCGTACCGATGGACAAAGGGAATAACTACGGGATTGAGTGAATCCTTGACACGGTGGTTCATCCGATGAAGATCATCGAGGAACACGTGGGAACCAACATGGGTATCCAGATCCCGCTGTTGGTTATTGACCGGAGAGTCGTCTCGGTCATGTCTACGTGTCTCCCGAACCCGTAGGGTCTACACACTTCAGGTTCGGTAACGCTAGGGTCATAGAGATACATGCACGTGGAAACCTGAAAGTTGTTCGGAGTCCCGGATGAGATCCCGGACGTCACGAGGAGTTCCGGAATGGTCCGGAGGTAAAGAATGATATATAGGAAGTCCAGTTTCGGCCATCGGGTGATCTCCGGGAGTCACCGGGAGTGTCCCGGGACCACCGGAGGGGTCCCGGGGGTCCACCGGGTGGGGCCACCCATCCCGGTGGGGCCCCTAAGCCGCAAGGGGGAAGTGGCCAGCCCTAATGTGCTGGCGCACCACATGGGCCCTCCTCCCCATGCGCCTAGGGTTGAAAACCTAGGGGGGAGGGGGCGCCACTTGCCTTGGGGGGCAAGGATTCCCCCCTGCCCGCCGCCCCACCCTACAGATCCCATCTGCAGGGCCGGCGCACCCCCTGGCCCCTATATATATGTGGGGGGGGGAGAGGGCAGCCGCACCCTTGCCCTGGCGCCTCTCCCCCTCCCGTCACACCTCCGTCTCCTTAACGCAGGGCGCCCGGCGAAGCCCTGCAGGAATCTCCACTGCATCCACCACCACGCCGTTGTGCTGCTGGATCTCCGACGACCTCTCCTCCCCCCTTGCTGGATCAAGAAGGAGGCGACGTTGCTGCACCGGACGTGTGTTGAACGCGGAGGTGCCGTCCGTTCGGCGCTAGATCATCGGTGACGAAGAACGCGAAGAGTACGACTACTTCATCCACGCTTCTTCGAAAGCTTCCGCTCGCAATCTCCATAACGGTATGTAGATGCACTCTTATTTGCTCGTTGCTAGATGTCTCCTTAGTTGGATCTTGGTGAAAGCGTAGAATTTTTTTTGAATTCTGCTACTTTACCCAACAGGTTCCACAGGTAACTTGAGGGCCGCGCGCTTTGACAGGTAATCGGCGATGTCGTTCTTTGCTCGGGGAACGTGCTCCGCCTGTATACCGTCAAAGCGCTCCTCCTGTGCCGTCCTCCTTGACAGAAACCTTCTTGGTTCCCAGCGGTGTGGCCCTGGTCTTCTTGTTTCTGCCGATGGAGCTCTCTAGCACATCCTCGCCGGGAGCACTACACTCCGAAGAGGTGCGCTTGCCGGAGTGGGTGTCTGAGGTCTCACCGGTCTTCTTCTTCTTCCCTCCCGGGGCTCCAGTGGCAAGAGCAAGTGCCCTCGTGGCGGCAGCTGCTGCAACTGCCTGCTGGTATAGTTGGTCAGCGCAAATCAGCGCATCTTTCTTATCGGAGGGGATGGTGATGATCGTCACAGGCCCTGGCATCTTCAGACTGTTGTAGGCGTAGTGTTACGCTGCCATGAACTTGGCCAGCGCTGGGCGGCCAATGATCCCGTTGTAAGGCAAGGGGATCTTGGCGACATCGAACACAATCCTTTCCGTCCTGTAGTTCAGATCACTTCCAAAAGTCACGGGCAGCGTGACTGTCACACCCCAAAAATATTTATTTGGAATTTTGAAAACTTTTCAAAATTTTAGCTAAGATTTAAAAATTTTCTTGGAGGGTTCTGTTTGAAGGGTGGACTTATTTGATTTAATGGTTTTGGAGGTTTTCAAAACTTTTCTCTCTAAGGAATCTTTGGTTTTTAGCTATTTATTTTCAAAGGCAAAAATCCTTTTCACCCCTTCTAATACCATGAAACTTCTCCAAATATTTTCTGTCACTCCAAAAATTTTCCTCTCAAGTCATGCACACCTTCTGTGGTATTATTCAACTCCTTCCTACTCCACAAAAAAATATTCTCTCTATATATTCTAAATTCCAAAAGTGGAATTTGAATTAATCATAGTTTCTTGACATTTACAAAGGAACTATATTTTCTATGACTCTTCTGCCTCTACCAAAATTATTCCTACATATATATGGTACCCTCAACCCATTTCTCCAAAAACATTTGGTTCCACAGTTCAAATATTTCAAATTCTGTTCATTTCAAATTTGGTCCAGAAATCATATTTCTGCCCCAAACCATTCTCAAACTTCACCAAAATACTTGTCCTTCTGGCAAACTCATTTTTGAGTATCTACACACCACCACAGAAAGCCCCATGATCAACCTAGATGATTAACACCCCAAAGCAATTCATCAAACAGTTGGCAGGCACTGTTCAAAACTGAATGAAATTCAGTTAACTGAATTTCTTCTTCAGCCGACAGGGACAGCGATGCCGTGCGTCCACCATCTTCCTCTCCCGCACGGCGTCGATGCTCGCCTTCATTGCCGACCGCTCCCCTGGCCCAGCGCCCAGCCACTCCACTCCGGTGAGATGGCACCGGGCCGGTGCAGCCACCCCGGGCTTATCCGCGGCGGAGCCGAGCGGATAACCTCGGCCACCGGCCGCCATTCACTGCCCAGCAGCGCCCCTACCTACCTCTCCGCCCACGCGTCGCTCGCCCTCACACCTCCGCGCAAAGGACACACCGGCCATGCCGCGCGGGGCCCGTTTGACAGTCGCCGGAGCCGGCCGCTCCGCCGCGCCCGTGCGGACAGCACATCACATACGTGTCAAGCAGGCGCGAGCCCGTCCAAACGGAGGCGTCGAGCGAACTCCACCGGCCTCTTGAATGCTCCGTCGCCCCAGTCCACCGGCCAGAACCTACCCCGGCGAGTTCATTTACTCCGGCGAGCTCCGCCCGCTTCGGCCTTCCTCGAACCGCCTATAAAAAGGGTCCCCGAGCCCCTCTAGCGCGAGCACTCGCCTCCACCACCACCCACACTCCCTCCTGACCACCCACCAGGCCCCGAGGGAGTCATCTTCTCCCTCTCCGACCACCGCTCCGCCGCCTCTGTCCTCGAACCGAACCGAGCACGTACACCACCAGAGCAGCCCAAACTCCGTCGATCTTCCCCTTTTCCACCACCATGCCGAATCCCTAGATCAATTTACCTTTCCGAGCCCTCTCCGACGAGCCACCACCTCACCCGAATCTTCGTCCGCCGGCGACGAGCTCACCGCCGTTCAGGTGATCGCCGGTGGCCACCTCCACCACCCCTGGATGCGGAAGTCCACGCTGGTCACTTTGCGACCAGCGCCGGGCCCTGAGACCCCGGCGATCGTCGCCGGCGATCGCCGCCGCTTCTCTGTACTCGCGCGCGAGCGCGTTCGAATTTTAAACCTGACGGGTGGCCCCCACCCGTCAGCTCTCTCTCTCTCTGTTTCCGTTTTAAGTGGAAGCGCACTCTGCGCTTTACGTCTTCTACTCTGGAAGACGCACTCGTATCCGAAACGTTTTCTTTTAAAACAACTCAGGGATTTCTGTTTTACAGAAAAACCCCTGGTTTTGAAAAGCTAATAACTTTTAAAATATAAATCCAAATGAGTTGATTCTTTTTGCTAAAATTTTCATTTCTGCTCTAGTTTATTTTAAGATTTATTTAAAAATATTTTGAGAACTTTTTCTGTTCTGTGTTTATTGTCTTATTCGAATTCAAATTTGAATTTTTCAGAAAAAGAAGAAGGAACTTTTGCTGGGATTTCTGAAGGGTTTTCTCCTGATTACTTTGGACAAGGCAAGCATTATTGAACTTGAGTTATGGTGTTGCTTCCTTGCATGGTTACATAAAATGGTAGTGCATCATATACGTTGCATGTTATATCACATGTGCATGCATGGTCATGTCATGTTTGTTTTACCTTGGCTTGCATGTCACACTAGCTTGTCTGGCATACAAATGGTTACGTGAGGGCAGAGATGCTGCTGCTGGTTGGGACATGCTAGTAGGCATGGTCCTTTGTGACACAGTGGTGTCATGTGGTACTGATGAGGAACACTGGTATTATTCTGGACAATACCTCCTGAGTCTGCCTAGATCGAGTCTTGCTCTATACACCTAGCTGTACACCGTGCTGCCACGGGTCCTTCCGAAAGGAAGGTACGGCCTAGTAAGTTGATAACCCCTGTACGGGTGCACGCCACACAGATACTACGATGAAGGTTGTAGCCTGTCATCGGGTCAGGGGCATGGGTGTTTCCGGTTGTAGCCGAGAGGGGGGGCACCCCTTGTAATCCGCGCGTTTAATAGTGATCCCATGCTTTTCGGAGGTTGTAGCCTCCCTGACTTAAGGTTTCTGGAGCGATGCTCTGGGTGAGTCCTGGCATCCGGTCGGTGTGTATGCGTCAGGCGTGTTTTCAACCTAAAGTCCGTATTGGGTATTAGTCAGTACACGGTACTGGCTAAGGAAAGCCCATACGCGTGGGTAAAGAGTACACCCTCTGCAGAGTTATATCTATTCGAATAGCCGCGTCCACGGTCAAGGATTTAGTTGGGTGGGTCAAGTATCGGTCTCGGTGTCAGTCTCTGGAGGAAAATAGACTACTTGAGCATGTTATGTTTGCAGGACATTTTCTTTGTCACAGTCAGTATATTATCATAAATTTATTTATGGTGAATATTATGCTTATGGACTAACCTTGTGATTTTATTATTACCTTCGAGAGTGTCTCAGGGGCTGGCTAGACTACCCCGGACACTCGCTTTTCTTTTAAAGTCCTTTTGAGGCGTCCCTCGAGTGTCAGGCGGTTTTATCTCGCCACTACTCTTGTGGACACCCACTGGCATTTCTTTTAAAGTCCTTTTGAGGCGTCCCTCGAGTGTCAGGCGGTTTTATCTCGCCACTACTCTTGTGGACACCCACTGGCATTTCTTTTAAAGTCCTTTTGAGGCGTCCCTCGAGTGTCAGGCGGTTTATCTCGCCACTACTCTTGTGGATACCCAACTGGCATTTCTTTTCAAGTCCTACCGTGATGTCGCTTGATATCCGACTGGCATTCCTTTTATTTTTTTTTATATAATATAGTGACCAATATTTATTTTGAACTAACCATGTTTCATCATGCCAAGTCTTGATATTTGTTGCATGCATATAGTATTTCATCATGGCTTTCGCTTTAGTATACCTTATGTTCATAATGTTTGCGAGTACATTCAAAGTACTCACTGGCTTGTCCCTGGCTATTTACTTGGCCAGACTTGGAGGAGGACGAACCGTTGGAGGAGAATTGCGCTAGCGAGGCCGACGCTTAGAAGGTTTCCAGTCAGCACACCTGTGTCTTGGAGTCTATCACTTGTACCATCCGTCAAGCTTCCGCCACACCAATAAATTAGTCAAGCCTCACACTGACGCTTGACCCTATGCTAGTATATCAGTGTTGATATCCACTACCCACTGTCATATTCCACCCGCCTAGTACGTTGAAATGTTGTAATAAACTATTGAGTCACCCTGACTCAACCCTGTGTAATATTATTGTACTGGTTATCTATATCATGGTTGTCCACTGGCTGTGCTTGGGAGCTAGTGTGACTTAAGGCTATTCTGTGATTTATTTCTCAGAAATGAGCCTGACAGACCTTGGTACCAGAGCCAGGCTGACTGTAGGAGCCCTAGGCACGATCGCTAGTCACCGAGTCAGTGCTAACATTTTTTTCAGCATGCATCTCATGCATCGTAACAAATTTTCCTTAGTCATCATACACTTATGACATGGCTACTTGGATTTTTGTCTACTGTTGTAGATGGCTGGTGGCAGCTGCCCATCTCAGATTTTCGCCAACGAGCCTGCGGGTTTTTCCCGCCTTCTCGCGAGCATCGCGAGGGACGCGATGGGGTCCCTCGGGCGTCCGGAGTACGTCGTTTACCCGGACAAGATCTCAGAGACCCTGACTATGTACCAGGCTTCGGTATATATTCGGGGTGGTGCGTCTGTGTCTTTCCGCAACTATCGCTTCATGGGGAGAGCCATGCCCACTGAGAGGCATGCTATCCAGATGGCCGCACGTGAGGCTATCGCACGTCTCCGGGACATCCTGAAAGTTAAGCAGGACCGTCCCTACTACTATCTGCCTTGCCACGTTCCATATACTAGCCACTATGCTTTTTCCTGCACCATAGGGGAAAAGGATATGGCTATTGAGCCACTTGTCCAGTATATCATGGCCTTGGAGTCAGCTTTCACCTCCCTGGTGGATGACTACCTCACTGCGCGGATGGACTTGTCTCGTGCGAGAATTATTCGCAGGAGCGAGTACCGCTCTCCTTCGCCTCGTGCCCCACGCACTTCCAATCCACCAAATACTTCTCTGGCTAGTCCCGCGGCTCAGCGCTCGACCACAACTGGCGATGCTAGCCGTCCGACTGCACCCATTCCTACCAGAGCTTCTCCACTGACGAGCACAGTGCCACCCCCAGCAGGCACGGCATCAACAACCACCCGACTAGAGGCGATCCTCGAGGAGGAAGAGGAGGAGGGCGATATCACATCCTGGGTGCCTTGCCTGAGTCTCACTCTCAGCAGGACCTAGGATGAGCCATGGGGACGAACGTAGTTTTCTTTGCCAGATGACTGCTTGAGAGCATGGATGTAATATATTTATTTCCTGTTCTGCCTAGCCTTTGTAAGATAGCGATGTAGGACCGCTGGTCGATGAGAGCACGGAGAGTGCGCTAGTAGAATAAATGATCTTGTATGATACAGTTCCGCATGTATCCTGTATAATTAGATCCTGCTTGTATAATTAAATCCCTTGTGTAATATATTTGGCTACCTTGTCTTACCTTGTCCGGGGGAAAATTTTGTTTGGGGATTTATTTTCTAATATTTGATTATTTTTCCTTGGTGTTATGCAAATACCCCAGAAAGAAAATGCATCGTCCCTGGACCCGTTCTATGCCAACTCAACCTGAAAACAACTCTGGACAAATGGGAAATAATTTTACCCAAGGGCAGACTAGTCAGCAGAGCAGTGAATCAGCTTTCTCACAAGTATGCCGCCTATATGAGCAGAGTCAGCAACAGCATCAGGAGATGATGCAGCATTTGATGAACATGGGAAATCAACAAGGACAACCACAACCCAGGTCCAAACTGTCGGAATTACAAAAGACCCGCCCAACGGTCTTTACGCACACTGACAAGCCACTAGAGGCAGACGACTGGCTTCGAGACATGGAAAGAAAATTAGTTATTGCCCAGTGTACTGACCAGGAAAAGGTGCTGTACACGCCACACTATTTTTCTGGAACGGCTGCTTCGTGGTGGGAAAACTTATGTCACACCCACCCTGACGGAGCAAATATGACATGGGAACAATTCAAGGAAAATTTCCGAGGAGCGCATATACCAAATAGCATTATGAAACTGAAGAAGAGGGAATTTGAGGATCTCAAACAGCGAAGCTCCACAGTATCTCAATATCTGGATCAGTTTACTCAGTTGGCCCGGTACGCCAACGACGAGTATATGACAGAAAACAAAAAGATGGAGAAATTTCTCGACGGACTTATTTCGTCGCTAAAATGCCAGCTGATGGTTCATACCTTTCCAGACTTTAAGACACTGGTGGATAAGGCTATTATCTTGGAAAATGAACACCGCAATATGGATGAGGCCCGCAAGCGCCGCATGAACCAGTCAGTACAGGTTCGCAACAACAGACCTAGGAATGATGTTCAAAAGCCAGTAGTAACCCGACCAACAAATACAACTCCACCACAGAACCGCAGTGCATTCCACAATAGGACCAAGGATACAAACTTTTACCCTGGAGTCACCTGTTACTCCTGTGGAGAAGCAGGGCACTATGCTAAACAGTGCCCAAAACAAGGAAACAACCCTCCCAAAGCCAACAACAACAATGGCCGTGGTACGACCAACGCTCCGCGACGCAACAACTTCAACCCCAATAACAACCACAAGCAAGGGCATATCAACCACGTGACTTTTGAGGAAGCTCAGAACGCACCGGATATCGTGTTTGGTACGTTCCCCGCCAACTCAGTAGATGCTACAATTTTATTTGATTCCGGAGCTTCCCACTCTTGCATTTCTAAAAGATTTGCCTCGAAGAATCAGTTTCCCTTTTTGCCGTTACAAAATTCCATGGTTATTCAGTCCCCGGGATCAAAGCAAAATACTCAATGGTACTGTAAGGATGTGAACATCGAAATTGAAGGAATGGGATTCCTAGCCAATCTCATCGTTCTAGACGCGGTTGATTTGGACATTATTCTGGGAATGGATTGGTTAACCACCAACAAAGGTTTCATAGACTGCTACAACCGTACGGTAACTCTTACCAATTGCCAAGGAAAGACAATAAAAGTGGGTACAAGGAAGATTGCCACATCCCAAGGGAAATTAAATCAAGTGGATACGATGGAATTAAGTAAGGTTCCTGTAGTCTGTGAATATCCTGATGTATTTCCTGAAGAATTACCAGGAATGCCACCGGACCGCGAGATTGAGTTCGTTATTGAACTAGCACCTGGAACGACACCCATATACAAGAAACCGTACCGTATGGCCCCAACAGAATTGGCAGAATTAAAGAAGCAAATTAAGGAGTTGATGGAGAAAGGTTACGTACGACCCAGCTCGTCACCATGGGGTTCGCCAGTTTTATTCGCCAAAAAGAGGGATGGTACCCTATGGCTGTGCATTGATTACAGGGCACTTAATATGGTCACTATCAAGAATAAATATCCACCGCCCAGAATCAACGACTTATTTGAACAGCTAGCAGAAGCCAAAGTCTTCTCGAAGATAGACCTGAGATCAGGTTATCATCAGTTAAAAATTCGGACGACAGACATACCTAAGACGGCGTTCACGACCAGATACGGATTATATGAATTCACAGTGATGCCATTTGGTTTAACCAATGCCCCGGCATATTTTGTGCATCTCATGAACAAGGTTTTTATGAAATATCTGGATAAATTTGTGGTGGTATTTATCGATGACATACTTATTTACTCTAAGACGCCTAAAGAACATGAGCAGCATCTTCGGATAGTACTGGAGGAATTAAGAAAACATCAGCTATACGCCAAATTCAGTAAATGTGAATTTTGGTTGAGAGAAGTTGGTTTCCTTGGGCACGTATTGACCCAAGACGGAATCGCTGTAGACCCGGGAAAGGTAAAGGATGTGTTGGAATGGAAGCAGCCCACAAACGTGACGGAAGTCAGAAGTTTCCTCGGTTTAGCGGGCTATTATCGAAGGTTTATTGAAGGGTTCTCCAAATATAGCCAGACCCATGACCCAGTTACTCAAGAAAGACAAGAAGTTCGAATGGACTGAAGCTTGTGAAAAGAGTTTTCAGGAGTTGAAAAAGAGGTTAACAACATCACCAGTTCTGGTCGTGCCCGATGTGCACAAAAATTTCGATATATATTGTGACGCATCCGGGAAAGGCCTTGGATGTGTGTTAATGCAGGAAGGAAAAGTAGTGGCTTACACCTCAAGACAGCTTCGGCGACATGAAGAAAATTACCCCGTTCATGATCTGGAACTCGCTGCAGTAGTACACGCACTCAAAGAGTGGCGACACTATCTTCTGGGGAACCGATGTGAAATATACACGGATCATAAGAGTCTTAAATATATTTTCACGCAGCCAGAATTAAATTTGAGACAACGGCGTTGGCTTGAGCTAATTAAGGATTATGACGTAGGAATTCACTATCACCCAGGTAAAGCCAATGTTGTGGCAGATGCCCTCAGCCGGAATCCATACGCTGGAAATGGCAGTGTACAACTTTCGCAACATGTGCTCAGCCAGGAGTTTGCCAAGCTCAACATGGCCCTAGTCACGGAAGGAACCATTTCCCAGTTGGAAATAAAACCAACAATAGAGGACCAGATCAGAGAAGCCCAGAAGGGGCACCCAAGTATTGAAGGGATTAGAAAGAAGATGAAAATGGGCAGGGCGCCCGAATTTATGGAAGACAGCCAAGGGGTCATTTGGTTTGGACAGAGACTGTGCGTACCAAACATTGAAGATTTAAAACAACAAATAATGGCAGAAGCGCACACCTCTCCATATTCCATTCATCCCGGAGGGACCAAAATGTATAAGGATCTACAAGAAAGATTTTGGTGGCACGGGATGAAAAGGGATATAGCCATATTTGTGGCATGTTGTGATACTTGCCAACGTGTGAAGGCGGAACACCAGAGACCCGCAGGATTGTTGCAACCAATTAAGGTGCCTGAATGGAAATGGGATAGAATTGGAATGGATTTTGTTGTTGGTTTGCCAAGGTCACGCCATGGGAATGACGCTATCTGGGTAATAATAGATTCGCTAACCAAGGTAGCACATTTCATTCCGGTAAAAACCACATACTCAACACAAAGGTTGGCCAGGCTGTACTTATCCAGGATTGTTTGTCTACACGGGGTACCCAAAATAATTGTCTCTGACAGAGGCACCCAATTCGTCTCTAGATTTTGGGAGCATCTACAGCAAGCTTTAGGCACACAACTGGCTTTCAGCACTGCATACCACCCGCAGACCGGAGGACAGACAGAACGGGTAAACCAAATATTGGAGGACATGTTGAGAGCCTGTGTGCTTACCTACGGAGTCAGTTGGGAGGATAGTTTGCCTTATGCAGAATTCTCCTACAACAACAGTTATCAGGCTAGCCTAAAAATGGCACCGTTCGAAGCATTATACGGACGGCGATGCCGGACCCCATTAAATTGGTCTGAAACCGGAGACAGCCGAATTTTTGGACCAGAAATGCTACTAGAGGCAGAAACCAAAGTAAAGCTCATTCAGGACCGACTAAGGGCAGCTCAAAGCCGACAGAAGAGTTATTTCGATCAAAAACACCGCCAGGTCCACTTTGAACCCAATGACTACGTATATCTTAGAGTATCTCCGACAAGGGGGCTCCAAAGATTCAAGGTCAAGGGGAAATTAGCGCCAAGATTCATTGGACCATTCAAAGTGATCGCAAGGAGGGGCAAGGTTGCCTATCAACTGGAATTACCAGCAGAGCTATCAGATGTTCACGACGTGTTCCATGTGTCTCAACTGAGGAAGTGTGTTAGCAACACGGAAAAACAAGTGCAGCATCAAGAATTGGATCTTCAACCAGATCTTACCTATCGGGAACATCCCATAAAGATTTTGGAGGAGTCTGAACGGAGAACCCGACAGAGCGTAATAAAATTTTGCAAAGTCCAATGGAGCAATCACACCGAGGAAGAGGCAACCTGGGAAAGAGAAGATCATTTAAGGACTGAGTATCCGTACTTGTTTGAGGGACAGCTGAAATCTCGGGGACGAGATTTTTCTTAAGGGGGTAGGTGCTGTCACACCCCAAAAATATTTATTTGGAATTTTGAAAACTTTTCAAAATTTTAGCTAAGATTTAAAAATTTTCTTGGAGGGTTCTGTTTGAAGGGTGGACTTATTTGATTTAATGGTTTTGGAGGTTTTCAAAACTTTTCTCTCTAAGGAATCTTTGGTTTTTAGCTATTTATTTTCAAAGGCAAAAATCCTTTTCACCCCTTCTAATACCATGAAACTTCTCCAAATATTTTCTGTCACTCCAAAAATTTTCCTCTCAAGTCATGCACACCTTCTGTGGTATTATTCAACTCCTTCCTACTCCACAAAAAAATATTCTCTCTATATATTCTAAATTCCAAAAGTGGAATTTGAATTAATCATAGTTTCTTGACATTTACAAAGGAACTATATTTTCTATGACTCTTCTGCCTCTACCAAAATTATTCCTACATATATATGGTACCCTCAACCCATTTCTCCAAAAACATTTGGTTCCACAGTTCAAATATTTCAAATTCTGTTCATTTCAAATTTGGTCCAGAAATCATATTTCTGCCCCAAACCATTCTCAAACTTCACCAAAATACTTGTCCTTCTGGCAAACTCATTTTTGAGTATCCACACACCACCACAGAAAGCCCCATGATCAACCTAGATGATTAACACCCCAAAGCAATTCATCAAACAGTTGGCAGGCACTGTTCAAAACTGAATGAAATTCAGTTAACTGAATTTCTTCTTCAGCCGACAGGGACAGCGATGCCGTGCGTCCACCATCTTCCTCTCCCGCACGGCGTCGATGCTCGCCTTCATTGCCGACCGCTCCCCTGGCCTAGCGCCCAGCCACTCCACTCCGGTGAGATGGCACCGGGCCGGTGCAGCCACCCCGGGCTTATCCGCGGCGGAGCCGAGCGGATAACCTCGGCCACCGGCCGCCATTCACTGCCCAGCAGCGCCCCTACCTACCTCTCCGCCCACGCGTCGCTCGCCCTCACACCTCCGCGCAAAGGACACACCGGCCACGCCGCGCGGGGCCCGTTTGACAGTCGCCGGAGCCGGCCGCTCCGCCGCGCCCGTGCGGACAGCACATCACATACGTGTCAAGCAGGCGCGAGCCCGTCCAAACAGAGGCGTCGAGCGAACTCCACCGGCCTCTTGAATGCTCCGTCGCCCCAGTCCACCGGCCAGAACCTACCCCGGCGAGTTCATTTACTCCGGCGAGCTCCGCCCGCTTCGGCCTTCCTCGAACCGCCTATAAAAAGGGTCCCCGAGCCCCTCTAGCGCAAGCACTCGCCTCCACCACCACCCACACTCCCTCCTGACCACCCACCAGGCCCCGAGGGAGTCATCTTCTCCCTCTCCGGCCACCGCTCCGCCGCCTCTGTCCTCGAACCGAACCGAGCACGTACACCACCAGAGCAGCCCAAACTCCGTCGATCTTCCCCTTTTCCACCACCATGCCGAATCCCTAGATCAATTTACCTTTCCGAGCCCTCTCCGACGAGCCACCACCTCACCCGAATCTTCGTCCGCCGGCGACGAGCTCACCGCCGTTCAGGTGATCGCCGGTGGCCACCTCCACCACCCCTGGATGCGGAAGTCCACGCTGGTCACTTTGCGACCAGCGCCGGGCCCTGAGACCCCGGCGATCGTCGCCGGCGATCGCCGCCGCTTCTCTGTACTCGCGCGCGAGCGCGTTCGAATTTTAAACCTGACGGGTGGTCCCACCCGTCAGCTCTCTCTCTCTCTGTTTCCGTTTTAAGTGGAAGCGCACTCTGCGCTTTACGTCTTCTACTCTGGAAGACGCACTCGTATCCGAAACGTTTTCTTTTAAAACAACTCAGGGATTTCTGTTTTACAGAAAAATCCCTGGTTTTGAAAAGCTAATAACTTTTAAAATATAAATCCAAATGAGTTGATTCTTTTTGCTAAAATTTTCTTTTCTGCTCTAGTTTATTTTAAGATTTATTTAAAAATATTTTGAGAACTTTTTCTGTTCTGTGTTTATTGTCTTATTCGAATTCAAATTTGAATTTTTCAGAAAAAGAAGAAGGAACTTTTGCTGGGATTTCTGAAGGGTTTTCTCCTGATTACTTTGGACAAGGCAAGCATTATTGAACTTGAGTTATGGTGTTGCTTCCTTGCATGGTTACATAAAATGGTAGTGCATCATATACGTTGCATGTTATATCACATGTGCATGCATGGTCATGTCATGTTAGTTTTACCTTGGCTTGCATGTCACAGTAGCTTGTCTGGCATACCAATGGTTACGTGAGGGCAGAGATGCTGCTGCTGGTTGGGACATGCTAGTAGGCATGGTCCTTTGTGACACAGTGGTGTCATGTGGTACTGATGAGGAACACTGGTATTATTCTGGACAATACCTCCTAAGTCTGCCTAGATCGAGTCTTGCTCTATACACCTAGCTGTACACCGTGCTGCCACGGGTCCTTCCGAAAGGAAGGTACGGCCTAGTAAGTTGATAACCCCTGTACGGGTGCACGCCACACAGATACTACGATGAAGGTTGTAGCCTGTCATCGGGTCAGGGGCATGGGTGTTTCCGGTTGTAGCCGAGAGGGGGGCACCCCTTGTAATCCGCGCGTTTAATAGTGATCCCATGCTTTTCGGAGGTTGTAGCCTCCCTGACTTAAGGTTTCTGGAGCGATGCTCTGGGTGAGTCCTGGCATCCGGTCGGTGTGTATGCGTCAGGCGTGTTTTCAACCTAAAGTCCGTATTGGGTATTAGTCAGTACACGGTACTGGCTAAGGAAAGCCCATACGCGTGGGTAAAGAGTACACCCTCTGCAGAGTTATATCTATTCGAATAGCCGCGTCCACGGTCAAGGATTTAGTTGGGTGGGTCAAGTATCGGTCTCGGTGTCAGTCTCTGGAGGAAAATAGACTACTTGAGCATGTTATGTTTGCAGGACATTTTCTTTGTCACAGTCAGTATATTATCATAAATTTATTTATGGTGAATATTATGCTTATGGACTAACCTTGTGATTTTATTATTACCTTCGAGAGTGTCTCAGGGGCTGGCTAGACTACCCCGGACACTCGCTTTTCTTTTAAAGTCCTTTTGAGGCGTCCCTCGAGTGTCAGGCGGTTTTATCTCGCCACTACTCTTGTGGACACCCACTGGCATTTCTTTTAAAGTCCTTTTGAGGCGTCCCTCGAGTGTCAGGCGGTTTTATCTCGCCACTACTCTTGTGGACACCCACTGGCATTTCTTTTAAAGTCCTTTTGAGGCGTCCCTCGAGTGTCAGGCGGTTTATCTCGCCACTACTCTTGTGGATACCCAACTGGCATTTCTTTTCAAGTCCTACCGTGATGTCGCTTGATATCCGACTGGCATTCCTTTTATTTTTTTTTATATAATATAGTGACCAATATTTATTTTGAACTAACCATGTTTCATCATGCCAAGTCTTGATATTTGTTGCATGCATATAGTATTTCATCATGGCTTTCGCTTTAGTATACCTTATGTTCATAATGTTTGCGAGTACATTCAAAGTACTCACTGGCTTGTCCCTGGCTATTTACTTGGCCAGACTTGGAGGAGGACGAACCGTTGGAGGAGAATTGCGCTAGCGAGGCCGACGCTTAGAAGGTTTCCAGTCAGCACACCTGTGTCTTGGAGTCTATCACTTGTACCATCCGTCAAGCTTCCGCCACACCAATAAATTAGTCAAGCCTCACACTGACGCTTGACCCTATGCTAGTATATCAGTGTTGATATCCACTACCCACTGTCATATTCCACCCGCCTAGTACGTTGAAATGTTGTAATAAACTATTGAGTCACCCTGACTCAACCCTGTGTAATATTATTGTACTGGTTATCTATATCAAGGTTGTCCACTGGCTGTGCTTGGGAGCTAGTGTGACTTAAGGCTATTCTGTGATTTATTTCTCAGAAATGAGCCTGACAGTGACCTTTCCCTTTGGTTGACTTCTCCCCAGGTTGACCCCCTGAAATGTGCCCGTCTCTTCGAGGTCTCCGTCAGGAATCTGCAGCTTCTCGATCACGATGGGCGGGAGTAGGTTCAGACCGGCCCCGCCATCGACTAGCATCTTTGTCACCTTGAGGTTGCGTATTGTTGGTGAAACCAACAATGGCAAGTACCCGACCGCAGTAGTGCGATCAGGGTGATCCTCAGTGTGAAAAATGATAGGTGTGCTGGACAATTCCAGCGGCTTTTGGACACCAGACGACGGCTCCGCCGCTGTAATCTCACGCGCCCACTGTTTAAGTTGGCGGTGAGAAGTATGCAGTGAGGCGCCGCCATCGACGCACATGGCCTCCGTAGCTTTCTGAAATTCTTGGTCGCCGGACTCGTCGTCCTCTTTGTGTTCTTCGTCTTCGGGCCTTCTGTCACGGCCCCGGGCGGGCCTCTCCTGCTGTTTATCCTTGCCGCGATGGCCTGCTTGGCCATCACGCTTCTTGCCGGACCCTTCAGCACCGTCCTGGCCCTTCTCCTTGTCCCGCCTCTCATATTCAGCCATCTGCTTCTCAGCAAGGAGCTCAACCTGTCGGCAGTCCTGGAGATCATGGCCTTTGGTGCGATGGATCTTAAAGTATCGCTTGCCGGAGTTTCCTGGCTTCTCGGCAGCCGCCAAGGCCCGGCAGGCGACACACTCGGCAATTTCCTTGCCGGGGTCACCCGCCCTGGTTTTCTTGGCGGGGCCGGCGTCATCAGATCCCTCGACGGCAAGCACGGTTTTACCTTTGCGCTTCCTCTTGCGGTGCCGGCCTTTCTTCGCCGGGGTGACAGTATCCTCATCTAAAGAGTCGGTTTCCGCGCCGGCATTTTCGCCGGGGTACTTCCTTCCCTCCTCAGCTCGGGCACATCTGTCAGCAAGAACATAGAGTTCCGCCACATCTTTCACCTTGGTCATCGCCAGTTCTTCACGCATCTTGCGGTTGCGCACGTTCTGATGGAACGCACTGATGATGGCGGCAGGGTGAACGTCAGGGATATTGTACTGTACCCGGCTGAACCTCTGTATATACTTGCGCAAACTCTCGCCTTCCTTCTGGGGAATGACGTGCGGGTCACTTGCTTGGCCATGGGCTTGGTGACCTCCAGTAAAGGCGCCAACAAACTCATGGCACAAATCCGACCAGGACGAAATAGAGTCCACCGGAAAGTGCATCAACCACGACATGGCGTTGGGCTTAAGAGCCAACTGAAAGTAATTCGCAAGCACCTTATCGTCGCGGGCTCCGGCAGCCTGCATCACGATGGTGTAGATGCTGAGGAACTCCGACGGGTGGGTCTTGCCGTTGTACTTCTCGCCAACGTCAGGCTTGAAGGTGCGGTGAGTGGGCCACTGGAACTGCCGCAGCTCACGGGTAAAAGCCGGATAGCCTACCTCGTAAGGTAGACCTCCAGGGCTCTCCGGTGCTGGGCGGTCCATAGCAGGCCCTGCTCGCCTGTTTGACTGGTGGCCCGCTCCGCGCCGCCGCTTGATGGTGGTTTGAGTGTCTTCATGAGCTCGCTCCTGAAGAACTTGACGCTGGTCGCCGTGGGTCTGTTGGTCGAACGATGCTATGGAGATGGCGTCACCCGCGACGTCTCAACGAGTCGACGCACCCGGCACCGGACGAGGAGGAGGCGAATGCACCATGGCCACGGTGCTGCCGGTCCTCTCGCACGCGGTGCGTGGGACCCCATCGGAACGTCGACCCGGGGACCTCGCTGGACTTGGTTCATCCTTGTTGGCGACTGCGACAAGGCTTCGGATGGCGGCTCTCCATTCGTCGAGTTTCCTCGTAACGGGAGGATAGTCGAGGAGCAACTGCGTGCGTGCCAGGGCTTCGGCTGGGGTTAGCGGTAGCGAAATCTGAACGGACCGCGACGCGCTTCGACCCCTGACCATGTCAGGAGGAGCTCCATCACGATCCCGCGGTCGCATGCCGTTTCCACCAGTGCTTCGGCGGGTAGGCAGGTCTTCTACATCCCGGGAGTGGCGCTCGGGGCTCTTACCGCGGTGACGCCCGGGATCTTCAGAGTGACGACGCCGTTCGTCGCGCGCTGCTTGAGAGGAGCACGCTATTGGCGCCGGCGTGGGAGTCCTGGAGGCCCTTGCGTCGCCTTCGGGTGATGCGGCAGCGATCTTGGAAGGCCCCGCGCCACTCGCGGAGAGCCTAGCTCCGTCTTTGGATCCGGCGGTGTGTGGCCCGTTACCAGGCGCACAAACATCGCCACCTCCCAAACTTCGGCTGCTCGGACGGCGTTGGTGTTCACGAGCAGCGCCCCGGGTCCTTTCCGCGACCGGTCCGCTGCTCGCTAGGTGGGTATTCGATGCTTGGATCATACTCTTGGATCATTTCAACCCAACGAGTCTAGCGAAGGTTCAGCTTCGGCTGTGTGAAGATGTACTTCAAGCTCTTGTGATCGGTGAAGATGTCGACTTTTCTGCCCAATAGAAGGTGTCTCCACGTGATCAAGGCGTGTACCATAGCTGCTAGCTCAAGATCATGTGTGGGATAGTTCTTCTCACTTGGCTTCAATTGACGAGAAGTGTATGCCACAATCTTCTTGTCCTGCATTAGCACACCACCAAGTCCTTGAAGAGAAGCATCACAGAATACTTCGTAGGGCCTGGACTCATCTGGAGGAGTAAGAACTGGAGCAGAGATGAGCTTTTTTTTGAGAGTTTTGAATGCCACATCACAATCCGGAGACCAGTTGTACTTGACATTTTTCTGCAGCAAGTTGGAGAGAGGCTTGGCAATCTTGGAGAAGTTCTCAATGAACCTTCTACAATAGCTAGCAAGACCAAGAAAGCTACGGAGTTGCTTGACGTTCTGAGGGGGCTCCCAGTTGACAATCGCTTCAACTTTCTCGGGGTTGACCGCAATACCGTCAGCGGAGATGATATGGCCCAGATACAAGACCTTATCGAGCCAGAATTCGCACTTGGAGAACTTGGCATAGAACTTATGTTCACGGAGTCTGTCGAGAACCAGACGAAGGTGCTTTTCGTGATCTTCTTCATTCTTGGAGAAAACAAAGATGTCATCCAGATAAACAAGCACAAATTCGTTGGTGTAGGGGTTGAATATGTAGTGCATCATTCTTGAGAAGGTGGGTGGAGCATTAGCGAGGCCAAAAGACATGATTGTATATTCATAGGAGCCGTAGCTGGTTCTGAATGCAGTCTTGTGAATATCCTCTTCACGGATGCGGATCTGGTGATAACCTATCCGGAGATCGAGCTTTGAGAACACTTTAGCTCCTTTGAGCTGCTCGAACAATTCATTGATGTTGGGGAGCGGATACTTGTTCTTTATTGTCTTCTTGTTCAATGGCCGGTAATCAACGCAAAGGCGCTCCGTGCCATCCTTCTTCTTGACAAATAAGACACCGCAGCCCCAAGGAGAAGTGCTAGGCCTAATCAGACCCATACGCTCTTGCTCATCGAGCTGTTTCTTCAACTCCTTCAACTCTTCAGGGGAAAGCTTGTACGGATGCCGACATGCTGGCTCAGTACCAGGCTCGAGTTCAATGACGAATTCAACTTGACGATGCGGAGGCATGCCTGGAAGCTCTTCAGGGAAAACATCTTCATATTCATTGACCACCGGAATTTGAGAGATGGCATTAATCTCGCCCTTGTCATTGAGAGAGAATAGCCTGATTGTGTTCTCTCGAGAGGCGAAGATAATCACGTCTTCGTTGGAATGAGTAAGCTTGACTTCCTTATTTGCACAATCAATGTGAGCATCATGCGGAGAAAGCCAATCCATCCCAAGAATAAGATCAATGTCGGAGTTGCCGAGAACAACCGGAGAAGCCAGAAAGCGGTAATCACCCATGGGAATAGATACATTCGGAACAACTGAGTTGGAAGTCATTTGCAATCCCGGAGAAATAATCTTTAAAGGTCTAGGAATGCTCTCCGAAACCAATTCATGCTTAGCAGCAAATGGTCTTGAAATGAAAGAAAGCGATGCACCCGAATCAAACAATACTTTTGCAGGGATAGAGTTAACTGGAAGATTACCAAGTATCACATCTGAAGAATTCTCTGCTTGAGCTGCATTCATCAGGTTCACTCTTGCAACCTTGGGATTGTGCTTGACAATAGTAGTGCTAACAGGCGGAGGAGGCGGAAGGCGCCTTGGGTTGGGGCACTTGTTAGCATAGTGACCCTTCTGGCCACACTTGTTGCAAATCACTTCTGAGAGAGGACGGTGATAAGGAGCACTTGACTTTGATGCTTGAAAGTGATTCTTTGACTGACTGCTTGGGTTGGGTGGGTGGGAGAAACCACGGCCACCAGAATTCTTGTTGTTGTTGTTGGGAGCTCGGATCAATGGAGGAGGTGGAAGCCAAAATTTCTGTTGCTTTGCGACCACTTGAGAAGAAGAGGATGAGTGAACGGCATCTCTGATCCTCTTTTTGGAAGCTTCCATCTTGAGCTGGGCTGCCTCTTGCTTAAGTTCCATGTTATAGAATTGATCAAACTCATCAGGCTCGAACAAGGTGAGAGCTAGTTGGAATTCATCCTTCAGACCACCATGGAAATGATATATCTTGCTCTTGGCATCTGGGATGTCTTGCTTGGCATAGCGGGCAAGGTTCTGGAACTTGACATTATATTGGTAGACAGTCATTGAGCCTTGCTTAAGGTTGCGGAATTGCTCACGCATACCCTCGATGAAACTTGTTGGAATATGGTGGGAGCGAAAAATCCTTGCAGAAGTCATCCCAGGAGATTACACGTCCTTCTCTGGAGTCTTTGTACTACTGCCACCAATCAGCGGCTTGGTCCTTGAGTTGGAACGCTGCAAACTTCACATAGTCCTCGGGCCTGACGTTACTGCACTCGAAATGCTTCTTGATATCTGTTATCCAGTCTTCAGCATCTAGAGGGTCCACACAGTAACTGAATGCCTTTGGTTGGTTTGCCAGAAACTGGTTGAGCGTAGCAAAGTGAGGTTGGTTGAACAAATTGCCTTGTCCTTGGTTCCCATGAGCACCCTGATTTGCTTAATTTGCTTGAATGTTCTGCATCATTTGCAAAAGCATCTGGGTGTTCTGGTTTGTCGCTTGCATAATTGCTCTCCAGGCCTCAGACGGAGGAGGAGGGGAAGGAGGACGATCAGGAACCTCTTCACCCTCTGGGTTAGCGTTGGGAACCCTTTTAGGAGCCATCCTGAATGAGATGACAACTATTAGCCATTGATTGAAAGAATATATAAGCTGGATCAATGGCTAGAATTGCAACATAGTCTTCACAAGAACATTCGAACAAGATGAATGAATGTAATCCATAGTTCAATAGAAACAACAATCTTCACGAGAAGCCATTTGGGAGAACAAAAGGTAAATAAAACAACAAGGAGTAGATAGAACAAATACAAGATAGAAGCTTCGTTCGACATATTCGTGCTGAAAGCTTATGGAACGTGTTAGAAAAGGGTTTTGCAATCCCCGGATCAGCATAGCCAAGGACCCTTTAAGATGCAACTCCCGATCGGAACAACGCCCATAAAACTACTTCACTCAATGTAGAACCCCGAACTCCATATCATGCATTCGTTGGAAGAAAGCCTACGAACTACTAGATGAACCCACCTATTAATTTCCGAAAGTTTCCAGTTATGCAATCAGGTGTTGGAGATACAGGGGTAATCGTCAGGAGTCCTCACCAGAGTGAAAAGAGATGAGGAGCAAAAGAAATCCTACTCTCCGATATATATAGGACTCAAAACATTTTAAGTGTGTGCCTAGACTCAACCGTCAACGATTCAATCAATCAGTGGGGGCTTCTAGGTCGGAGAAGGCTCTGAATACCAACTTGTAATGCCCAGGATGGGACTATACCTCCTACGTGTCGAGGCACGACTTAAAGGTATAAGCCCATTCTGGAATGATCTCAAGTTCGGTATCTTTGCATGACTCATGTAAAAATAGGGATAAAAATGCAAAAGGATAGTTGGCTTACACTCGCCACGTCACACAATACATTACATAACAAATAATCATCCAAATAACATCACAACCCGACTACGGGTGAAGATCCAAATGAAAGATACCAAAATACATAAAGCCACAGGTCCGAATCGCCCCTAGTAGAAACCACTACTGATCATCGGGATAGTGCACATAGTATCGACTACGCTCTTCATCATACTCCCAGTACAACTCTGTGCCGTCACCTGAGTAGTTCACCATGGTACCTGCATCTGGTGTGGTGTAGAAACTGTGAGCCACGGAGGACTCAACAATCCCGTTCCCGGGTAGCAAAACTATCTAAGCCTTGGGTGTGGAACAAGGTTGAAGAAAGAATAAAGGTTGCAGCTGCACTAGCACTAGCTTACGTGTTTAGAGCGAGAAGAGAAGTGCCACGAGCGACAAAGTGATCACGAAGTGATCCTATCTAAGCACGTCAATCATAACCCCACCGTGTTCACTTCCCGAACCCCTTTCGGAAAATGACCGTCACGGTTACTCACGCTGGTAGTGTGTTCTGAACATGGTGTCAAGTTTTCTACAACCGGATATTAACAAATTCCCATCTGCCAGATAACCGCGGGCACGGCTTTCGAAAGATCAAAACCCTGCAGGGGTGTTCCAACTTCGCCCATTACAATCCCACGATCCGCGGAGTCGCAACTCCAAGGTGGGAAGGCCCGAGTATCCTCGGAATCCCGTGCTCAAGATATTCCGACATAGGTAAAACTAATCCAGCTAGACCTCCCGGCGTGCCGACACCCTGACAGTAGCCGCGCGCATCTAGTCTTAGGCCACGACCGGATGAGCACTACGTACATATACTGAAGACCCCAGCAAGCTGGGTGGCACCGCAAGTGGCTCTAGTTTGGACCAACACTCAAATCGAGCACTGGCCCAGGGGGGTTGATTAATTAATCCTCGGGTTAATTACTCCCTCGGCAAGTTTTTTAGTTGTTAGGCAAATGGAGTACGAAAGTCGGGCCTCGCTGGAAGTGTTTTAGCGCTAAGCGGGTTATCGAGGGGGTCCCAGAACCCCAACCGTGTTAGGAACGCATAATCAAGGAACATAACACCGGTTTATACGGTTCCTAGGGCGGCATGAGTGGAACAAATCACCAAGCAAGAGGCTTAGCCCACCACCCATTACCAATATATAGATGAATTCATTTAATAGATATATAGTGTGATATCCCAACATAACTTCAACATGAAGCAAGAATCTTCAAATCTTCTCCTGCAACTAGCAATGCTATAAGACGGGCTGAGCGAAGCCTATGTAGCCAATCAAAGGTTTTGCTAGGTTGGGTGGTTAGACAGATTCATGGTTACAATAGGAGGCTGACAAACAAACATGGGCATCGAGGCAATAAGCTAAAGAGCGAGACATCTAGCAATAGGCAAAGATAGTAATGATATCTGGGTCAGGTCATCTTGCCTGTCGAGTCTTCGATGGGATCGTAAGACGGCTCCTCGTTCTCAACCTCGGTAGTAACCTCGTTCTCGTACTCGGTCTCGGCTTCCGGCTCTACTCAACACAAGAACTCACGACGCACGAAATCAAACAAGGTGCAATGCACATATGGTGTACTTAGGATGCACTTAGGATGCACTTAGGATGCATAACATGTCAAAGTAGGAAGCACACCAGAACAACACAAGAACAAGACAATATGCTCAAGCAGGTAGGATGCAAGACAAGTCTATATAGGATGCGAAACATGGCAAGGTAGGAAGCACAGAGAAACAACATAAGAACAACAAGTTTAAATGAGGCCGGAAACTACTTAAGACAAATCCGGTAAGTCCTCATATGCATAGTTTGAAATTAGTTCAGATCTGATCAAACCTTAAGTTAAAGTTGATAAAAAACAAGTTAACATGCACCATGATGATCTACACGAAATTCTAGTCAAGTTTCATGTAAAGTTTGTTTAAAACGGAGCTACGGTCTAGAAGATCTGAGCAAAACAAGTTAAACATGGCAACGGTGCAAGATGCACCCAAACATCAAGCAAACATACTCCAAACATGTTAACAAGATGATATTATGATTCTACATGCAAAATCACACAAGTTTCATGTAGGGCACGCTCAAAACGGAGCAACGGATCAAAACATACACTCGAAACAAGAAACAATGCAAAGCTGAAATTAACAGCCACATAGCAACTTTGGAGCAATAAATATATACTCTACAGCACTCGAACATGGTGACAAGAAGCATGGACATGAGTTATACATATCCTACAGCAAACAACTCCATTGGAGCAACTCCATAGGAGGCATGGATCAATAGCAACAAGCTACAACATTTTGATCATGACATTAAAAACCTGACAGTAATATTTTATAGCAACTTGGGAGCAATAATTAAATATGCTACATCAATCCATATGAGCAAGTGAGGACATGGTTGGATAGCCAACAACATATAAAGCAAGGAGTGATCAATGGCCACCCCAAAACTAACATGGATTTGCCTAGGGCATCAAGCAAACATAGCATCAGGATATGACAGATTCCAGACTTAGTGAAATTTCACTAAGTGTTAAAACAGTAACATTAGCATGGCATGTTTGCGAGCATGTTTATGTCATCTAAAAGCATAACATGGCAAATGGTTTGCACCACAACAAAGATCACATGATGGAGAATCTAAAACATATGAGCATGCAACATGGGGGCAAACACATCAATAGTAACGAGCTCCTCAACTAGGCATCTCATAACAAGTTACAAAACATAACAGCTACATGCACTTTTGCAACAGAGATAAACATGGCAACGTGAACTCTAACATGCATGCTACAGCAACCAACATGTAGAGCATCTCATGATGACCATTTTGACATATCATTTGCTTCATTTGGATAAACATGCACCAAGTTATCACATCTCAAACATGGCATGAAAATAACAAGTAGCAGCAGTTTATATCAAGTAGCACTCTTGTCATGAAGATTAAGACATCTAAATGGACTCAAACAAGCATGACACAATGGAACAAAATGTAGTACACATCACCACGATCATTTTGACATATCATATGCATAAATCGGACTAGCACACTAAAAGTTATCGCCATCACAAAATGCTATCAGACAACAAAATTCAAAAAGGACTTAGCAAAAAAAAACAGGGGGGATCACCTCGCAGATCGGGTCTGAACCGCGGATCGAGCGGGGGTGCGGAGCGGGTCGCGGGCGAAGCGGGTCCGCGGGCCATTAGAGTTCGGCTGGAACCCGCAGATCGATCGGATTGGCCTCGGGCGCTTGGCGGGGCGGCGGCGGCGACTTCGATCCTAGCCGGCGGAGCACGGTGACCGGCGGCGAGAATGGATCCGCGGTGGGGGCCGACGGCTCTGGCTCGGGCCGTCGGGCGGAGGAGGCGGAGCAAGGGCGGCGGCGGAGCTCGGCCCGGCGGCGGCGGGATCTGCGAGGGGGCCGGCGGGGCGGCGACCGGAGGCGGCGGGGACGCGGAGTTGCGGCGCGGGGACGCGGCCCGGTTCGGTGGCAGTGGCGGGCCCGCGTCAGGCCTCGTGGGCCGGCGCGGTGGGACGGCGGCGGCGGACAGGTGGCAGGCGCGGATTGGTCCGGCGCGTCCGGGCGGACGTGTCCGGTCCGTCCGGACGTGTCCGGCGGCAGTGGAGGGTTGGATCTAGGGTTTTGGACGACAAATGACATGGGGGGACGTTTTTATAGGCACAAGGAGCTAGGAGAGTCCAAATTGGGATCGGCTTTCGGCCACACGATCAAAAATCGACGACCGAGATGATGGGAAGGGTTGTGCTGGGTTGGTGGGCTGTTGTGGAGGGGGTCTTGGGCCTCAAAGAGGAGGTTCTTTTAGCCCACTAGGTTAACCGTTGGAGTACTAAACGAACTCCAAACGCGATGAAACTTGACTGGCGGCCTACACGTACCAAAACAACATCGCACGACAAGTCTCACGTCATTCCGGAAACGTTACACGGCCACACACGAAAGAACGACTCGGGGATGCCACGGGCACGTGTGAGAGCGTCGGAACTCGAAACAGACAACGAGAAGAGACGAGTGGGACTGGATGCAAATAACAACACAAATGCAATGCAATGCACATGACAACATGACATGGATGAAATGCACACACGCACACACCAAAACGAAGAAAACCCGAAAAGAAAGAAGAACCCGGAATGGAATTGATGAAGCCAAAGTTTATATATTGCCATATTGGGAAAGTGTTACATGTGGGGCATTACAAACTCTCCTCTACTACGAAAAGATCTCGTCCCGAGATCTAGGACTGGAAGAAGGAAGGATACTCGGAACGAAGGTGATCTTCTCGTTCCCACGTAGCTTCTTGGTCGGTATGGTGTGACCACTTAACTTTCAAGAACTTGATTGACTTGTTGCGGGTCTTGCGCTCGGTTTCTTCAAGAATAGCAACGGGGTGCTCGCGATAAGATATGTCTTGTTGAAGATCAATCTCCTCAAACGGAATGGTGCGTTCAGGTGTCTTGAAGCTCTTGCGGAGTTGAGACACGTGAAACACATCATGAACATTAGCGAAGTTGGAAGGGAGCTGAAGTTGATAGGCTAGATCGCCTCTTTTGCCAAGGATCTTGAAAGGGCCCACATATCTAGGAGCAAGCTTGCCTTTGTTACCAAAAATTTGGGTTCCTTTCATAGGAGAAACACGGGGATAGACATGGTCTCCAATGTCGAAAGCCAAATCATGATGCTTGCCGTCATAGTAGCTCTTCTGACGCGACTGAGCGGCCTTGAGATTCTCACGTATGACTTTGCACATTTCTTCGGCTTCTGAGATCAAGTCATTGCCAAGAAGTTGACGTTCACCAGTCTCGGACCAGTTGAGAGGAGTACGATACTTTCTGCCATAGAGGATTTCAAACGGAGCTTTGCCGGCACTTGCTTGGGAACTGTTGTTGTAAGAGAACTCGGCAAATGGAAGGCAATCTTCCCACTTCATGCCAAAAGAGATGACAGAAGCTCTGATGTAATGCCCCGGATGTAATACTTTCCCTTTTGGGTGTATAATATATCTCCGGCTTCATCTATTTCCATTTCGGGTGCTTTGTCTTTCGGGCTTTCGTCGTTTTGTTGTGTGAGTGTGTGGCTTTCATTCATATCATGTAGACATGTGCATTGCATTGCATTTGTGTTGTGGGTTGCTTCCGGTTCGTCGTGTTTCTTCCCGTTGTCCGTTTCGCGTTCCGGAGCTCCCTCACGTGTCCGTGACGTCCCGTAGGCCTACTTTGTTGTTCGGGCGTTTTACGTTACCGGTGTGCCGCGAGGTTGTGTTGTGTGTTGTTGTTTTGTTGTGTGCAACCCGCCTCTCAAATCTCGTCTCGTTTGGACTCCGTTGACTTTTCCATCCGTTGCTCGTGTGGGCCCGAAGTGCCTTCACTTCGTGTCCCGGAAACATCCCTGCTGCTTTCTTTTATCTTCGTCTAGGCCCTTTAAAACTATCCCCGCGATCGGATCCGTCGGATCGCGATCGGAGGGCTCCTAGCGCCCCTAAACTCTCCCTAACCCTAAAATTCTGCTACATATAGACCCCTAGTCTATTTTGGGCATCTCCTTCTTCTTCCTCCTCTCTCCCCCTAAAATTGTGGATCCAACCAACCCCCTCTCTGCCTTTTGGGAGATCCTTCCCGGATCCCGAGGAGGCCAGCCGCCAGATCCAGCCGATCGAGCCAGCGCTAGCGCGCTGGGATCCTGTTTCCCTCGACGCCAGGTCAACCGTCGCAGCGGTCGAAGGCTGAGCCGCCGCGGCCTTTCCCTCCGTCGCCCGCTTCGAACGAGGCCCACATCGGGGACCACTTCCCCGCCAAGTCGCGCCGCTCGCCTCTCTGTCCCGGCCCAGGACGGGATCTCCGCTGCGGCCCGCTCGCCTCTTCGCCTCTTCGCCAACTCGCCAGCGCGCTCGGGCCGCGTCTCCGGTGGGCCGCCGCCTCCCCACCGGCCCAGGCAGGCCGCGCGCGCCGCCGCCGCAAGGGCCCTTCGCCAGGCCTCCTCGCGGGCCCAGTCCACCGGGCCGCCTCTGCCCCAGCCACCGCGGGCCGCCGCCGCGCCACCGGGCCGCCTCTTCTTCCAGATCTGGGCCGCCGCCGCTACAGTTCCGCCAGATCCGGCCCGCATCCGTTTTTTTTTCCAGATCCAGAGGTTGACCCTAATTTCCACTAAGTCCTCAGATCTGTTTATCTGAAATGCGATCTTTGAACTGCCCTAACTTGGTGCCTGTTGCTCCGTTTTGCGCGTGTGATATGTCCAGATGTTCGTGGAGATGTCCTCTACGTTTTACCTGTTGTAGTCATGCATGTTAGATGTCTTCTTGACACTTGTTTTTCTGTTGCAAGAGTGCATCGTGATATAAACTGCTGTTATGTGTTATTTTCATGCCACCATTGACATGTGATATCTTTTAGCTCGTTTGTCCAAACGATGCAAATGACATGTCCACGTGTTCGTCTCGCCACGAACTACGTGTTGCTTGTGATAGGTTGCATGGTAGATTTATTGTTTCCTTGTTATCATCGTTGCAAAGTGCCATGTTCAAATGTTGTGTTTTCACTTGTTATGAAATGCCATCTTGTTGAGCTCGTTGCAATCGTCGTGTTCACCTCTATGATGCATGCTTGTGTGTTTCGGGATCACCTTCATATGCACTTTGATGAGGTGCTTACCCTTTGCCATGTTTAGTTTCGAGGTGACTTAAACATGCTCTTTTGTGTGCTATGATGTTATTGCTGTTTTAGGACTTAGTGAATTTTCACTAAGTCTGAAATCTGTAACGTTCCGATGCCATGTTCGTGTGATGTTGTAGGACAAAGCATGATAGTTTTGGGGTGGATTTTGATTGTTCCTTGTAGTATATATTGTTGTCTTTCCATCCATGTCCTCACATGTCCTTTTGAGTGGCTGTAGCATGTTTATCTTTTGCTCTAAAGTTTCAATAAAATTCTGCTGCCAGAATTTTATTGCAAAGTTCAATATGTCCAAGATCATTGCTATTGATCCGTGACTCCGTTGGGGGTGCACTTTGGACCTAGTTGCTGTACTATATATGTAGTTTGTGTTCAAGTCCCTTTGCCATGCTTTTGGGTGCTGTAGATTAATTTTTTTTGAGCTCCAAAGATGCTATGTTGCTGTAATTTTCAGTTTTCGCTCAAATCTTGTTTCGGGCATAACTTTTAGCCCGTAACTCCGATTTCAGCGAATCTCATATCAAACTTGGGTGTTTTTCTGTGTAGATTAATAATATCAGCTTGTTATATTGTTTTGAGGTGTTTTGCTTGAGTGATGTTTTACGTGCTCCATGTGCATCTTTAGTGCATCCATCATGCATTCATGTTTTTCGAGTGCGCATTGCATTTTGTTGATTGGTGCTCGGTGTGTTTGTTGTGTTTAGAGCCGGAAGCTGAGACCGGGTACGAAGTTGAGCACGAGTTTTCTAGCGAGGTTGAGCACGAGGACCCTTCTTTCGATCCGAACGTCCTCTCTTCAGGCAAGATGACCGAACCCCGATAACTTTACTATCTTTGCCTATTGCTAGTAGTCTCGATCTATAGTTTTGCCTCGATGCCCATGTTCTTCTTGTCAGCCTCCTACTTGTAACCAATTTCCATGTTTAACCACCCTACCTATGCAAACCGTTGCTTGGCTAAGTACGCTTCGCTCAGCCCTTCTTATAGCGTTGCTAGTTGCAGGTGAAGATCGAAGATGCTTGCTTCATGTTGAAGTTTGGTTGGGTTATATCACACTATATAAATGCTTTAAATGAAATCATCTATATATTGGCAAGGGTGGAAGGCTAAGCCTTTTGCTTGGTGTTTTGTTCCACTCATGCCGTTAGGATCCGTATAAGCCGGTTTTATGTTCCTTGATTATGCGTTCCTAACACGGTTGGGGTGTATGGGACCCCCTCGATAAACCGCTAAGTGTTAAGTCTTTTCCAGCAAGTCCCAACTTTTGGTACTATTTGCCTCATAATAACAACTTAAATAATTTAATTAAAATTGCATAGGGGGTCATGTCCCCGAGGATTCTTAATTCAACATAGCAGGGGGGGCCAGTGCCGATGGTGTTGGTCCCAAACGGGGAGCCTGCGGGAACCACCACGGGGAAACTCGAGGATTGGGTCCTGTAGCTTCGCCCATCCGGTCGTGTCCTGAGACTTAGATACGCGCGGCTACTATCAGGGTGTCGACACGCCGGGAGGATTTGCTGGATTAGCCTTACCTTAGCTCGGTATATCTTGAGCACGGGATTCCGAGGATACTCGGGTCTTCCCACTTTGGAGTTGCGACTCCGCGGATCGTGGGCTTGTAATGGGTCAAGTTGGAACACCCCTGCAGGATTTGAACTTTCGAAAGCCGTGCCCGCGGTTATGTGGCAGATGGGAGCTTGTTAATTCCAGTTGTAGATAACTTGACACAAGGATACTAATACACTACCAGCGTGTGTTCCGTGACTGTCAGTTTCCGAATAGGGATTCGGGAGTTGAACACGGAGGGGTTATGTTTGTGAGCTCGTAGCTAGGATCACTTCGTGATCACTTCTCACCGATGCCTTCTCTTCTCGCTCTCACTTGCGTAAGTTAGATGCTAGTTGCTGCTGCAGACTTGTTCTTTCTTCAGCCTTCCCTCACCTAATGGCTTAAATAGTTCTGTTACCCGGGAACGGGATTGCTGAGTCCTCTGTGGCTCACAGTTACTTCACACACCAGATGCAGGTCCAGCTGTGAGCTATCCAGGTGATGGCACCGAGCTGGATTGGGAGTACGACGAAGAGCGTAGTCGGTACTACGTGCGCTACCCGGACGATCAGTAGTGGAGTCTCTTACTAGGATTCGATCCGCCTGTGGTTGTTTTATCTGAGTTTGGTACTTTGACATTTGGCTTTTGCCCTTAGAGGGTTGTAGTGATCTTAATGTTTGATGTTTGAGACTTGTACTGTAATTCTGTGACGTGGCGAGTGTAAGCCAACTACTTTCAGTTTACTATCCCTTCTTTTACATGAGTTGTGCAAAGATTACCAAACTTGAGATCATTCTAGGATGGAATTATGCCTTTAAGTCGTGCCTCGACACGTAGGAGGTATAACTCCATCCTGGGCATTACATCTGAGCATGTCTTCGAGGATCTGGTTCACTCTCTCGACTTGGCCACTAGTCTGAGGGTGAAACGCAGTGCTGAAATGGATCTTAGTGCCCATAGCAGACTGAAAGGAGTCCCAGAACTTGGATGTGAACAAACTTCCACGGTCTGAGGAGATAACTTGAGGAATGCCATGTAAGGACACAATTCTGGAAGTGTACAACTCTGCCAGCTGAGCTACATTGATGGATTCTTTGACTGGAAGGAAGTGAGCTACTTTGGTTATCTTGTCAATCACCACAAAGATAGAATAATTACCCTTCTTGGACTTGGGAAACCCAGTGACAAAATCCATTTCAATGTGGTCGAATTTCCACTCGGGGATAGGAAGAGGTTGGAGAAGACCGGCTGGACATTGATGCTCTGCCTTCACTCTTCTGGAGACATCACATTCGTTCACGAATTGGGCAATCTCCCTTTTCATGCGAGTCCACCAGTAAGATTGCTTGAGGTCTTGGTACATCTTGGAACTTCTAGGATGAATCGAGAGGAGGGAGTCATGTGCTTCGTTCATTATGAGCTTCCTGAGATCACCCTTGGGAACCACAAGTATGTCCTCAAAGAACAAGGTATCTCTCTCATCAGCGTGATAGCACTTGTATTTGGGAGTACCCTTCGCAATACCATGTTTCACTTTCTGCACCATAGCATCACTGAGTTGGGCCTCACAGATCTGATCTTCCAAGGTAGGAGCAACTTGAAGATTTGCAAGAAAGCCTTGCGGAACAACTTGGAGGTTGAGCTTCCTGATTGCTTCACAAAGCTCAGGCTGGAACGGCTTGATAAGGAGACTGTTGCAATATGCCTTTCTGCTCAAGGCATCTGCAATGACATTTGCCTTGCCAGGGGTGTATTTGATGCTTGGATCATACTCTTGGATCATTTCAACCCAACGAGTCCGGCGAAGGTTCAGGTTCGGCTGTGTGAAGATGTACTTCAAGCTCTTGTGATCGCTGAAGATGTCGACTTTTCTGCCCAACAGAAGGTGTTTCCACATGATCAAGGCGTGTACCACAACTGCTAGCTCGAGATCATGTGTGGGATAGTTCTTCTCACTTGGCTTCAATTGACGAGAAGTGTATGCCACAATCTTCTTGTCTTGCATTAGCACACCACCAAGTCCTTGAAGAGAAGCATCACAGAATACTTCGTAGGGCTTGTACTCATTTGGAGGAGTAAGAACTGGAGCAGAGATGAGCTTTTCTTTGAGAGTTTTGAATGCCATATCACAATCCGGAGACCAGTTGTACTTGACATTCTTCTCCAGCAAGTTGGAGAGAGGCTTGGCAATCTTGGAGAAGTTCTCAACGAACCTTCTGCAATAGCTAGCAAGACCAAGAAAGCTTCGGAGTTGCTTGACATTCTGAGGGCGATCCCAGTTGACAATAGCTTCAACTTTCTCGGGGTTGACCGCAGTACCGTCAGCGGAGATGATATGGCCCAGATACAAGACCTTATCGAGCCAGAATTCACACTTGGAGAACTTGGCATAGAACTTATGTTCACGGAGTCTGTCGAGGACCAGACGGAGGTGCTTTTCGTGATCTTCTTCATTCTTGGAGAAAACCAAGATGTCATCCAGATAAACAAGCACAAATTTGTTGGTGTTGGGGTTGAATATGTACTGCATCATTCTCGAGAAGGTGGGTGGAGCATTAGCGAGGCCAAAAGACATGACTGTATATTCATAGGAGTCGTAGCTGGTTCTGAATGCAGTCTTGTGAATATCCTCTTCACGGACGCGGATCTGGCGATAACCCATCCGGAGATTGAGCTTTGAGAACACTTTAGCTCCTTTGAGCTGCTCGAACAATTCATTGATGTTGGGGAGCGGATACTTGTTCTTTATTGTCTTCTTGTTCAATGGCTGGTAATCAATGCAAAGGCGCTCCGTGCCATCCTTCTTCTTGACAAATAAGACACCGCAGCCGCAAGGAGAAGTGCTAGGCCTGATCAGACCCATACACTCTTGCTCATCGAGCTGTTTCTTCAACTCCTTCAACTCTTCAGGGGAAAGCTTGTACGGACGCCGACATGCTGGCTCAGTACCAGGCTCGAGTTCAATGACGAATTCAACTTGACGATGCGGAGGCATGCCTGGAAGATCTTCAGGGAAAACATCTTCATATTCATTGACCACCGGAATTTGAGAGATGGCATTAATCTCGCCCTTGTCATTGAGAGAGAATAGCCTGATTGTGTTATCTCAAGAGGCGTAGATAATCACGTCTTCGTTGGAATGAGTAAGCTTGACTTCCTTATTTTCACAATCAATGTGAGCATCATGCTGAGAAAGCCAATCCATCCCAAAAATAAGATCAATGTCGGAGTTGCCGAGAACAACCGGAGAAGCCAGAAAGCGGTAATCACCCATGCGAATAGATATATTCGGAACAACTGAGTTGGAAGTAATTTGCAATCCCGGAGAAATAATCTTTAAAGGTCTAGGAATGCTCTCCGAAACCAATTCATGCTTAGGAACAAATGGTCTTGAAATGAAAGAAAGCTATGCACCCGAATCAAACAATACTTTTGCAGGGATAGAGTTAACTGGAAGATTACCAAGTATCACATCTGAAGAATTCTCTGTTTGAGCTGCATTCATCAGGTTCACTCTTGCAACCTTGGGATTGTGCTTGACAATAGCAGTGCTGACAGGTGGAGGAGGCGGAAGGAGCCTTGGGTTGGGGCACTTGTTAGCATAGTGACCCTTCTGGCCACACTTGTTGCAAATCACTTCTGAGAGAGGACGGTGATAAGGAGCACTTGACTTTGAAGCTTGAAAGTGATTCTTTGACTGATTGCTTGGGTTGGGTGGGTGGGAGAAACCACGGCCACCAGAATTCTTGTTGTTGTTGTTGGGAGCTCGGATCACTGGAGGAGGTGGAAGCCAAAACTTCTGTTGCTTTGCGACGACTTGAGAAGAAGAGGAGGAGTGAACGGCATCTCTGATCCTCTTTTTGGAAGCTTCCATCTTGATCTGGGCTGCCTCTTGCTTAAGTGCCATGTTATAGAATTGATCAAACTCATCAGGCTCGAACAAGGTGAGAGCTAGTTGGAGTTCATCCTTCAGACCACCACGGAACTAATATATCTTGCTCTTGGCATCTGGGATGTCTTGCTTGGCATAGCGGGCAAGGTTCTGGAACTTGACATTATATTGGTAGACAGTCATTGAGCCTTGCTTCAGGTTGCGGAATTGCTCACGCATACCCTCGATGACACCTGTTGGAATGTGGTGGGAGCGAAAATCCTTGCAGAAGACATCCCGGGAGATTACACGTCCTTCTCTGGAGTCTTTGTACTACTGCCACCAATCAGCGGCTTGGTACTAGAGTTGGAACGCTGCAAACTTCACATAGTCCTCGGGCCTAACGTTACTGCACTCGAAATGCTTCTTGATATCTGTTATCCAGTCTTCAGCATCTAGAGGGTCCACACAGTAACTGAATGCCTTTGGTTGGTTTGCCAGAAACTGGTTGAGCGTAGCAAAGTAGGGTTGGTTGAACAAATTGCCTTGGCCTTGGTTCCCATGAGCACCCTGATTTGCTTAATTTGCTTGAATGTTCTGCATCATTTGCAAAAGCATCTCGGTGTTCTGGTTTGTCGATTGCATAATTTCTCTCCAGGCCTCAGACGGAGGAGGAGGGGAAGGAGGACGATCAGGAACATCTTCACCCTCTGGGTTAGCGTTGGGAACCCATTTAGGAGCCATCCTGAATGAGATGACAACTATTAGCCATTGATTGAAAGAATATATAAGCTGAATCAACGGCTAGAATTGCAACATAGTCTTCACAAGAACATTCGAACAAGATGAACGAATGTAATCCACAGTTTAATAGTAACAACAATCTTCACGAGAAGCCATTTGGGAGAACAAAAAGGTAAATAAAACAACAAGGAGCAGATAGAACAAATATGAGATAGAAGCTTCGTTTGACATATTTGTGCTGAAAGCTTATGGAATGTGTTACAAAAGGGTTTTGCAATCCGCGGATCAGCATAGCCAAGGACCCTTTAAGATGCAACTCCCTGTCGGAACAACGCCCATAAAACTACTTCACTCAATGTAGAACCACGAACTCCATATCATGCATTCGTTGGAAGAAAGCCTACGAACTACTAGATGAACCCACCTATTAATTTCCGAAAGTTTCCAGTTATGCAATCAGGTGTTGGAGATACAGGGGAAGCATCGCGCACTCAACTCTAATCCTACATCTAGCTGTATCCATCCTTCAACACATAACAAGTTATTTCCGGAAACCGTTTACCTCGGACCTTCGAAACGCATCTACTATACAAGCTATGGCAATACTCCCGAACTACCTTCCCAGTACTGGGTGATGTCGGGGTTATCTTGCCACTAACCGCATAGGAGAGTTTTCGATGTCGGCTATCTTAAGTATTCCAGAACTGATGCGATATATTTGTGACGACAACACCTCGGAGCTCAACTCCCCGGGACACTGCCACAACCCCTAAATGACAGGAGGCATCAAGAACAATGTTCTTGTCACAAAGACATCCAAACAATCCAAACAATACCCGCGTGATCCTAAAAAAAATTTGGTGAAATTTTGAGAGTAGAAGAGACAAGAGTAATCGTCAGGAGTCCTCACCAGAGTGAAAAGAGATGAGGAGCAAAATAAATCCTACTCTCCGATATATATAGGACTCAAAACATTTTAAGTGTGTGCCTAGACTCAACAATCAACGATTCAATCAATCAGTGGGGGCTTCTAGGTCGGAGAAGGCCCTGAATACCAACTTGTAATGCCCAGGATGGGACTATACCTCCTACGTGTCGAGGCATGACTTAAAGGTATAAGCCCATTCTGGAATGATCTCAAGTTCGGTATCTTTGCACGACTCATGCAAAAATAGGGATGAAAATGCAAAAGGATAGTTGTCTTACACTCGCCACGTCACACAATACATTACATAACAAATCATCATCCAAATAACATCACAACCCGACTACGGGTGAAGATCCAAATGAAAGATACCAAAATACATAAAGCCACAGGTCCAAATCGCCCCTAGTAGAAAGCACTGTTGATCATCGGGATAGTGCACATAGTATCGACTACGCTCTTCATCGTACTCCCAGTACAACTCTGTGCCGTCACCTGAGTAGTTCACCATGGTACCTGCATCTGGTGTGGTGTAGAAACTGTGAGCCACGGAGGACTCAGCAATTCCGTTCCCGGGTAATAAAACTATCTAAGCCTTGGGTGTGGAACAAGGCTGAAGAAAGAATAAAGGTTGCAGCTGCACTAGCACTAGCTTACGTGTTTAGAGCGAGAAGAGAAATGCCACGAGCGACAAAGTGATCACGAAGTGATCCTATCTAAGCACGTCAATCATAACCCCACCGTGTTCACTTCCCGAACCCCTTTCGGAAAATGACCGTCACGGTTACTCACGCTGGTAGTGTGTTCTGAACATGGTGTCAAGTTTTCTACAACCGGATATTAACAAATTCCCATCTGCCACATAACCGCGGGCACGGCTTTCGAAAGATCAAAACCCTGCAGGGGTGTTCCAACTTGGCCCATTACAAGCCCATGATCCGCGGAGTCGCAACTCCAAGGTGGGAAGGCCCGAGTATCCTCGGAATCCCGTGCTCAAGATATTCCAACATAGGTAAAACTAATCCAGCAAGACCTCCCGGCGTGCCGACACCCTGACAGTAGCCGCGATCATCTAGTCTGAGGCCATGACCGGATGAGCACTACATACAGATACCGAAGACCCCAGCAAGCTGGGTGGCACCGCAAGTCGCTCTAGTTTGGACCAACACTCAAATTGAGCACTGGCCTAGGGGGTTGCTTAATTAATCCTCGGGTTAATTACTCCCTCGGCAAGTTTTTTAGTTGTTAGGCAAATGGAGTACCAAAGTCGGGCCTCACTGGAAGTGTTTTAGCGTTAAGCGGGTTATCGAGGGGGTCCCATAACCCCAACCGTGTTAGGAACGCATAATCAAGGAACATAACACCGGTTTATACGGTTCCTAAGGCGACATGAGTGGAACAAATCACCAAGCAAGAGGCTTAGCCTTCCACCCATTACCAATATATAGATGATTTCATTTAATAGATATATAGTGTGATATCCCAACATAACTTCAACATGAAGCAAGAATCTTCAAATCTTCTACTGCAACTAGCAATGCTATAAGAGGGGCTGAGCGAAGCCTACGTAGCCAATCAAAGGTTTTGCTAGGTTGGGTGGTTAGACAGATTCATAGTTACAATAGGAGGCAGACAAACAAACATGGGCATCGAGGCAATAAGCTAAAGAGCGAAACATCTAGTAATAGGCAAAGATAGTAATGATATCTGGGTCAGGTCATCTTGCCTGTCGAGTTGTCGATGGGATCGTAAGACGGCTCCTCGTTCTCAACCTCGGTAGTAACCTCGTTCTCGTACTCGGTCTCGGCTTCCGGCTCTACTCAACACAAGAACACACGAGACACGAAATCAAACAAGGTGCAATGCACAATCTATAGGATGCACGTATGATGTACTTAGGATGCATTGCGGATGCACTTAGGATGCATAACATGTCAAAGTAGGAAGCACACCAGAACAACACAAGAACAAGACAATATGCTCAAGCAAGTAGGATGCAAGACAAGTCTATAAAGGATGCAAAACATGGCAAGGTAGAAAGCACAGAGAAACAACATAAGAACAACAAGTTTAAATGAGGCCGGAAACTACTTAAGACAAATCCGATAAGTCCTCATGTGCATAGTTTGAAATTAGTTCAGATCTAAACAAACCTTAAGTTAAAGTTGATAAACAGCAATTTAACATGCACCATGATGATCTACAGGAAATTCTAGTCAAGTTTCATGTAAAGTTTGTTTAAAACGGAGCTACGGTCTAGAAGATATGAGCAAAACAAGTTAAACATGCCAACGGTGCAAGATGCACCCAAACATCAAGCAAACATACTCCAAACATGTTAACAAGATTATATTATGATTCTACATGCAAAATCACACAAGTTTTATGTAGGGCACGCTCAAAACGGAGCAACGGATCAAAACATACACTCGAAACAAGAAACAATGCAAAGCTGAAATTAACAGCCACATAGCAACTTTGGAGCAAGAAATATATACTCTACAACACTCAAACATGGTGACAAGAAGCATGGAGATGAAGTAGAAATATCCTACAGCAAACAACTCCATTGGATCAACTCCATAGGAGGCATGGATCAATAGCAACAAGCTACAACATTTTGATCATGACATTAAAAACCTGACAGTAATATTTTATAGCAACTTGGGAGCAAGAATTAAATAAGCTAAATCAAACCATATGAGCAAGTGAGGACATGGATGGATAGCCAACAACATATACATCAAGGAATGATCAATGGCCACCCCAAAACTAACATGGATTTCCCTAGGGCATCAAGCAAACATAGCATCAGGATATGACAGATTCCAGACTTAGTGAAATTTTGCTGTGTTAAAACAGTAACATTAGCATGGCATGTTTGCGAGCATGTTTATGCCATCTAAAATCATAACATGGCAAATGGTTTGCACCACATCAAAGATCACATGATGGAGAATCTAAAACATATGAGCATGCGACATGGGGGCAAACACATCACTAGCAACGAGCTCCTCAACCAGGCATCTCGTAACAAGTTACAAAACCTAACAGCCACATGCACTTTTGCAACAGAGATAAACATGGCAACGTGAACTCTAACATGCATGCTACAGCAACCAACATGTAGAGCATCTCATGATGAACATTTTGATATATCATTTGCTTCATTTGGATAAACATGCACCAAGTTATCACATCTCAAACATGTCATGAAAATAACAAGTAGCAGCAGTTTATATCAAGTAGCATTCTTGTCATGAAGAATAAGACATCTAGATGGACTCAAACAAGCATGACACAATGGAACAAAACGTAGTACACATCACCACGATCATTTTGACATATCATATGCACAAATCGGACTAGCACTCTAAAAGTTATCGCCATCACAAAATGCTATCAGACAACAAAATTCAAAAAGGACTTAGCAAAAAAAAACAGGGGGGATCACCTCGCGGATCAGGTCTGAACCGTGGATCGGGCGGGGGCACGGAGCGGGTCGCGGGCGAAGCGGGTCCGCTGGCCGTTAGGGTTCGGCTAGAACCCGCGGATCGATCGGATCGGCCTCGGGCGCTCGACGGGGCGGCGGCGGCGACTTCGATCCCGGCCGGCGGAGCACAGCGACCAGTGGCGAGAATGGATCTGCAGCGGGGGCTGGCGGCTCTAGCCCGAGCCGTCGGGCGGAGGAGGCAGAGCAAGGGCGGCGGCGGAGCTCGGCCCGGCGGCGGCGAGATCTGCGAGGGGGCCGGCGGGGCGGCGATGTCGTGGCGGCGGGGCGGCAAGGTCGTGGCGGCTGGGCAGCGACCGTTGGCGGCGGGGATGTAATGCCCAGGATGGGACTATACCTCCTACGTGTCGAGGCACGACTTAAAGGTATAAGCCCATTCTGGAATGATCTCAAGTTTGGTATCTTTGCACGACTCATGTAAAAGAGGGATTAAATTGCAAAAGGAGATAGTTGGCTTACACTCGGCACTTCACACAATACATTACATAAGCAAAACATCATTCAAAAACATCACAACCCGACTACGGGCGAAGATCCAAAAGAAAGATACCAAAAACAACATAAAGCCACATGTCCGAATCGCCCCTAGTAGAAACCACTACTGATCGTCGAAAACGTCACAAGCATACGACCACTCTCTTCATCGAGCTCCCAGTGAAGCTCTGAACCAGCTCCTGCTTCAAACTCGGCTGAACCTGCATCTGGTGTTGTAGTATCTGTGAGCCACGAGGACTCAGCAATCCCATAACCATGGGTATCAAGACTAGCAAAGCTTTATGGGTAGGAAGAGGTAAAGTGGTGAGGTTGCAGCAGCGGCTAAGCATAATATGGTGGCTAGCTTACGAGTACGAGAATAAGATGAGCCTCTACGCAAACGGTCGCAACTAGTAGTGATCGCTAAAGATCCTGAACTACATACGAATCAAACATAACCACACCGTGTTCTCTTCTCAAAGTGAAAAGAGACAGTCACGGTTACTCACACAGTTGTGTGTTTTACTTCGGATCCTCTGCCAAGTTTTCTACAACCGGACATTAACAAATTCCAATCTGCCACATAACCGCGGGCATGGCTTTCGAAAGATCATAACCCTGCAGGGGTGTCCCAACTTAGCCCATCACAAGCTCTCACGATTAGCTGAAGTGATAAATATAATATCATCACCCCTTATCACAGGGAAATCCGATCAGGCTCGGCATCCCGGTGCACAAGACATTTCGACAATGGTAAAACAAGTCCAGCAAGACCTCCCAGCGTGCCGACACCCTGATAGTAGCCGCGCGTATCTCGTCTCAGGCCACGTCCGGATGGGACAAGCTACGAGTAAAACCAAACCTCGAGTTTCCCCGTGGTGGCCGCGCAGGTTGCCCGTTTGGGACCAACACTATTAGCACAGGCCCCCCTGCTATGTAGAAAAGAATACCCGAGGGTGCGACCCCCAATGCAATTTTAATTAATTAATTAAGTTATTATTATGAGGCAAATTAAAACCAATGTTGGGCCTTGCTGGAGGAGTTTTATTCAAAGTCGAATTGTCAAGGGGTCCCCATATACCCATCGTGTAAGGAACGCAAAATCAAGGCACATAATGCCGGTTTATCGGCGCCTAAGGTGGCATGAGTGGAACAAAACACCGAGCAAAAGGCCAAGCCTTCCACCCATGCCCAGTATATAGGTGTGTTAATAATAATTATAGATATTGTGATATTCCAACAACAAGTTCCCTCCTGGAACGAACTTCATCTTCTCCTGCAACTAACAACGCTATAAGAGGGGCTGAGCAAGCGGGTAACATAGCCAAACAGTGGTTTTGCTAGGAAGGTGTCAAAAGGTTAGAGGTTTCATGGCAACAAGGAGAGGGCTGACAATAAAAGATGGGTAGCGCGACATGTAACGATAGCATCGAGACAACTAAGCATGGCAATGGTAGTAAAGGTATCCAAGGGTATGATCATCTTGCCTAGGATTCCGCAAGGGAGAAGAACAAGTCCATGAAGTAGACGGAGCAACATAGTCGAGCGAATCCTCACACTCCGGAACGAAACCAAAGCTAACAACAGAAGCAACCGGAAAGAAGCAAACAACACGGTAAACACACAAGCATTAACATGGCATACGATGCACATCCAAGTATGATGCATGTCCGGTTTAATTATGCATGGCATGGCAAAGTGCACAAACAAGTACTACAAGTTAAGTGGAGCTCAATATGCAACGAGTTGCATATTGACGAAACACCACATCTTAATTATTTAATTAAGTCTCGTTTACTTACAAGACAAGATTAAATGTTTGTTAACATGGCAAGAGGTGAAGCAAGAGCAAACTACATATTTAGACATTTTAAATGAGGCCGGAAATAACAACAACAATTCCGGCAAAATCCCCATAAGCATGTTTAGTAATTTTAAGCAACAACAATTCACACATATAATGTTGTCAACATGATGCGGATGACATGATCAAGTTTTTATGCAAGTTTATTAAAAGTTAACAAGAAGAGATATGAAGTATTTGTCACCGTGGTGGAAGAAATGGTGCCACGACAACGATCGGAAAATGATGCAACGGCAACATCTCGGTTCCGGTAACTCGTTGAGAGACCGGTGCAAAAGATGACGGAGAGCGAGTCAAACAAGAAGAAAAGGTGGGGTGATCCCGTCACTGGGTTCCCACGAGTCGGCGACAAGGCAACCGAGGAGCATGAAAAAAGACGAAACGGGCACGGTGCACACAAGGGAAACATCTCATACAACAAATGCATCACACGACTCATCGACACGGGGTTATACCTTCGAAGCGTTCGTTTCGGGGCGCCTCAAGATCGTAGTGGTAGTAGTGGTACACGGGTCGTGGTACACGTTCGTAGAGGGAAGTAGTCGTCGCGGCGGTAGTGGAAGTAGTCGTTCACATTTCGTTTCGAAGAGGTACTTGATGAATCCAACATCTTCGGGGCGACGGTAGTTGTTCACTCGACGGCCTTCGGCGATGGTAGTCGTACACGGTTCGTAGGCGTTCTGGTATCCGTAGATGTACTTGTTTCACCTCCGCCCGTAGTCAAACTTGGCGGGTCCCGTGTGTAGTCGTACTCGGCGAATCCACGTAGTTGTACATGTCTGTGTACAGTGGCAGTAGCAACAAACTTGGCGTATAGAGGCAACAGCAACAGAGCGATGGTGAGGGCCTCGGGAGGACGAGAAAAAGGGCCCGACGAGGACGGAAACCGGGGACGGAGCGGCGGCAAGCTACGGCGCTGGTCGTGGCTGGAGGGCTGCACGACGCTGCGGCGGCTCCTGGCCGGCCGACTGCGGCTGGAGGCGAGGCGCAACTCGCGGGTAGGGACGGCGCAGCTCCTCGCGCTGGAGACGGAGGGCGCGGGCGCTGGGGCTCGCAGGGAGCTTGAGGTCGGGGCGCGAGGTGGAGCTGCGGCCTTGGCACGCCGGGGAAGGAAGATGGCGAGGCGGCTCGATCCGTCGAGGAGGAGGCCGCGGCGAGGAGGACCAGGCGGGGCGGTCCGGGCCGAAGGGAGTCGCGAGGCGGACCGGTCGCTGGGGCGCTGGAGGCTGGCGGATCGGAAGGCCGGCGCAGAGATGAGGCAGGGTCGCGGCATCGGCCCTGTAGAGGAGAGGCGCTCGGGCCTGGCGATGCGGGGCGATGCGGAGGGAGGCGCTCGGGGGGCGAGGCGCATGCGCCTTGGCTGAGGCGCGGCGGCGCTGTACCTTGCCGCTGGAGGGAGACCGAGACAGCGAGGGGAGAGCGAGGGGACGAGGAAGATCGAGGGAAAAAAGGTGCGGGCGAGAGGCGCTGCTCGATCGGGAGGAGGGTGAGGGGAGATGGACGAGGGGATCGGGGTGCGGTCGGGCTAGGGTTCCGAGGAGCGGTCGGGCTGATGGGCCAGGAGGGATGGGCCGGCTTGGGCCTGGCTGCGGCTGGGCCTCTGCTCTTCTTCTTCTTTTCTAAAACAGAAAAGAAAACAAAAAGCAAAGAAGAAAAGGAGAAACAAAAAGGAAGTGTTTGGGGTAATGTCTGGGCACAGGGTTAATTTTCCCGGACTCATAAAAATGAGCAAGATCCAAGAAAATTATAAGTGGCATGAAAGAAAGATGAAAATTCAAACTCATTGAATTTTATTCCAATGGGTTTGAACTAGGGCTAGGTTATTGGAGAGTCCAAAAATGCTCGGATTTTTGGAGGAACCTTGATAAATGGGAAAAAGAATTATAGACAAGGTTTAGATAGAGAAACTTGAAGTAGAAAAGGCATGGGGAAAATTGTGCAAGTGTGTTGGGTTAATTCCAAACAAAAGGAATATTTTAATAATAGCTCCATAAATATTAGGAGGATATGTTATAAAGAGAAGTCATCCTTCCCTCGATTTAAATGGACCGAAGGTCCACACAATTTATTTAGTTGAGATGCAAAGATTAATGACATGACGACAAGATGACACGATGCAATGCAAAAATAATTAAAGCAAGCACAAAAGAAACACACGGGAAACCCGGAACATCTGGAATCTCTGGAATCTTCTGGGACGTCGGTCTTCGGGCGTCACAACTCTCCCACACTAACAGAGGATCTCGACCCGAGATCCTAGAGATGGCACCGGATAAAAACGGAAGAGGAAGAGGTAAAACAAAGTTGCTTCTTCGACAAACGAGTGAAACCACAAACCTTGAGAGGTTAAACAATCTTAAAAGAAAGAATAGAATGGAGATGAACGAAGATGAAAACACTCCGTTAGAAAAGAGGAACAAGGAACATTATGAGAACCTTGTAGATTGAAATGCATGAAACAAGAGCTCACGGATGACGAAAGAATTTCAAAACCACTCCGGTTAACCAAGATTGAGAAGGAATAAGAACGAAATAAATTGGACAGCACTCTGTCTGAAAATGGAAGGAATTAACAAGAACTTGAGAAGATGGACTGATAGTTGATAAAATCAACAACACACTGCCTCTGAAACAATTGAAAGAAAGGCACAAGGTTAAGAAAGATTTCATATAGCAATCCGATTGAAAAGAGAGGCAAAACTTGATGAGATGAGAGAATTAGAATGGAGAATACAATGCTCCAGTTGAATGGATAAGAAATTTCAACATGTGAAAACATGTGGAACAAAAGGAAGATATATGATCAACACCGAAGCTTGAATTACATCCACCGCAGAATTTGAGAACAAAAGAATGAAGGGCTTGAAGCTCTCGAGCATCTTCACGATAAATCACCGTATAAAAACATTGAAGGAAAAGAATGAAGAAACCTCACGTGAATAAAATGGATACTTGATTAAGAATTCCAGCTCCATAAAGAAAAGGGAGGGAGGGTGGGGAAAACAAAGACAACTTGGGATGAATGAAACAGACAATTGTCAGATTTCTCAACGGCGTCCGTATGGAATAACTTGAAGAGAAGGCACACCGGTTGAAAAAGGATTAACATGAAAATCTCGATGGTCAAGAAGAATTAGCACTCCCATAGAAATATGAGAACACCGATTAGGAAAGGTATGGAATCAACACTTGACATCGAAGCAACTCGAATACCAGAATCAAAACAAGAACAAAGGATAGATATGTTGCAGCATAATCTTCACAATATCATTCGAACAGAGAATTGAACGAGTGAATTCCGTAGGTTAATGGTACAACACTTGTCGAGAAGCCACTTGGGAGAACAAAAGGTAAATAAAGCAACAAGGAGCAGATAGAACAAATACAAGATAGAAGCTTCGTTCGACCTATTCGTGCTGAAAGCTCATGGAACGTGTTACAAAAGGGTTTTGCAATCCCCGGATCAGCATAGCCAAGGACCCTTTAAGATGCAACTCCCGATCGAAACAAGCCCATAAAACCACTTCACTCAATGTAGAACCCCAAACTCCGTAACCTGCATTCGTTGGAAGAATGCCTACGATCTACTGGATGAACCCACCTATTAATTTCCAAAAGTTTCCAGTTATGCAATCAGGTGTTGGGGATACAGGGGAAGCATCGCGCACTCAACTCTAATCTTACATCCAGCTGTATCCATCCTTCAACACATAACCAGTTGTTTCCGGAAACCGTTTACCTCGGACCTTCGAAACGCATTACTATACAAGCTATGGCAATACTCCTGAACTACCTCTCCAGTATTGGGTGATATCGGGGTTATCTTGCCACTAACCGCATAGGAGAGTTTTCGATGTCGGCCATCTTAACTATTCCAGAATTTCCGCGATATGTTTGGGACGACAACACCTCGGAGCTCAACTCCCCGGGACACTGCCACAACCCCTAAGTGACAGGAGGCATCGAGAACAATGTTCTCGTCACAAAGACATCGGAACAATCCAAACAATACTCGCGTGATCCTAAAAAAATTGGTGAAATTTTTTAGAGTAGAAGAGGCAAGAGTAATCGTCAGGAGTCCTCACCAGAGTGAAAAGAGATGAGAAGCAAAAGAAATCCTACTCTCCGATATATATATAGGACTCAAAACATTTTCAAGTGTGTGCCTAGACTCAACCGTCAACGATTCGATCAATCAGTGGGAGCTTCTAGGTCGGAGAAGGCTCTGATACCAACTTGTAATGCCCAGGATGGGACTATACCTCCTACGTGTCGAGGCACGACTTAAAGGTATAAGCCCATTCTGGAATGATCTCAAGTTTCGTATCTTTGCACGACTCATCTAAAAGAGGGATTAAATTGCAAATGGAGATAGTTGGCTTACACTCGCCACTTCACACAATACATTACATAAGCAAAACATCATTCAAAAACATCACAACCCGACTACGGGCGAAGATCCAAAAGAAAGATACCAAAAACAACATAAAGCCACAGGTCCGAATCGCCCCTAGTAGAAACCACTACTGATCGTCGAAAACGTCACAAGCATACGACCACTCTCTTCATCGAGCTCCCAGTGAAGCTCTGAACCAGCTCCTGCTTCAAACTCGGCTGAACCTGCATCTGGTGTTGTAGTATCTGTGAGCCACGTGGACTCAACAATCCCATAACCATGGGTATCAAGACTAGCAAAGCTTTATGGGTAGGAAGACGTAAAGTGGTGAAGTTGCAGCAGCGGCTAAGCATAATATGGTGGCTAGCTTACGAGTACGAGAATAAGATGAGCCTCTACACAAACGGTCGCAACTAGTAGTGATCGCTAAAGATCTTGAACTACATACGAATCAAACATAACCCCACCGTGTTCTCTTCTCAAAGTGAAAAGAGACAGTCACGGTTACTCACACAGTTGTGTGTTTTACTTCGGATCCTCTGTCAAGTTTTCTACAACTGGACATTAACAAATTCCAATCTGCCACATAACCGCGGGCACGACTTTCGAAAGATCATAACCCTGCAGGGGTGTCCCAACTTAGCCCATCACAAGCTCTCACGATTAGCTAAAGTGATAAATATAATATCATCAGCCCTTATCTTAGGGAAATCTGATCAGGCTCGGCATCCCGGTGCACAAGACATTTCGATAATGGTAAAACAAGTCCAGCAAGACCTCCCGGCGTGCCGACACCCTGATAGTAGCCGCGCGTATCTCGTCTCAGGCCACGTCCGGATGGGACAAGCTACGAGTAAAACCAAACCTCGAGTTTCCGCGTGGTGGCCCCGCAGGTTGCCCGTTTGGGACCAACACCATCAGCACTGGCCCCCTCTGCTATGTAGAAAAGAATACCCGAGGGTGCGACCCCCTATGCAATTTTAATTAATTAATTAAGTTATTATTATGAGGCAAATTAAAACCAATGTTGGGCCTTGCTGGAGGAGTTTTATTCAAAGTCGAACTGTCAAGGGGTCCCCATATACCCATCGTGTAAGGAACGCAAAATCAAGGAACATAATGCCGGTTTATCGGCGCCTAAGGTGGCATGAGTGGAACAAAACACCGAGCAAAAGGCCAAGCCTTCCACCCATGCCCAGTATATAGGTGTGTTAATAATAATTATAGATGTTGTGATATTCCAACAACAAGTTCCCTCCTGGAACGAACTTCATCTTCTCCTGCAACTAACAACGCTATAAGAGGGGCTGAGCAAGCGGGTAACATAGCCAAACAGTGGTTTTGCTAGGAAGGTGTCAAAAGGTTAGAGGTTTCATGGCAACAAGGAGAGGGCTGACAATAAAAGATGGGTAGCGCGAGATGTAACGATAGCATCGAGACAACTAAGCATGGCAATGGTAGTAAAGGTATCCAAGGGTATGATCATCTTGCCTGGGATTCCGCAAGGGAGTAGAACAAGTCCATGAAGTAGACGAAGCAACATAGTCGAGCGAATCCTCACACTCCGGAATGAAACCGAAGCTAACAAGAGAAGCAACCGGAAAGAAGCAAACAACACGGTAAACACACAAGCATTAACATGGCATACGATGCACATCCAAGTATGATGCATGTCCGGTTTAATTATGCATGGCATGGCAAAGTGCACAAACAAGTACTACAAGTTAAGTGGAGCTCAATATGCAACGAGTTGCACATTGACGAAACACCACATCTTAATTATTTAATTGACTCTCGTTTACTTACAAGACAAGATTAAATGTTTGTTAACATGGCAAGAGGTGAAGCAAGAGCAAACTACATATTTAGACATTTTAAATGAGGCCGGAAATAACAACAACAATTCCGGGAAAATCCCCATAAGCATGTTTAGTAATTTTAAGCAACAACAATTCACACATATAATGTTGTTAACATGATGCGGATGACATGATCAAGTTTTTATGCAAGTTTATTAAAAGTTAACAAGAAGAGATATGAAGTATTTGTCACCGTGGTGGAATAAAGGGTGCCACGACAACGATCCGAAAATGATGGAACGGCAACATCTCGGTTCCGGTAACTCGTTGAGAGACCGGTGCAAAAGATGACGGAGAGCGAGTCGAACAAGAAGAAAAGGTGGGGTGATCCCGTCATCGGGTTCCCACGAGTCGGAGACGAGGCAACCGAGGAGCATGACAAAAGACAAAACGGGCACGGTGCACACAAGGGAAACATCTCATACAACACATGCATCACATGGTTCATTGTCACGGGGTTATACCTTTGAAGCGTTCGTTTCGGGGCGGCTCGAGATCGTAGTGGTAGTAGTGGTACACGGGTCGTGGTACACGTTCCTAGAGGGAAGTAGTCGTCGCGGCGGTAGTGGAAGTAGTCGTTCACATTTCGTTTCGGAGAGGTACTTGATGAATCCAACATCTTCGGGGCGACGGTAGTTGTTCACTCGACGGCCTTCGGCGACAGTAGTCGTACACAGTTCGTAGGCGTTCGGGTATCCGTAGATGTACTTGTTTCACCTCCGGGCGTAGTTGAACTTGGCGGGTCCCGTGTGTAGTCGTACTCGGCGAATCCACGTAGTTGTACATGTCTGTGTATAGTGGCAGCAGCAACAAACTTGGCGTACAGAGGCAACAGCAACAGAGCGATGGTGAGGGCCTCGGGAGGACGAGAAAAAGGGCCCGACGAGGACGGAGACCGGGGACGGAGCGGCGGCAAGCTGCGGAGCTGGTCGTGGCTGGAGGGCTGCACGACGCTGCGGCGGCTCCTGGCTGGCCGGCTGCGGATGGAGGCGAGGCGCAGCTCGCGGGGAGGGACGGCGCAGCTCCTCGCGCTGGAGACGGAGGGCGTGGGCGTTGGGGCTCGTAGGGAGCTTGACGTCGGGGCGCGAGGTGGAGCTGCGGCCTTGGCGCGCCGGGGAAGGAAGATGGCGAGGCGGCTCGATTCGTCGAGGAGGAGGCCGCGGCGAGGACGACCAGGCGGGGCGGTCCGGGCCGAAGGGAGTCGCGAGGCGGACCGGTCGCTGGGGCGCTGGAGGCTGGCGGATCGGGAGGCCGGCGCGGAGATGAGGCAGGGTCGCGGCATTGGCGCTGTAGAGGAGAGGCGCTCGGGCCTGGCAATGCGGGGCGATGCGGAGGGAGGCGCTCGGGGGGCGAGGCGCAGGCGCTTTGGCTGAGGCGCAGCGACGCTGTACCTGGCCGCTGGAGGGAGACCGAGACAGCGAGGGGAGAGCGAGGGGACGAGGAAGATCGAGGGAAAAAATGTGCGGGCGAGCGGCGCTGCTCGATCGGGAGGAGGACGAGGGGAGATGGACGAGGGGATCGGGGTGCGGTCGGGCTAGGGTTACGGGGAGCGGTCGGGCTGATGGGCCAGGAGGGATGGGCCGGCTTGGGCCTGGCTGCGGCTGGGCCTCTGCTCTTCTTCTTCTTTTCTAAAACAGAAAAGAAAAGAAAAAGCAAAGCAGAAAAGGAGAAAAAAAAAGTGTTTGGGGTAATGTCTGGGCACAGGGTTAATTTTCCCAGACTCATAAAAATGAGTAAGATCCAAGAAAATTATAAGTGGCATGAAATAAAGATGAAAATTCAAACTCATTGAATTTTATTCCAATGGGTTTGAATTAGGGCTAGGTTATTGGAGAGTCCAAAAATGCTCGGATTTTTGGAGGAACCTCGATAAATGGGAAAAAGAATTATAGACAAGGTTTAGATAGAGAAACTTGAAGTAGAAAAGGCATGGGGAAAATTGTGCTAGTGTGTTGGGTTAATTCCACACAAAAGGAATATTTTAATAATAAATCCATAAATATTAGGAGGATATGTTATAAAGAGAAGTCATCCTTCCCTGGATTTAAATGGACCGAAGGTCCACACAATTTATTTAGTTGAGATGCAAAGATTAATGACATGATGACAAGATGGCACGATGCAATGCAAAAATAAATAAAGCAAGCACAAAAGAAACACACGGGAAACCCGGAACATCTGGAATCTCTGGAATCTTCTGGGACGTCGGTCTTCGGGCGTCACAGGGGACGCGGAGTTGCGGTGCGGGGACGCGGCCCGGTTCGGTGGCGGCGGCGGGCCTCGCGGGCCGACGCGGTGGGACGGCGGCGGCGGACAGGTGGCAGGCGCGGATTGGTCCGGCGCGTCCGGGCGGACGTGTCCGGTCCGTCCGGACGTGTCCGACGGCGATGGAGGGTTGGATCTAGGGTTTTGGATGAAAAATGACATGGGGGGACGTTTTTATAGGCACGAGGAGCTAGGAGAGTCCAAATGGGGAGCGGTTTTCGGCCACGCGATCACAAATCGATGACCGAGATGATGGGAAGGGTTGTGTTGGGTTGGTGGGCTGTTGTGGAGGGGGTCTTGGGCCTCAAAGAGGAGGTTCTTTTAGCCCACTAGGTTAACCGTTGGAGTACCAAACGAACTCCAAACGCGACGAAACTTGACAGGCGGCCTACACGTACCAAAACAACATCGCACGACAAGTCTCACGTCATTCCGGAAACATTACACGGCCACACACGAAAGAAGGACTCGGGGATGCCACGGGCACGTGTGAGAGCGTCGGAACTCGAAACGGACAACGAGAAGAGACGAGTGGGACCGGATGCAATTGACAACACAAATGCAATGCAATGCACATGACAACATGACATGGATGAAATGCACACACGCACACGACAAAACAAAGAAAACCCGAAAAGAAAGAAGAACCCGGAATGGAATTGATGAAGCCAAAGTTTATATATTGCCATATTGGGAAAGTGTTACATCTGGGGCATTACACGCACCCCCTACCTGGCGCGCCAAAGATGTCGGTGTATTGGAAACGACACCTATGGGATCACAAGAATCCCTGGTACGGTTGCGGGGCGCGGGGTTGAGAGAAGAGCAGATCAAACAGATAGCACACGGTTCCTTTACCCAGGTTCGGGCCGTGAGGATGCGTAAAACCCTACTCCTGCTTTGCTGGATTATATGTTTGTGTTCTTGATACGTCCAAAACGTATCTATAATTTCTGCTTGCTCCATGCCTCTTTTGGGTGATATTGCTATGATATTTATACACTTCCATACACTTTTGATCATATTTGGACTAACCTATTAACTCAGTGCACCCCAGTGCCAGTTTCTGTTTTCTGCAGTTTTTGTATTTCAGGTTTTCCCATTACGAGAACTGCCGGAAAAATCCCGGAAAAATTATATAAAAAATCAGCGTTCCAGAAGCTTCCCAGCAGCCAAAGTACAGCCGGAGGGGGCCACCAGGGCTCCAGGATCCCTGGTGACGCGCCCCCCTGGCCGCGCCGGGGGGGGGGGGCGCCTGGGCCCCCCGGGCCTCCGTTGATGCCCCCCTTTGGCATATATTTATATCGTGTCCCGAAACCCTCGAGACGGGAACCCTTTTTCGCGATCTCATCTCTGTGCAGCTGCCGCTGCGCTTCCAAGATCGGGAGCACCAGGAGAACTCTTCCCGGCACCCTGCCAGAGGGAAGGATCACCATCGGGAGCTTCTCCACCACCATGGACGCCTCCCGGATGAGTTCTGAGTAGTCTCCCTTGGACCATGGGTCCATGACCAGTAGCTATGTGATGTTCTCCTCCCGTTCTTGTGCTTGACTAATTAGTCCTCGTGAGCTGCCCTACATGATCGAGGCACATATGTAATCCTTATGCTGTTGCTATGATGAGTTTGCTGGGATCTGATGGATTGTGAGATTGTGTTCAGATTGTGTTTGAGTAATATATTTGATCTACCTCTTTTATATTAATGTTCGTAAGTAATTCTTGCATGTTCTCCGTTGTTATTTATTGCTTTGGCCAAGTAGTAGGTAGTGACTCCAAGAGGGAACGTTATGCTTGATTGTGGGTTCATGCCCCTCGATGACTAGCTTGAGTGACAGAAACATGAGTCTAGGGGATGTGTTGTTGCCACAAGGGGGAAAACAACGGTGCTTGTGCCGCGGGTGCAAGGATTGTTTACTTTACGCAAAGTTCTTTTAATGCAGTTGTCTGTTGCTTTGAGTTTTCACTATGGGTGGGACTCGCAACTTAATACCAGCGAGATGTTCTGGATAGATATCTCAAGGTGGATGATTAGTAGTAGATGCAGATGGATTTCGGTCTACTTGCCTTGGCGTACCGCCCATGCTTTGAACCTCTACCTTTCTTGTAACATGGTTAGCATTGGTTTGCGCACATAATTCTGTCAATTGCCCAGCTGTAATTCGTTTACCTCACATAGCAGTTTTATCGTCTTTTGGGAGAGAGACATCACTAGTGAACATCATGGGACCCCGGTCCATATTACCATCATTGATCACATCCGCTATTTACTTTACGCTTTTACTAACTATTGCAGCAATACCTATCACTATTATCACTTGCGTTTGATCCTTTGTAAACTACAAGGCCGAAGAGATTGACAACCTCTCTATACTCGTTGGGAGCAAAGCTATTTGTATCTGTGTGCAGGTCCACGTTGATTGCTAATATCTGGCGCCGTTAGCAGTTGACACCTTCTTGTTGAAACTGGGAGTCTCAGGGAAATCGATCCTTTGTATCTTTGCCAAGGGAAAACTTCCGCTACACTGCATCTCAAACCTTCCACTTGGGGTAACCAACGAGGGGCGAGAAGCCATCAAGCAAAGTTTTCTGGCGCCGTTGCCGGGGACTCCACTCTTCAGGATAGGGGAGTTGCACGCTATCTTTTACCTTTGCTTTTTAGTCTTGTTAGTTTACCTTTCAGTTTTTGCCTTAGTATCTTTTATCGAAAATCACAAAAATAGTTATCTTGCTTGCTTGCTACTATGAGTTCCACCAAAAACACTAAATGGGAGGAGTACACCCCTTCTTCCATTACGCCAATCACCACTGTCGGGATCTACAAAAGTAATAAACCTTGTGATTATGTTAGTCTTGATGGAGAGTTATGCCCATGGCATGGTCTTCTAGGAAAAGAGTATGAGCCTCAGTTTAAAGTTGCTCCTATGCTTCCCCAAACTTGGGAAGACGTTCAAACTCTTATAATAGAGAGCAATTCTAACAAAGAAGATGACACTACAATTCTGCCCAATAATGATAAAATTGATTTTGATAATTGTAGTATCTCAGAAGTTGTCACCTTTCTACAAAGAATGGCTAAAGATCCCCACGCTAGCACGCTTAATCTTGCCTTCACAGAGCATATCACTAATCCTCTCATCAAAGCTAGGGAGGAGAAACTTAGAGTAGAAGCCTCCATACCTAGAAAGCTAGAAGATGGTTGGGATCCTATGATTAAAATTAAATTGAATAACTTCTCTTGCTATGCTTTATGTGATGCTGTAGCTAGTACCTCCATTATGCCCAAAAGACTATATGATATGCTTAAATTGAAACCTTTTGATTCTTGTTCTTTTGGTGTTCGTCTCGTTGATTCTTCCATAAAGAAACCTTTGGGGAGGATCGACGATGTTCTTATCATTGTCAATGACAATTACGTTCCCGTTGATTTTACTATTATGGATATTGAATGTGAACCTTCGTGTCCAATTATTTTGGGACGTCCTTTCCTACGCACCGTTGGTGCTATCATTGACATGAAAGAGGGGAATATAAAATTCCAATTTCCTCTCAAGAAAGGGATGGAACACTTCCCTCGAAAGAAGATTAAGTTACCTTTTGAGTCCGTTATACGGGCTAGCTATTCTTTTACTCTTGATAAAACTTGATCTCTTTGCATTATGCCTAGCTTAAAGGCATAAAAGAAAGCGCTTTTGGGAGGCAGCCCACATGAATAAAATTTTATTTTGCTTTTGTTGTGTCTTGATGTTGTTACTACAGTAGCATCATCATTGTATCTTTGCTTTTCAACTTTGTGCCAAGTGTAGCCTCTGATTGCAAGAAAGTTCAAAAGTTGTGACGTGCTGTCCAGGAAACAGATTCTGTCCTTGGATAGAAAAATTGGTATAAAATCACCAGATCATCTTTTTGGTCTGAATTTTTTCGACAGCGTGCTCTATATAATTATCTTTCGTACATCTGTTTTGAGTTTTTTGATTAGAGTTGCAGAAGTGCCCCGAAAAAATCATTTACTACCTGCTGTTCTGTTTTTCACAGATTCTGTCCTGTTTTGCCTTTCCTTCATTTTGCAAACCTAGAGCTTGCTTTTTCTTTGCAAAAACCTTTTGGCAATCTTGAGAAACAGTAGACCTTCAAGAATATCCTTATTTCCAGCAAGGAACAATTATTTTATTATGGGTACTAACCTCGTTAATCAGATTATGATGAGTTATGTATGAAGGGAGTTTTCAAGTGTGCGAGGGAAGATGATAAAAAGATTCAGGAGTGTCAAACGCTCAAGCTTGGGGATGCCCCCATGCACCCCCAAGAAATATTCAAGGAGACTCAAGCGTCTAAGCTTGGGGATGCCCCCGTGCATCCCCTTCTCCATCAACATTATCAGTTCGTCTTTCGTTCCACTATATTTTTATCACTTCATGTGTTATGTGCTATGCTTGGAGCGTCTTGCTTTTAGTTTTTTTTAGCTTTTCATAACGTGTCGGAACTCAACTTTCTTTATGTGGGAGAGAAACACGCTCCACTTCTACCTAGAACACAACATAGAATTTTCATGTCTATCTTTGCTGTGTGTGTTCTTTGGCTTTCAATAGCTACTATCATGTTCAGCTCTTAGTTTTCATGCTTATCTTTTTAAAGAGCTTTTGTTTAGTTGGTTGCTTGAACTCTCTTTATTTATCATGATTATCTTATTAAGAGAGTTTGCTTCCGTTGCATTGGTTGGTATGTCTATGATAAAGATGCTACGTGCATAATGGTGCTTAGTAGTTCATGTTTTCTTATGGTTAGTCTCAAATAGCTGGGGGGTTTCCAATGTGTTATTGGAATACCAACATGATTTGTTTTCTTATGATGTGGTATGGTTTAGTAATATCTTCCTTCAAGAATTTATTTTGATTGACTTGGCGTATGCTCACGCATATTTAAGACTGTAAAGAAAGTCTGTCAAGCCTTGATGATCTTTTATTTTTGAGTAGCGATATAACTACCATGCCTGATTCAATGTTGCTTTGTCGCTCTGCATGATTATGACCGTCATTGCTCTCTCAGTTGGTCGCTCCCAGTCTTTTGCTAACCTCCACCTGTACTAAGCGGACTGACTGCTTGTGCATCCAAATTATTTTAAACCAGTTATGCCATATGAGTCCACCATACCTTCCTACATGGTATTTACCTGCCATTCCTAACGAAGACTTTCATGTACCATCTCGAAATTATTCAAAAAGAAAAAAAATGCATTCCTGTTTTGTGCCTCTGTTTTAAGTCCATGAGGAAGTAGTAGTTAATTCATGATCTTTTTAAGTTGGACAAGCTTCACCCCGGGATTGCATGTCTAATGTGCAAACCCATAACACGAGAAGGAACTGGCATTGAGTGCGCCCGGCTCAAAATTAATATAACAAACAAACCCTCCTTCACGCTTTGTTCATGAGAAATCAGAAAACTTTGGCAGTGATAAACAAAGGATATTAAGAGGATGTGATCGTCCTCATTCGGGAGCCGTTCCTCGAAACTTGTCCATCTCAAGAAGTGATTGAGATATCTGCTAGCATTCGTTGACGAAACATGCATGATCTAAAATAATAATTATTACCTCTGTTTTTAAAACCAAGAGCTCTGGTACATGCTTTGTCTTTGTTTCGAGAGTATCCACCTTCTTTTAAAGCACCAACTACTGAGAGCATGATTGTCATTCTGAGTGTAATGTGCATTGTTCCAAAGTAGCATTGTCTTTTGCATGATTATGATATCGTTTATTCTGAAATCATTGTATCTAGTCATCACTTAAACCTTGGAGGTGCCCCTGCATTTATGTTTTGCTTCACTAAAGGGGGAAAGCGAGATATCACTTTATCATATTTGCACACCGTACTCATTACAAATCTATTTGATGTTTCAGTATCATGTTGTAAAACTTTCAGTTCTTTGTGATTTTCTCATGAGGCAACTTAATTACTACAGATTCATTGTCTCAGTAAGCTTTTGTCATATGACTATGAAAAATCCTTATATGGTTAATAGCATGTCACCACAGAAATTATTCTTGTTATCATTTACCTACTCGAGGACGAGCAGGAATTAAGCTTGGGGATGTTGATACGTCCAAAACGTATCTATAATTTCTGCTTGCTCCATGCCTCTTTTGGGTGATATTGCTATGATATTTATACACTTCCATACACTTTTGATCATATTTGGACTAACCTATTAACTCAGTGCACCCCAGTGCCAGTTTCTGTTTTCGGCTGTTTTTGTATTTCAGGTTTTCCCATTACGAGAACTGCCAGAAAAATCCCAGAAAAATTATATAAAAAATCAGCGTTCCAGAAGCTTCCCAGCAGCCAAAGTACAGCCGGAGGGGGGCCACCAGGGCTCCAGGCGCCCTGGTGGCGCGCCCCCCTGGCCGCGCCGGGGGGCGCCTGGCCCCCCCGGGCCTCCGCTGATGCCCCCCTTTGGCATATATTTATATCGTGTCCCTAAACCCTCGAGACGGGAACCCTTTTTCGCGATCTCATCTCTGTTCCGCCGCTGCCGCGCTTCCAAGATCGGGAGCACCAGGAGAACTCTTCCCGGCACCCTGCCGGAGGGAAGGATCACCAATGGGAGCTTCTCCACCACCATGGACGCCTCCCGGATGAGTTCTGAGTAGTCTCCCTTGGACCATGGGTCATGACCAGTAGCTATGTGATGTTCTCCTCCCGTTCTTGTGCTTCACTAATTAGTCCTCGTGAGCTGCCCTACATGATCAAGGCACATATGTAATCCTTATGCTGTTGCTATGATGAGTTTGCTGGGATCCGATTGATTGTGAGATTATGTTCAGATTGTGTTTGAGTAATATATTTGATCTACCTCTTTTATATTTATGTTCGTAAGTAATTCTTGCATGTTCTCCGTTGTTATTTATTGCTTTGGCCAAGTAGTAGGTAGTGACTCCAAGAGGGAACGTTATGCTTGATTGTGGGTTCATGCCCCTCGATGACTAGCTTGAGTGACAGAAACATGAGTCTAGGGGATGTGCTGTTGCCACAAGGGGGAAAACAACGGTGCTTGTGCCCGCGGGTGCAAGGATTGTTTACTTTACGCAAAGTTCTTTTAATGCAGTTGTCTGTTGCTTTGAGTTTACACTATGGGTGGGACTCGCAACTTAATACCAGCGAGATGTTCTGGATAGATATCTCAAGGTGGATGATTAGTAGTAGATGCATATGGATTTCGGTCTACTTGCCTTGGCGTACCTCCCATGCTTTGAACCTCTACCTTTCTTGTAACATGGTTAGCATTGGTTTGCATACATAATTCTTTCAATTGCCCAGCTGTAATTCGTTTACCTCACATAGCTGTTTTATCGTCTTTTGGGAGAGAGACATCACTAGTGAACATCATGGGACCCCGGTCCATATTACCATCATTGATCACATCCGCTATTTACTTTACGCTTTTACTTACTATTGCAGCAATACCTATCACTAGTATCACTTGCGTTTGATCCTTTGTAAACTACAAGGCCGGAGAGATTGACAACCTCTCTATACTCGTTGGGAGCAAAGTTATTTGTATCTGTGTGCAGGTCCACGTTGATTGCTAATATCTGGCGCCGTTAGCAGTTGACACCTTCTTGTTGAAACTGGGAGTCTCAGGGAAATCGATCCTTGGTATCTTTGCCAAGGGAAAACTTCCGCTACACTGCATCTCAAACCTTCCACTTGGGGTAACCAACGAGGGGCGAGAAGCCATCAGTTCTTCAGCTAGCTACGGGGCGTGAGGAGCTCCAAAAAGCCGAATCCCCCTCCTTGTCGCCTTGAGCCTCCTTTTATAGGGAAAAGGGGTCGCCACAGTGGCACACAGGAGCTGGAAAGGGTACAGTGATGCGAGGTTATCCCTCGCATTACATGACAAGGCACATTTAATGCGTCTTGCTTAGGTGTCCTTGCTTTATCGCGGACGGGGAGACATCCGTCTTGTCCGTCGCCGCTCCTTCTTGTGTTGACACGTGCCCTGGCCAGCGATGCCTGAGATGCCATGTAGGCAGGCAGGCAGCTCAGGTGGCGCAATGGTGGGTTTTCATGAAGATCTGCATGTCGCCACGCAGGTGCCTGCTTAGCTGGTTGGGTCGGCAGCTGCATAGGGCGGTGGAAGCTTAGTTGGCGTGGGCCTGATGGTGGCCCTGCGGATGTCCTCGGCAAGGGCCTTGCCGGGGTCCCGGCAAGGGTCTTGCCGCGGCGCCTGCTGTCATCCCCGGCAAGGTGCTTGCCGGAGGTCTTGTGGTCTTCCTTGGCTGGGATCCCGCCAAGGGTCGCCGTCTTCTTAATGTGCATCTGATCTTGAATGTCTTCACAAAGATCTGCATGCCACTACGGGGGCATCTCCCAAATCCTTGCCCCATGGGGGCAGTGGACTCAAGGGGGATTCGCTCCGTAGGCGTGGGGCGAATTGCCGCGGCAAGGGTCTTGCCGGTGCTGCTGAAACTGGCTCCCGGCAAGGATCTTGCCGGGGCTGCTGAAACTAGCTCCCGGCAAGGATCTTGCCGGGGGAATCTGCTTCGTCCCCTTGCTCTTTGTGGTCTTGTTCTTGGTGTCGCTCTAGTTCCATCGAGCTTTGGTCTTACCCAGGCTCACCTCCCTTGCCTTGCTTGGTGTGGCGGTGCCCGTGGCTCAGACTGCCCGTGCACAGTCATAGGGGTACGAAAAGTGTACCCCTCTTTTTGTACACCAACAGTATCCCTAGCCTATTCTAAATGATCGAGCAGTTGGAGGGAGCTACTGTGTTTTCTAAGATTGATCTTCGTTCTGGTTATCATCAACTATAGATTTGTGAGCAAGATATTCCAAAGACTGCTTTTACTACAAGGTATGGGTTTTATGAATATACTGTTATGTCATCTGGATTGACTAGCGCTCCTGCATACTTCATGAATATGATGAACACGGTGTTTATGGAGTTCTTGGATAAATTTGTGGTTGTTTTCATTGATGATATATTGGTGTTCTCCAAGAATAAGCAAGAGCATGAGGTACATTTGCGTTTGGTAATGGAGAAGCTGAGGGAACGTCAGTTGTAGGCCAAGTTCAGCAAATGTGATTTTTGGCTGGATGAGGTAGCATTCCTTGGACATGTTGTGTCATGTAATGGAGTTGCAGTTGATCCATCTAAGGTTGTTGCAATTACAGAGTGGGAGACACCCATGACAGTTAGGGAGATTCACAACTTTTTGGGCCTTGCAGGTAATTACAAGAGGTTTATTGAGAACTTTTCCAAGATTACAAAGTCTATGACCGAATTGTGGAAGAAGGAGAAGAAATTTGTTTGGACTGATGAATGTGAAGCCAGCTTTCAGGAATTGAAGCAGCGTTTGGTTTCAACACCAGTCCTAATTCTGCCTAATATACATAAGGACTTCCAGCTATATTGTGATGCTTCTCGTCTGGGACTTGGGAGTGTTTTGATGCAGGAAGGTAAAGTTTTTTCATATGCTTCACGTCAGCTTAAGAATCATGAGCATAATTATCCTACACATGATTTAGAGTTAGCCTCAGTTGTGCATGCATTGAAAACTTGGAGGCAGTATCTTATTGGTAATCATTGTGATATATTTACTGATCATAAGAGCTTGAAGTATATTTTTACTCCGAATGATTTGAACCTTGGGCAGAGGAGATGGTTGGAGCTTATTAAGGATTATGATTTGAATGTGCAGCATCATCCTGGTAAGGCTAATGTTGTTGCTGATGCATTGAGTCGTAGGAGGCTTGTTAATGCAATTGATATTAATGATATGCCATATGAGTTATGTGAGCAGTTCAGGAATCTCAGGTTGGAGATGGTTCCTCAGGGATATTTGGCGACACTTGAGGTAAAGCCTACTTTTCTTGACAGAATCAGAGAAGCTCAAAAGGCTGATAAGGAGATTGTTGTGACAAAGGAGAATATAAATAAAGGTAAGATAGAAGGTTTCCATGAGGATGAACATGGGGCCATATGGTTTGCGAAGAGTATTTGTGTACCTCAAGATGGAGATATCAGGAAGTTGATTCTTCAGGAGGCGCATAATTCACCTTATTCTATTCACCTAGATAATACTAAGATGTATTTGGATTTGAGGGAAAAAATTTGGTGGCCTAGACTAAAGAGAGAAATTGCTGGATATATTGCAACATGTGATGTGTGCCAGAGAGTTAAAGCAGAACATCAGCGACCAGCAGGTTTGTTATAGCCATTGCCTATACCTGATTGGAAGTGGGATGAGATTGGTATGGACTTCATTACAAGTCTACCCAGGACTCGGTCAGGTTATGATTCTATTTGGGTAGTGGTTGATCGTTTGACTAAAGTTGCTCACTTCGTCCCGGTAAAGACTACTTATACCAGTGCCCAGCTAGCAAAGATTTATATGTCTAAATTTTTTTTCTGCATGGAGTTCCAAGGAAGATAGTGTCTGATAGAGGTACTCAGTTCACATCCAAATTTTGGCTTCAGTTGCATGAATCCTTGGGCACCAGGCTAGAGTTTAGTACAACTTTCCATCCAAAGACAGATGGGTAGACAGAGAGGGTAAATCAGATTTTAGAGGATATGTTTAGAGCTTGTGTTTTGGACTATGGGTTTAGTTGGGATGATAATTTACCTAATGCAGACTTCTCATATAATAATAGTTATCAGGCTAGTCTGAAGATGTCACTGTTTGAGGTATTGTATGGCAGAAAGTGCAGGACACCGTTGATGTGGGATGAGGTTGGAGAGTGTCAGTTCTTTGGACCAGACTTGATCAGAGATGCTAAGGAGAAGGTCAAGCTGATTCGTGACAGGATGAAGATAGCACAATCCAGGTAGAAGAGTTATGTAAATGCAAAGCGCAAAGAGGTGACATATGAGGTAGGAGATTGTGCATATCTTCGAGTTTCACCACTTCATGGAATTAAGAGGTTTGTAATTGAGGGTAAGTTAGCACCACGGTTTGTGGGGCCTTACACGATCTTGGAGTGTGGAGGAGAGGTAGCTTATCAGCTAGAGTTGCTAGAATCTTTGTCTGGATTTCATTATGTGTTTCATGTATCTCAGTTGAAGAAGTGCCATGCAAAGATCATGGATGTTCCATTGAGAGACACAGTGCCACTGAATGCAATTCAGTTGGAGAGTGATTTGACTTATGATGAGAAGCCTGTTAAGATTCTGGAGACAGCGGAGAGAGTTACTCGCACCAAGACATACAAGTTATGCAAGTTCAGTGGGATCATCATACTGAGGAAGAAGCTACCTGGGAACGCGAGGAAGATCTCAAGCAGGATCATCTTAAGGGGGGTAGCTTCGTAACATCCTAGTTTTACTAAATTAGGATGTTATTATATCATTCATATGCATCTCATATTTTTCCATGCATTAATTGCTTTTCTGAATTATTCTTTTCATTATGCAACTAAAGACAATTTATTGGAGTGGAGATAACATGACTTCTCCCCTATTTTAAAAATGTTCATAATGACCAGAATATTATTTCTAGTTCAGTTGATATGTTCTGGCATTTTTCATATTCCCAAAAGTATTTTATTTGAGTATTTTATTGATGTTTGAGTGGCCTATTGCATCGAAATGATTTCTCAAAATTGCATTAGTGTTGGAACTAGTGTTCCTGTAGTTTATACTTATAGTGCTAATTTACTGTGTGTCTACGTATCTTTTTTATATTTTATATTGCGGTTTCCATTTTATTTATTTTGTTCCCGTGGTTTGTGTTTAAGAAAAAGGAAAACCGCTGCGCAGCGCACTGTGCGCCCAGCAGAGCTGCCGGCCACCCGCGAACCACCAACCCGAGCCGCCGCAGCCCGCCGAAGCGCCACACCGCGGCCTAGCTTAGCGCACCCGCACCTGCACCACTCACCCGACTCGCTGCTGCCTCTCGCTGACAAAGGGACCCACCCCGCAACCCCGTCCCCTTCCCTGTGTCGGACTCCGAACACGTCGAGTGCACACGCCGAGGCCGAGTCCGATTGAACCGGCGGCTGGCTTGACCCCGTGCCCCTGGAGACGCCGCACCTAGGGAGGACCCGCGGCCCCTTCTTTTCCTCTCGCTATGCCGCACGAACGTGCCCGCGCATTTTGGATCTCACCGCGGGACGCTGCCAACCGCCGCTGTTCGCCGAAGGTTTTCACCGTCGTAAGCTCACCACAGCCGCACCGCCCTCTCGCTCTCTCGAACCTGTTTGACACGGTTTCCTAGGCAGGAGACCACCGGAGAGCCACCGCCACCATCGCCCGACGCCGCCGGAGCAGCTGCGGTTCACTTCGCCATAGCTGCTGGTGCAGGGCACCTCGCCGCCGTCCGACACCACCACCACCTCCGCCACTCACCACCGCATCCGCCCGTCGCTTCCCCCTCGTTGGAGCACCACGGGAGAGCCGCCGCCGCCCGATCGCCGGCGGCGATTCTTTTGTCTTCTGGTGAGCACACACCTCTAGCGAATCACGTGTCGCCATGTGGCATCTCTACAGGAGCTTCTACATGATTTCTCTATAGCACCCAGGAGATTTCTGTTGTTGTTTTTCTTTTTTTTCTTTTTCGTTTTTCACTCAACTTCAATTAGCTATAACTTTTATTCTATAAATCCAATTTTGGTGATTCTTTTTCCTATGCACTCACAAAAATCAACACTTTATCATAGTACCAAAAGTTCACATGTTTTAACTTTTCAAATTTCAGTTCATTTGAATTTGAATTAAAACCTCCAGAGGCCATAACTTTTAAAATGATCATCGGAATGACTGATTCTTTTTGCATTGTGACCTGGTGCAAGTTAGGTGATTTGTACATGCTGTTTTGCTGCTGTTGTTGTTGTTGTATTTTTAAAATGTTTTCTTGCTGTTGTTTTTATTTTGGCTTTATTTGAGTTTCGATAATTGATTATTGATTGTGTTAAATGTGTAGATTGTCCAGAGTGCGATGCGAGCTATTGTCAGGGGTGTGACTTTTTGAACCAGAACCAAGGCAAGTTACATGTTGATCATCCTTTACCTATTGTTTTCCTATGCATTGCAGTACATATCACACTATAAATTTATGCATTACAGGGTTATTATATTTTGAGCTATATTGTTGAGCTATCTCCCATCATTGCAAATTGTGGTAGTTAAAGTTTTACTAAGCTCATAGACGAGGTTGGTTCGTGTATACACTGAGCTTATGTGTGGATTATAAATATAATCAACTGGAGTAGTAATTCAGGACTTAAACCACCTCTGGGCGGAATTTGTATTGATGGGTGGTTTTAAGAACATCATGGTTTATACCCTCTAAATGTAAGTGGACGGCCGTACATGCTCAAAAAGATCAAACAAACTTAGTGACTAGTAGCTTTCATGCACGACCACTAGCTAAATGGGCTCTGGCTTAGTTGAGTAGGTTGTGGGATCCTCGCCCAGGTATGCTAGTAGATGTAGATATGAGTAGGTGTACCGGCTGTCGATGGGTGGAGGTGACTACATCTAGAAGACTCTGTGTCAATCTTCGGGTTGAGTCTAGTGGGTAAAGAGTGCAAAACTCTGCAGAGTATTAAAAACTAATCATGATTAGCCGTGTCCCCGGTTATGGACAATTTTGAGCCGCTATGCCATTACAATTATTGGATGATCTTGACAGATGTGACACTTAATAAAATTCGCGGGCAACTTAATAAATGGGTAGGTTGGAGTTGATTTTGACAACTCAACCTTATGCATTTAATTGTAGTAATAAAAGAACCAAATGAAAATTTGACTATTAAGTAGTTATGAGGATAAAATCAGCTTTCTACAACATAAACCCCCAAGCCTTCCTTTGTTGTTCTATGCATGTACATGTAGGTCTGCTTTATTACTTCTCCTGTGTAACTTGCCAATACTTTTAATGTATTGACCTATACGGCTGCAACTTCTCATGTTGTAGGATTTTCAGACGAGGATTAAGGTACCATTAGGGTCACTAGTCTGCACTCAGCATTGCTAGTGGGCTATGATGGGACTCATCATTATTTTCTGCTACTTTCCGCTATTTAATTGAATAAGAGCTAGCCATGAGCTACGCAGATTGTTTTATTTTATACATTCTGGATCATACGTTGTAATAAATGATGCACTTGTATTGTGGTATTCATATATATTGTGTGTGCTAGCAAGTTCGATCCAGGGACTAGCACGGTATGCACAGAGACTCAAATGCTTCGAGATTTGATCGTTACAATTGGTCTAAAAAACTTGATGTTGCATTTTCGGCTTATAAAACTGCTTACAAAAATCCTATGGGCATGTCTTTGTATAAAATGGTTTATGGAAAAGCATGCCACGTACCTCTTGATCTAGAACACAAAGCTTATTGGGCAGTTAAAGAGCTCAACTATGATTTTCAACTTGCCGGTGAGAAGTGGCTATTTGATATTAGCTCACTTGATGAATGGAGAACCCAAGCCTATGAAAATGCCAAATTATTTAAAGAAAAGGTTAAAAACCGGCATGACAAAAGAATACAAAAACAGGAATTCAATGTAGGTGATCAAATTTTTGCTATACAATTCTTGTTTAAGATTTTTTGCAGGAAAGCTTCTCTCTAAATGGGAAGGACCTTACGTTATCGAAGAAGTTTATCGTTCCGATGCCATCAAGATCAACAACGCAGAAGGCAATAACTCGAGAGTGGTAAACGGGCAAAGAATCAAACATTATATCTCAGGTACTCCCATAAACATCGACACCAATGTTATTGATACCATAACACCGGAGGAGTACATAAGGGAAACATTCCTACACGTTACAGAACCCTGAAAAGGAGTAGGTATGTGGTACCGTAAGTAAACCGACTCCAAACACTTTCCCAAGTCAATTTCTGTCCGTTTTGGAATATTAGAAAAAGGAAAATAAAAAGTAGTCTGAAAAGCGAACTAGGAGGTGACAAGCCGTGGGGGCGCGCCTCCCAGGCTTTGGCCACCTCGTGTGCCCTCCGGACTCCGTTTTCTCCCAGAATACTTCTTTTGGTCGGTAAAAATCATTATATAATCTCCCAAAGGTATCGACAACCATATCACGACAATATCCTTTGTTCTTGTTTCGTGGTGTTTCTATAGCAGATTCAGGGCAAGATGTCTTCACAAGAGTCGATCGGGGAGAGTCGTGTCTCTCACCCATTGCCGGACCCGAGAGAATATAGCGAAACTGATCGTTTTGGGCGGTCTACAGAGGAGGAGATGGAAGCTAATCTAAAAGAGCGGATGACATGGAAGAGGACCAAGAAGTCAATTCCATCCCTCGACCTAATATTGGGCATGAGCATCTCACCAGCTCAGTCATCCTGAATTCAGTCATATCTCCCAGTGCTCGATTTATGTCTTACAATAACATGAAAAAGCGTGTTGTTGTTTCTTTCGCGGCCAAGAAGCATCCATGGCTGCAAGGTGCCTTGATTGTTATAGTGCAGCTCCGCAAGGAATTTATGGATCTCAACCAAAGAAATCTTAAGCTCGAGGAGGAGAAACAAATACTTA
>LR738715.1:336817262-336828071 GCA_902687465.1 Secale cereale
AGTCAATTTCTGTCCGTTTTGGAATATTAGAAAAAGGAAAATAAAAAGTAGTCTGAAAAGCGAACTAGGAGGTGACAAGCCGTGGGGGCGCGCCTCCCAGGCTTTGGCCACCTCGTGTGCCCTCCGGACTCCGTTTTCTCCCAGAATACTTCTTTTGGTCGGTAAAAATCATTATATAATCTCCCAAAGGTTTCGACAACCATATCACGACAATATCCTTTGTTCTTGTTTCGTGGTGTTTCTATAGCAGATTCAGGGCAAGATGTCTTCACAAGAGTCGATCGGGGAGAGTCGTGTCTCTCACCCATTGCCGGACCCGAGAGAATATAGCGAAACTGATCGTTTTGGGCGGTCTACAGAGGAGGAGATGGAAGCTAATCTAAAAGAGCGGATGACATGGAAGAGGACCAAGAAGTCAATTCCATCCCTCGACCTAATATTGGGCATGAGCATCTCACCAGCTCAGTCATCCCGAATTCAGTCATATCTCCCAGTGCTCGATTTATGTCTTACAATAACATGAAAAAGCGTGTTGTTGTTTCTTTCGCGGCCAAGAAGCATCCATGGCTGCAAGGTGCCTTGATTGTTATAGTGCAGCTCCGCAAGGAATTTATGGATCTCAACCAAAGAAATCTTAAGCTCGAGGAGGAGAAACAAATACTTAAGGGGATCATCGCAAAAATATTGCACCACTACCAACAAAGAGGGAGACTTGAGTACACGGGTATGGGCATTCCCCTTGGCTTGTGCCATTCTTGGGGGAGGTGCTCCGGTATCGTATCACCATCACACCCTTAACTTTATCGTTTATCTTAGTTCGATCTTTTTGGTTACATCTTGATCTAGTAGAATAAAAGTTTTAGTATATGATTTAGTCTTTGAGTTTTGCTTTTGATCTATCTATGTAATCAAGTTCGAGAGTTATATAATAAAGAGTAGTTTTGATTTGAGGGTTCTGCTTTCTTGCTTTGATCATAAAGAAAAGAAAAGGGAAGATGTTAAAATAAGAAGATATTATATGATAGTCTTATGGAGAGTGATGACTTCACATAAAAAGAGTATGCTACATGAAACTTGTCGAGAGTTGACAAAAATAGTTTTGGTCATTGTTGCAATTAATAGGAAGTAATAAAGAAAGAGAGGTCTCACATATAAATATACTATCTTGGACATATTTTGTGATTGTGAGCACTCATTTAAATATTATATGCTAAGAAGTTGATGTTGGACAAGGAAGGCAATGTAATGTGTTATGTTCCTTTATATCCAAAGAGAAATTATATTGTCATAGATCCCCCAACATGTTTTTCTTGCCTTCCCTCTCATGCTCGCCAAAAACTTCCTGCACCAAGTAGAGATACTACTTGTGCGTCCAAAACCCTTCAACCCAGTTTTGCCATGAGAGTCCACTATACCTACCTACGGATTGAGTAAGATCCTTCAAGTAAGTTTTCATCGGTGCAAGCAATAAAATTGCTCTTTAAATTTGTACTACTTATTAGTGTGAGTAAAATAAACTTTGTATGATATTTTGATGGGGAAGAAATAAAAGCGATGGATTGCATAATAAAGGTCTCTATCACCAGTGGAAATACAAAAGTGACGTTCCTTTGTATTAAGACTTAGTGCATCCAACTAAGAAGCACATGGAAACCTCGGCTTCCCTCTGCGAAGGGCCTATGTTTTATTTTAATGTCTGCCTCAATATCAGGGTCAATGTGATCTTCACCTTTCCTTTTTACTTTTATCCTTTGGCAAGCACACTATGTTGCCTCAATATCAAGATCAAGGTGATCTCCACCTTTCCTCTTTTACTTTTATCATAGTTGCGGATGCTTGCGAGAGGGGTTAATCATAATTGGGAGGCTTGTCCAAGTAAGGACATCACCCAAGCGCCGGTCTACCCACATATCAAATTATCAAAGTAATGAACGTGAATCATATGAGCAAGATGAAAACTAACTTGACAATAATTCCCATGTGAGCACGTTGCCTTATATAAGAGTTTTTCCAGGCTTGTCCTTCGCTACAAAAAGGATTGGGCCACCTTGCTGCACCTTAGTTACACTTGTTACTTGTTACCCGCTACAAATTATCTTATCACAAAACTATATGTTATTGATAATTTCAGTGCTTGCAAACAATACCTTCCTGACAACCGCTTGTCATTTCCATCTGCTACTCGTTGGGTTTTACACTCTTACTTATCGAAAGGACTACGATAGATCCCATATACTTGTGGGTCATCAATGGACAACATAAAAAGTAGCTCCTTTTATTTCTAGTCACTTGAGCTTGGTCATTGTTATCATCCTACTCTTCAACAGTAGGCGAGGAAGTTTCAGCTTTACCACCAGAGCTCGCTTGTGCGTGAGACAAAACCAATCAAGTGGGAGACATGTGTATATGTGGGCATATAGCATGAGGGGTTGAAAGTAGCTTCACCTCGGCTTCTTTCTCAAGCTTCTCCATAGGACCAGAACTGCCCCACTGGAGCTCAAGTTCTACACCATCAAGAACAAAGCCATCCTCTGTGACCACACATAGATATGAAAGCGACGGCAAAGCGCATCGAGCTACCACGGCCTCCAAAACAGGTATAACAATGGAAACAAGTGTACAGATCCCGCTCACACGCATATATAAGTAACACGAGAATGAACAACACACAACGCCCGACCATATCCGAAACATTTAAACGACCAGCACAACATACAACGGGCGGATTTTTGGGAGGCGCCAAGGTGTCACTGGCAATAGAACCTACACCCCACAAAGTAAAACCTGCCACCACCGGTAAGACTACCGAGCAAAGAAATTCTCTAATTATAATGAACCGAAGATCTTAAGACCGGAGAGCCCTTCAAACTGAACCAAAACATGTAAGCCTGTAAATTAATTAACATGACAAGAGGCAATATGTTAGCAAATCCATCAATTTGATATCTATTGTATTAGTGCCATTACTTGTATAGTAGATATCAAATGAAGAAGAAGTCACTCAACATCAGCACAAGTGTGTAATAAAAGTCAGTAGCCCAACACCTACAATACAGAAGGTACTTCCACCGACCAACATACCGCTAAACAACAAGGTGCATCAACCATCCACTTATTCTGTAGGAAAAGAAAACAAAATAGACAGAGCATCGATTAGAAGAGCTCCCTCCACACCAGTCAATGGTTTGTATAAGTAATTGCACTAATACAGTGGATATCAAATTAGTGGTGCGCATTAGGTACAGAGTATCCTCTTGTGATGTTGAGAAGGGAATGGCAATGGTTGAATATCTATTGATGAATGGCGCCTCTTCCAATCCATGACTTTCCATGATGATGAAAAGGGAAAGGGAATGCTTACATGGTACAGGGGCATCTAGCCTACATAAATCTTGCATAGACGTGTGTGTAGAGAGAAAGAGATGAAGAGCGAAGGGAAACTTACCTTGGCACCTCCCTAAAATCCACCTGTGGTCGCCTGTCCCTCTTGCCTCATGCGTTATAGGCATGGCAATGGAGGTTGGGTGATGGTAGAGGTGGCGTCACTGCTCACGGTGCAGTGATGGCGATCTGGGATACCTCCCTAGCTGGCATCCACTCATCCCTTCCTTCTATGGAAGATGATGCTCCTCCTCCTATGGCTTCCTCGTGATGAGGGATCTCCTCCTCCGGTGGCATCCCCGTGACCTGGGGCGGATGAGAACCTTCGCAGGCGGTGGATCTCATTGAAAGGGGCGTCAGCTAAGGACGAGGAAGGGAGGAGGCGCGACGGCTGTTGTGATGAGCAAGGAAGGGGGAAGGAAGAGGGAGGGGTGTGGCGGCTGAGGGTTGGGTGTTAGGGTTCGTGCCGCTGTGGGCTTTGACCCAGGTGCGCAACAAGGCGCGGATTGGAGAATCCTTCTTGCACGTTTGCAATGGCTCAACCACCCAATACCCACAAGAGACGAGCCCACTCGTCTTTGGCCAAGAAAGGCAACCATCTAGTGAAAACCTGAATTGCCCAAGGTGAAGATCAAGCGGTTGAGAATCAAAATAAATTAGATCGGATGGTTAACGAAGGGCCAATCAGCGGGAGCACTGGTTGGTTGAGTTGCCTAGCCACCAATAACACGACCGTTGTTGCTGCTCCTCTCCATCATGTGGTGCATCAAGGGTTTTGGTGTATTGTTTGATAATGGGGTACCAACCCCAACATCCTTGTTGGTCACCCCAACGGCTTCTTTGGTGACTGCTGCAGCTACGAGCGCACCAAGCCGACCCTCGCCGCCTCTGCATCCCTATGCGGCATCTTCTCCCATCTGGCAACTGAGCCAAACGCTAGATATCATGGGCTACCAGCCTCCTTATGGCCCCTCCTCTCTGTCGTTGCATGGGCGCACATCGCTGGAGGCCATCCTTCTTTAGAGCCTTGATGTTGTCCAATATATTCCTCACCTGTAAGAGCCGACAGCCTAATGGCAGGGAGGATGGATGAGGGTGCAATTGATATCTCCGTTATCTTGACATCCACACACTCCAGTTGAACACTACATGCAACCCCCACCTCAGCGTGACCTTAGAAACTATTTCTTTTTTTCTATACAACTGTATAGTTCCAGTTTCTCTCTTATGTTTTTGGTGGCATCCAGTTTTTTATGCCCATCCTCTCATCTTTGGACCGGTTTAGCTAATGGTAGAGAAGTTTGGCCTTAACTTAAATGGAGACTCTACTAAGGTCACATTGCAGACAAACCATGGATATATGTTCCAAGTTCGGCTCAATACCGATGATGAAGGCCGCTCTTATTTTTCATCCGAGCATGTGGAGAGTGTTTGCTACGCATTACGTGTTGAAAGCTATTACTAAAGTGTTAGTAGATATAACACAATTTGGTCTTATCATACATGTGGCCTTACCAAATGAGATTCCTCAATGGACTAACTGTCAAAGTTAGTTTTCTTTTTTACTTCTTGCATGTTGAACTATAACTTAGTAAAATTAGTGTAGTTGTTTTGACTTACTAATTAGTACATAAGCAACAAATTGGGATTTTGTTTTTTTCACTATGTTCCTATACATGTAAATACTATACTATTTCTAAATATTTGTGACAATTATGTTATGTCCATGCAGGTTTTGTTAAAGCGATGAATGTTAGGCCTCAATCCAAATTTCATTGGAAAGAGTTGAAGCATCTCATCAACTTTATTTGTAGACTTGATTCCCTTACTAAGTGTTTCCATGTTGGAGGCATAATGGAATATGCTGCCACTAATGCATACCTTGAAAATGATCAATTATATCATTCACAAAATTTTGGTACAAATTCTTCTATGTTATATATTCTCTTCATACAGCGTTACAATTGTTCCGTCATGTAACAAATATTACCGCCTTTAGTTGTTCCCAAATTGATGCCCCCTTCTAGTCAAATCACACTAGCTATTGATTAGAACAAGATGGTGATGGCAATGTACTTCATTTCCCCTAGAAATGTTACTCGCATTTATAAGTGGGAGGCTGTTATGGCAATGCATCCACATTTGAAAATGGGAGTCAAGTTATGCTTATGCTCTATGAAAGCACTCAACGGATTTCCCTATTCATTGAATAGATTCTATCATGCAGATCCTTGGCAATGCTTTCCTCAGATCCTTGTTGCTAAGTAATGTATGTTAAGTACTGCATGTTGGTTATCTATTAAGTACGTGTGGATGTCAAGGTTATTAAGTATTGCTTGTTAAGTAATACGTTAATTATTTTCCCTTTGCTAGAATAGTTTTAAATATGTGCTACGATATGATAAGGATGTGAGTCATGTCTTGTGGACATGATCGTACAACACAGCTCTTCCAAATTAAAACAACTAATCATACATACACTACTACAGGATGCTGCTAATTCAACACTACAATCAGAGACCCTTCGACGAAACTGTGTGCAATGCAATAATCACAAACAAAGATGTAAAAAACCGATCAAAAATGATGCAAAATATTTGTGTTGGTGGAGTCATCAAACATGGTTCAGATTATAGTTGCGTGTGCGATGGGTGACATACGGTTCACTCCAATGAACTGTTTGTGATGAGGCAGAACAACAGAAATGGGCAGCCATATGAAGGTGTGTGCGATATACAACATAGAGTCCACTCAGATAAACTGTTTCTAATGAGGCGGAACAACAGAAACGGGCAGCCAGATGAAGGTGTGTGTGATATACGGCATACAATTCTTGCCTGCATCTACTACTATTACTCCACACATCGACCGCTATCCAACATGCATCTAATGTATTAAATTCATAAAGAAACAGAGTAATGCAATAAGAAAGATAAAATGATGTAGACAAGATCTATTCATGTATGAATAGACCCCATCTTTTTATCCTTAAAAGCAATGATACATGTGTGCCTTCACTCGGATGAACTATTTGTGATTAGGCAACACACATAAAACGGTTCAACTTAACAAGATATGTGTGATACACGGGAAACAAGTAAGTAATCAGAAATATGTGGGAAGACCGATAACAACACAAACAATTCATGTTAACAAGCCGTTTTTGTTGTGAGCAAACGATAGCTGGTATACAAATGTGAGTGATTGACGCAGTCATCACCAATGGGTTCTGTTGTTTAGTCCATGTGCGATGTGATTTGCTCTATCCGCACAACATCTATGCTCTGTCTATAGAGCATCAACATATATACTTAAAAAACAATGCATAACCAAATTAAGCATACAATTACATAAGTGACTACACACATACCATTTCCAAACACCAAAGCAAGCAATTACATGCATATTAAACTAGGAGAAACGAGCATATAATCATCCACATGTTGTTGTGATGATGCTTGCCATTGCTCTGCTTCAGGCTGGATCCCTGGCCGTTTTGGGGAAGGAGGCACTTCCTCATGTCAATGATCCGCATGCACATCTCGTAGCTTGTGTACGCCTCCTCGGCCACGTACACGACGTGAGCTTTGTTGAGTTTCTCCATCCAGGCAGAGTGCCAGACATGCTTGTCCTTGTTAGAGGAATCCTTAATGTCTCTGTAGTAGGGGTCGATGATGGCCTCAGCGAGGTGAAATAGTGAGTCCTTATCATGCTTCTTGCTGCCCTAGATCTTGTATTGGCCCTAGATGTCGGCAAGATTTTGGCAGGCGATGCCGGAATTCTTCAGCACGTTTACATCGTTGGTGATCTCCACCATAGCGAACATGTAGTGGGAGCTGTTGACAAACCTGGCGAAACGCTCGCAAGGCCTTATGGCCAGGCAGTAGTGGTAAACGAGGACGTGATTGCGCATGCACATCTGGGCGACAACGACCTTGGGATGAGACCCGGCACGAGCGCGGGTGTACTCGAGGTCGAACCCGATCACCTTGTACTTCTCCTCAACAAGCAACATCTCCATGTCGTGGATAGAGTGCTCCACCCAGACTGGGTTGTTGGTGTACACCACTGAGAGCTCTGTGAACCTTCTATGTGTGTCCACCACGGCATGCATGGTGAACTGCTGCTCGTTGTCGGTAGAGCGCCATTGGAGCCGCACAGGATACCCTCTAATAATTTTTCGTGGTGGGTGTGCTTCTTGCAATACTGGGGCGCGATCGAAAGGTTGAAGAGACACAAGGGTTAAATGGCCGCTGTAATAAATGGGGGCCGGCCGGCCTGTAATCGTCACGTCTTGTCACAGCGTTCATAGCGGAGGATTCTAGTGTACGCTTGAGCACCCCGCACACGTTTTGTTTGACCACGCGTGGGTTCAAAGAGGCGCCAAATATATCATTGGTGAGCCTGTTCCGTGCAACCATGTAGTTTAACGCACAAGCTTCCCGCCCGGCTAGTTTGGCCACGTGTCGGCTAGAAGAGGGGCAAATCGTGGGAGTTTATAGGAAAAAAGCTTTGTAAAAACGGAGTGTGTGGAATGACTTCAATCATAAATTTACACGTGGGTGATGAGGTCAAAGTTACACAGAAGGGTGATGATGGACGCTCGAGTGTGATAATTAATTCTGCGCTCTACAGGGCACACGGTTGAAGAAACCAACTGTGTGCAATAATGTTGAAGATTGCAGTCGAGTTAGCTACACAGATCCTGTGCTATGAATCTAAGTCAATTGCATATTAAGGTCAAAATAGTACTACCAATATACGAGTCTCATACAGTGGCATTTCAATGGTTGTACCGCCAAAGCCCCAAATATTGCAAGGTTCAAATTGCAAAGTTATATGGCTCAAATTCGAAGATTACAAGGTTCAAACTGATATTAGAAATCAAATTCAGCTCATTCAGCTACAAACGTCTGCGCTGATCAGCTGAGCATAGATATAAGAGAGGTTCAAACTAATATTAGCATTAGTAAGGCTGCTTTTGAAACCTCAACATTTCTGCTAAGGGATCAGCCACTGACAAGTCATGTATGGGGTTGACACGATGACTTTCGATCACTGTGTCATGTGATGTTCCAAAATGAAATTCAGCTCTTTCGGAGCATTTTCCATTCTGCTACAGCCGCCGGTGTTGATCAACAAACCATTCATTTTTGTGAAATAAATCTAGGGCAAACCTCATTATGTTCAGCACCCTTGCTCTGACAAGAAAAAACCTGGCGAATATAATCTCCAGTAAGGTCCCTCTGTAGGAGTTCAAAGTAATTTCTGAGAGATGTAGATCTAGGCATTCGATGTGATTGTTATTTTGTATCACATTATCCACCATCGGGCCTAATATTATCTGCAAAAGAAGAAAACTTGTTAGTGGCTACATGCCGTTTTGAACACTACTACAGGCCTATTTGGTTTGCAGGATTTGTAAAATGCACTAACGTGCCATCTTTGATCCGACATGATTAACATGGGCATTTTCTTATAATCAAGAAAAATGTATCCTTCTTCACAAGAGGTTGGAGTGGATGAAAAATTCCCTAAGAAAACTAGTCAATATGAATCGAAAGGAGAAATGCTTACGGATTGTAACCATATGAATCAAGCAACCAATACGGGGGGGGGGACGTGTATGTACTGAAATCCTCCAAAATTCCTTCAGAAATTGTAGTACATTGTCATTGTAAACTTGGGAAAAGGTGCCAAAAATTGAAATCCCTTATGGTTAACATTTAACACGAAAGGAACATCACCTCGATATATAGCTTTTCCAGGCATGGAAAGCATATCAGGAAACTAACAACTTGGTCCCGGTTGGGGCCGATAGATTCTAGTGCCAAGATCTTCACTGTGCGTAGATTCGGGGTCAAGCTTGTCGGAATCATTTTCCAGTTGACAGACGAACTTACATCTTCAAAATTAGAAATAATGTTAATTTCAAGAAGGAGGGGTAAAAGACGAATGTTGTACCTGAACGGGTGTGGATCCAAGAACAAGTTCGGAGTATTTGATGGCGAGTAGCCCACCACTATCAATTTCGATGCAAAAATGACATAGATTCTTGTTGGACCTTCTTAATCAACTACAAGTAATCTCTCAAGTGAAGGTGCGTCCTCAATGACCATATTGTGGTACAAAATTTGTGATCTCTTGCTGTAGTACCAGCAACACACATAAATAGTCCGGAGAGTCATGGAGGTGATGTGGAAGCTACTCAACCCATTGATCGCTTGAAGACGAAGTACTCGAGTGCAGTACAACCACGGAGCAGGCGCCCATGTCATCCTTTGGGATGCAGACGGCGACGAGCTCGAGGTGCTTCTGTCGTGGTAGAAAAAGAGCGGGTGCGTCATTAAGGTGGGGATGGCAGTTCATGAACTTGGCGAGGCACAGCGTGGGCGCGAAGCGGAGCACAGACGTTGGTAGCAAGCGCATATTCCCATCATTAAAATTGAGCTCCTCGAGCTGATCTAGGGCGGGGAATCAGTACCACTCCTCAAGCTTGGTTCGGTCCTTGCCGTTGGAACGGAAATTGCCAATGCTAAGGCCTCTGACTAGGCTAGAGTGACTACCGAGGATCTAGGACAACGCATCCAAGCTTTTGTGATAGCCACGACAGTGCTCGTGGGCATCGATGAGGTCGGGAGGGGTGGTGTGCCATAGGGGGCGCCAACACCGGGAAAGGACGGCTGTTCGCGCCCCATATTTGATTGGGAGGAGGGAGATGATGACTATCAACATATCATCGGGGAGGCAGCTGATGAAGTCTAGGCCTGCTAGAGTCGCTTGCGGTTCTTGCTCGACCCACCTCTGCTTGTTGGCAACCTCGTTCTCCACCTCCGGAGTCTCCTCGCAAGCGTCGCTTTCTGATATAAGTGGGAGTACTGGGAATACTTAGTTTAAAAAAGGGAAAAGAAAAGTGAATTGGTAACTAGATGTTAGTAGGTAGGAATAGAGTAAGAAAATGGAATAACAATTCGTTGCTTAAATACTACACAATTCCTTTGATATTGCTGGGCAAGTCAACATGCAGATACTTGAAAAAAACACTTACTTCGAACAAAGTATGAATGGATGATATCGTCGGAGAAGTTCGCATATATCTCACGACGATGCTCTTTTATGTGTAGTGCAATTTTAGTGCCAACTTTCAGTACATATAACTTAGAAATTTCTGTTGAAAGGCCCGTGCCAAAATAGGAGCGACCATGTTCATCAAGTCTTACAAAAGCAACGATGTAATTCCATTGTTTGTGTTCAGTATGACATCTCTACAGTCTTGACTTTTGTAAATGGTAAAATTGTGTACTACAGATGATGTTGCATAGCAAGGGACGCGCTGCAGAAAATGGTATGATTGTTAAAGAATATGGTAACATGCAAATGTGGGTGAAATTGAAAGAAGAGTACAATAGTTGAAATCAAAGGACAATA
>LR738715.1:336828081-336838181 GCA_902687465.1 Secale cereale
AGTTCATGAACTTGGCGAGGCACAGCGTGGGCGCGAAGCGGAGCACAGACGTTGGTAGCAAGCGCATATTCCCATCATTAAAATTGAGCTCCTCGAGCTGATCTAGGGCGGGGAATCAGTACCACTCCTCAAGCTTGGTTCGGTCCTTGCCGTTGGAACGGAAATTGCCAATGCTAAGGCCTCTGACTAGGCTAGAGTGACTACCGAGGATCTAGGACAACGCATCCAAGCTTTTGTGATAGCCACGACAGTGCTCGTGGGCATCGATGAGGTCGGGAGGGGTGGTGTGCCATAGGGGGCGCCAACACCGGGAAAGGACGGCTGTTCGCGCCCCATATTTGATTGGGAGGAGGGAGATGATGACTATCAACATATCATCAGGGAGGCAGCTGATGAAGTCTAGGCCTGCTAGAGTCGCTTGCGGTTCTTGCTCGACCCACCTCTGCTTGTTGGCAACCTCGTTCTCCACCTCCGGAGTCTCCTCGCAAGCGTCGCTTTCTGATATAAGTGGGAGTACTGGGAATACTTAGTTTAAAAAAGGGAAAAGAAAAGTGAATTGGTAACTAGATGTTAGTAGGTAGGAATAGAGTAAGAAAATGGAATAACAATTCGTTGCTTAAATACTACACAATTCCTTTGATATTGCTGGGCAAGTCAACATGCAGATACTTGAAAAAAACACTTACTTCGAACAAAGTATGAATGGATGATATCGTCGGAGAAGTTCGCATATATCTCACGACGATGCTCTTTTATGTGTAGTGCAATTTTAGTGCCAACTTTCAGTACATATAACTTAGAAATTTCTGTTGAAAGGCCCGTGCCAAAATAGGAGCGACCATGTTCATCAAGTCTTACAAAAGCAACGATGTAATTCCATTGTTTGTGTTCAGTATGACATCTCTACAGTCTTGACTTTTGTAAATGGTAAAATTGTGTACTACAGATGATGTTGCATAGCAAGGGACGCGCTGCAGAAAATGGTATGATTGTTAAAGAATATGGTAACATGCAAATGTGGGTGAAATTGAAAGAAGAGTACAATAGTTGAAATCAAAGGACAATATTCTAAAATTAAACATACTAGTCGCCAACCCGTGCAATTGCATGGGCTAGTTATTTTGAAAATAGCTTATCTGGATTTCGTAAAAATTGCTAAGGCATAGAGAAATGGAACTGATTACAAATTCAAAGACTTTGTATTAAGCTCTTGAAAGTGTACTATATAAATGTCAATTGCTTGTTGTGTTAACAATACATTCATGAAACATACCGAAGAAGTTCATTGACTTGTTAACACTCCGAGGTATATATATTGAGAATAAAACAATCAATATTAGGACCACACAATATTCCAAATAAAACAAACAAAAAATGCCCAGTACTTTCTTAATTTGGTGCATAATTATTGAGCTCCAATGAAAGTAGTATATATGGTGCATATAATCACACAATTATACCAAACAACTATAAAACATCAGCCCATGATACAGTTCAAAATACATGATTTTTTGTGCATACTCATACTATATTATCATGGTGGAATTGTTGTCTCTATATTTTCATCCCAAAAAATAATTACTCGTGTACACTGTTGTAACTTTGAAACTTATAACTACAAAAAGAAATCAGGATCAGAAAACTAGTACAATATTCTATGGAGCTGATTTCAAATATGCAAAAGCTTTAGTCAAAAGAACAAAACTTACACAAATTTTGCAGAAAAATATGTTCATACATCATATCTTCCATAAATCTAGCAACCAACATTAGTTGTTTCTCTGAACTTATAGATTAAGCGGATTGCAAGAATAATTTACTTTTGAGAGATATAATGTAATAGTAGTGTGAGGAACAATTTTGTTCTTTTCATCATGATGAAATAAAAAAAATCTTAAATCTACAAAATATGCTTGAGTGAGGATAAATCCCACCTTGCTTTCTAATTTAAAGAAATGACAGTCTAAAATAGACATACAAAAAAGAGAGCCAACTCCTCCGGAGATAAAATGTGTTATAGCAGTAACTTCTATCGACTGACCCCTACTGTAGGTTTGTTGAGTGATGTTGATGATTCATGTCATGAAAGGTAATTAGTAGTTGTGGAGTAATTATGGAGAATGAAAAAGCTATAAATTACTTCGTGGCTAGGCATATAATGTGTACATTTTAATTGAGGTGTAGAAAGCTATTTGCGGGACAAAAGAGGTAACCACACAATGACATTAGAAGAGTGGCTAGAAGCAGGTACTCTTAGAATGTTTGGAAGAACTAATCCTTATAGGTTTAGAGGACCGTGATACAGTATCCTTGGAATGGTTTCATGACGGACAAATATACCGCTCTTTGCATTAAGAATTGTGATGACAACTTGGGACATTATAGAGTAACCTATCATATGAGATAAGACTGTCATCTCTACCGAAAAGAATCTATGCTAAAACATAGTCTTACGTACTAAAAGGCCCATGAGTCACATGTAAGTGTGTAGGAGTTTTTTGTTCTTCTGCCTATCATCAAACATAGATGGCATAATTGAGTACTGATGATGGAGAGCAAACAGTGATAGATTACAAAGTATGATCACACCAAATGTTAGAATTACTACATATAAGATATATTTTTCAGTCCTACTACTAATTCTAGTTTTTTCAAGGAAACAAACTATATTTTGAAGACTAACTTCCTTAATTTAAGCTACAACACCACTTATTATCTTATATCCAACAATCGTATTGGAGTTTGGACAATAGAAACGGTAAAGAGAAACGTTAACTGTACTATCCGCCTGTCCGTACTGAATCAAGTAGAAAGGAGAAATTTATCCTAGAACATGCACATGCCAACCTTATATATAGGAGCGACCTTATAACTCGGTCGGTCTTGTTTGAGACGTGGTATGACCTTGGGTGGCCGGCAAACATTCCTGCATGTTGCGAGTTGACATGCAAGATCATGAAGTCAATTCCAATGATGGTATATCCTAAAATCTATTTCGTAAATCTTCTTCACAATATGCAAGAATATGCTAGACTTATCTTTAAGACTTTAATAATAACCTAATTTAGTACGGACAAAAACCAGAAAGTCTGGCAACGAATGTATGGCGACAACGGTTAAAATCAAACCTAAACTAATGATATTAGCTAGTTGATTCATATTAGACCAGCGTGCTCACTTAAGAGTAGATTCCGTGTCATCTTTGACTCAGGTTTGTCCCAAAGTGCACGGAGAGGAACATGTCTTCTCACACACGTTGTAGCTAGCTCCATGCATCCACCTCACGTTCCTCTAATGGGGCATGGGCCATGCAATTTGCCTTATGTTGGCCTAAGATTAAGATGCTATAGACTACGTCGATGCCCCTCCTGTGCAGATCACATCAACTAACATAGCCTGCGTTGAGTACTTCGTATCCAGCCATGTAAGTGCAACCGTGTATCATCATATTTCTGTGTGCACCTACGGCCCAGGAGAGCAAGGAAGTTTCAGGAGGAGAAGAACATGCCAGTAGCGATGATTAGTCTAGTGTATCTCCTCATGAGTTGACGTGATGCGAACTTCACATGGCGAGATGTGATCTAGGAGAGCTGCATGATCCGCATCTTGACCTTGCATTGGCATAGCATGGATCAATCAGAGGCAGGCCTGACAATAGCAGATTCATTTTGCATTCTTTCTGGATAAAAAGGAGATAGGGTCGATAGGGGTTGTGCTGGGCGTGGTTTCCACAGCTTATGCGTTTATCCTACGGCTTTAGATAGATTTCTAGGGCTTGATCGCAGGTCGACATGAGCACCCTGTGAGGAAAATCTATTGGCCACGTCAGTGTTCTAGTCTAAAATTGATAGATGACCTGCACATGAAGGTTCTCGTAAAAACTCCTTGTACTATTATGTGCAATCCCATGGCTTAACTTTTTTCTTTTTCGTGTTAACAATTGCTTATATCTAAATCGTTCCATTTGATTCAATGGCTCTCCTTTTTCTTCCTGGTTTAGATCTAAACTATTCCATGCGATTCTATTGCTATTTTTTTTCTTTTCTTGTATAAAAATAGATAGAATATGGGGGTTAATCTAGATAGTAATATTTTGGTCCCATCAGATGAACGGTTTGTAAAATCTAATTAATGTGGTAATTACTTGGGAGTCTCTAATTAGTATATGTATAGATAGATAGTGTAACCATGATTTCATGAAAATATGAGAGTAATAAAAAAATACATCATTAATTTGACTAATATAGAACGAAGAGGAAAAAATCCCCTTTGACATGTATGCTGCATGTGGCACCTTTTATCCAAATGTAGCAATATATAGTATATGTTCAGGAAAGTAGGCCATGCCAACCGATGTAGGCGGTGCCATGCAGAGTCGCGGAGGAGCTTGTGCATGTGTGAATGAGGACCGAAGGGGGTGGCAGGCGGGTGACGGTTTTAGTGACGTGGGGATGGTGAGGGTTTTCTGTCCCAGAAAGAGTTTTGAAGGCAACGGTTTACTAGAGCCAACCGTGTGTGACTGACGTAGCTGGGAAATTGAAAGTCATTGCACAAGGTTCCAATTTTGGAATCGTGTGTGATTGACGAACTACCCCCACCTTGGTTTAGTTGTCCCCTTTGTAATTTCTGCCAAATTTTGACCAAATATTTAACTAACAAATTTTTATGCATGTCACCAAAAATTATATCATTGAACAGTATGTTCAAATACGAATCCAACGATATAATTTTTGCTGACCTGCACTTTAATTTTGTCAGTTAAATCTTTGGTCAAAATTTAACACAAATTACAAAGGGGACCAATAAACCAGGACGGAGGTAGATTCCATCAACCGAACTAATTGCATCCATATCCCACCTGTAGACATGAGTAAACATAGATTAAACATACTCAGGCATAGATATAATAAGCGTACGCAAGCAGAGTTCAACCATAAGTATTTAGTTCAACTGTCACTAAGCATACTCAAGCACATTTATAATCAAGACACTACATAGCTGTACATAGTTCAATCCCACATCTCATCTCATCTGCCGGCACAATCCTGTAGCTTCTCTAGGTACTCAGCGTATGCGGCGTGCACCACACTGTGAGAATACTTCTACCTGAAGGAGCCAACAACTCGTCCTCTTACATGCGCCAAAACACATTGATACGCGTCATGAAACTTTTGGTTGCAAAATGGGCATCGAAAGGCCCCGTTCCAGGTCCTAATGCACCTGTTATGCATTCCCGCATAAAGCTCCCTAAGGATTTGCCTCTTGTACCTCCTCTGGCCATCTTCATCCTCGCTGTCGACATTGTCCAATAGCACCAATACATATAGTTAAAAAATGAGAGGTCAAATTTGGAATACAAACTAATCTCTAGCGAACATTTGGCAGTTGCCAAAATTTGGCATCAAATCAGTTTCTACATGCCGCAAAGTAGGGTTACAAATTCATATATATATATTAAACATATTAGAGATTATGGTTTGACTTCTAAGCACAATCTTCTATGTACAAACCAATCTTGAAAAACAAATGGCACAAACATATATGTAGGTCATTCAAAATCAATTATCAAGACCCAGCTAGGAATTATTAGCACGAACACTAACACTAGTCAGATTATTAGCAGAAATCATTTGCACAGATGAAACAACTAATCACTTATCATTGGTACCATTCAAACAATCTATACACTACACAGATCTAACGAAAGTTACTCAGATTTCATGGATTGAGAGAACATAACCATATGATTTCTATTCCAAAAAGGGGGAGTCAGGAGTAACCAGAGAAACCCTAGGATGTATTTGACACATAAATTGGTATACATGACTAACCGGTTCTCCGTCATCGTCGGAGTCGTCACCGGAGTCATCACCAGAGTTGGTGTGGACCTTCGGCTTCGGCTGTGGAAGCACGACGCCGTTAATGATGTCAACGTGCAGCGATACCTCGCCGGTGGCGACGGCAACCTCTGTCTCCATCTTCACGCCGTGCTCTGGTGCATCAGTAGCCCCGGCATTGCCACTCCCTCTGATGGGGCACTTCGGCGGCATCCTCGTCCACTGACGACTTTGAGGACTGAGAGCGGCGTCGAGGATGCATGCACAGAGAGAGAGAGAGAGAGAGAGAGAGAGAGAGAGAGAGAGAGATGATTGTGTGTGTGGCGAGGATGGGGGGTGCGGCCGCTCGGGTGCGCCATTAATATGGAGTAGTTGGATAGAGGTGGGCGGCGGTCAAACCGCTGGCTCGCCTCCGGCTGAGCCAGCACACCGGATTGCTGGCATGCCTACCGTCATTTCACATAGCTACTCGCACGCCTCCTGATGACACTGCGCGACGAGCACGCCTCCCGTAAATTCACAAACCTTCACGCATGCCTCTCGGTGTGCCTGCACGGCGGACTACTCGCATGCGTCCCGTCAACTCACGCCTACTCGCACGGCACACGGGTCACATGGAGGCAAGTATTTTTTTTATATTTTGATGATTAACGTTGCCTCTTTATTGCTTAACCGTAGCATAGCGCGTATCCATTGTTGGTCTAATGCACATGGTTCGAATAAATAATCTATTTTCGATATTGGTTCCCAATTAATAATCTCCCATTTGTAAGAAGATAAAGATTACATCAAAATTTGTCTAAAATTTGACACACAAAAATTACTCCCTTCATAAGTTTTGGAAGAAAATAAAGATACAGAGGGAGTACAATACCACCGTGTATTGGTGTCCATATGACAATATGATAAGTTTCATGAATTTCAAATAAGTTTTGGTTGTATGAGATTTTAAAAATCAAGATTCTCAATGTTTGAAATTTCTTGGACGGGGAGTAAACATGCACCCAGTGAGACACATGTGTTTTTCCAATCCAATTAGGTGCACTGTCACGTGTGCATGTAGCTCAAATTTGAGTTTTGCATATTATACCCCTAGAAAATCAGTCAATGTACTAAAACGTCTTAATGATCTCTATAATTTTAAAAATTAAAATGTCCCTCCTTTGGTAACATATCTTCACAACGAAAAAATTTAACATGCATAATAGTTGTGGTGGATGCCCGGTGTGTGTATTTGCGTCTAGGGTGGGGGGCTGGCAGTACACTACGAGTCGCGAGCCACTGTCTGGGTTGGCCATTTTGTGAGGCAGGTCCCACATCAAAATCATGAATTTGTTATTTAAAACATTACACAACCTTTTCATACATACATGTTTGGGCCACGTGCTATCGGTGATTGTCCTACACGACACTCACTCGCGTGTGACGCTTTTCTGTGGGCCCGCGAGGTCATCGTCCATCACTTCGACAAACAGCCGGCAGAGAGGTTAATTTGACCAGCTAGGGAGTATATAGTGCGCGCCGAAGAGATGGGAGGGACCAACATATATACCACGTACACGTCTGTGAACACGCCTCACTCAATGTCGGGATGTTTCGGTTTCTGAGGCACGTGCCACATCAAAGTTGTGCATTGGCTATTCAAACATCACACAACACCTCTTTGGGATAGATGCATGTAGATGGTGGTTATCCTAGGACACTAACGTGTGACGCTTACATCTGTGGGCCCGCGAGGTTGTCGTCCATGCATTCATCACTTTGACCTACATCGAGAGAGGTTAATTAATTTCACCATCTAGGAGGATTATTTTTGGTTTGTATTACTGTAGGAGCATATACATAGTATGCGTCAAAGAGTGGGAAGGGAACTAGCATATGTAGTATGCTTCATGAACCTCGCTCTGCGTGGGGATTTACGGTTTTCGAGGCGTGTTCCACATCAAAGTTGTGCATTTTAGGTATTCAAACATCACAACCACACACACCTCTCCATACATATGTTTGGCCACATGCAAAGCGATGGCGGTTGTCCTCTAGCACCCACTCACGCAGTTATCATCGATATCGATGCTTTCCATCTGTGGGCCCGCTTTGTCCATCACTACTTTGCTCGACAATGATAGATGTTAATTTGACTTAGGAGGGGATTATTTTTTGGTTTGTATTGACATGATATAGTTTGAGCACACATGCATGTAAGGAAGGCAATGGGTCGGTTTTCGATCAGGTTGAACAATATCAAATCCATATCCATATCCGTGAAGACAGCCTCTGTCCGCCCATGAAAAACCCCATGGGCGAAAAATTGTGGCATGTCCAAACCCGATGGATATCCATATCGGTTGGATATCCATGGGGTCCTCTCAAGACATATACATAAGACACAACACAACATGCACATAAGCTGTTGAACCCATGCATCCATGCGCGTGTGAAAAAGCAGAGACAGAGGGTTCGAGTGGATAGTTAGTTGTGTTGCCATTGGCTAGTGGTCATGGCTGTTGAAGTGCTCCACCATACATGGAGATAGCGGCTGACAGTGTCGACCATTGATGCAGGAGGAGTAAGAAGAGGAGATGGGGTTGGTGCTTAATGATGAGTCATTTAACAACGACATAAAAGATCTGAAGTGGGCTAAAGTAATATTAAGGCGGGCATTGAATGTCAACTAATAGAAGTAACATTCGGGATTGTGCAATTTGCTTTGAATGTTTTAGATTATAATGGGTAAAATTACAGTGGGACATGTGACTGTGGGGTAGGGATAGCAGAATCTCGCCATTAAGTCATACTATCGGGTCGCTTTTGGATATATCCATGGGTGCAAGATTATGTCCATGCCCAAACCATGAGTAATTGGGTCAGGCATGGGCACCGCCCATGGGTGCAAAAGCATATCTAAACCCTGTCCATATAGGTCCATATCCATGGGTATCCATGTCCATGGGTAAAATTTCCATGCTTACATGCATGTGTCTGCATGGATCCCTCCCACCGAGTCGAGGTGGGTAGTACCACGACACGTCATGAACTGATCTCCCTCTGTGTGGGGACTGTATGATTTTCGACGCACGCGCCACATCAATGTTGTGCATGGTATTCAAACATGCATGCATCACCTCCATACATACATTTGCATGCATTGGTTGTCTACGAACGGTACACTCCGTCACGGTTATCGGCGAGAATCCTATATATTCGTGGGCTCGCGTGGACATCCATGATCACTTTGACCGACAATGAGATAGGTTACCACGGTGGATTCTTCATTTGGTTTGTGTTATCGTAGTAGGTCATGGTGAGATTCAGACCTAAGTTTGAGCGCATACTATGCATGCATAGGCATGCATGAATACCCGTCATCGATCGAAGTGTGGTGTGACATACATATATACAAAGCATAGTCAACTCACCCTCGCTCTGTGTGGGGATTTCCGGTTCCAAAGCATGGTGCCACAAAAAAGTGTTCCATGGTATAATCAAACATCAACACTCCATACATATGTTTGGGCCACATGCAGGCAATGGTTGTCTTTGGGGACTAGCTACTTGCATGATTATTGGCAAGCTAGCACATCTCTAGTGTCGCATGGATGTCCATCAATTTGACCAACAACAATAGAGAGGTTGTACGATCAAGGCGGATTCTTCTTGGTCCGTTTTACGATATATCTCGGTGAGTATCATGGGAAAACATGATCACCTATGGGGCCATTGCCCCTTGTGGTTCGGCATGGGGGAAGGGCGCGTTGCACAAAGAGCAGAGACCGTAGGGGCAGGACGACAATGGTGACGCAGTGGTTTTTTGCCCAGTTTCGGGCCGCTCCAAAGCGTAAAACCCTACTCCTGCTTTGGTGGATTGGATGAGGGAGCGCAATGAGCATGTAGTGCGCTCAAGACCGGCAAGGTGGCCTCGGGGAGAGTAGCTATGTTCGTATGAGTGTACAAGGGACTGGATCCTTTTCTAGCTCGCCCCAGTCCTCCTTTTATAGTCCAAGGGGTATCCAATGTGGCGACACGGTCACTGTTGGTTGATTAGATATCAAACGTGCTATCATACCTAACACTATAGATAGGACAAGGTGCATTAAATGCACCTCTTAGTGTCACGTTGTGGGAATATCCCGACAAGCTTTGTCGCGCTACTTTAGTTATCTCTTGCCCTGTCCGCCTGACACCGCTGGACGAGTGTCATGCAGGGAGAATCTTCTCCCCAAATGGCTGCCACGTGCCAGAGGAGGGCCACCTAATCACTTTGGG
>LR738715.1:336842754-336866213 GCA_902687465.1 Secale cereale
ATTCAAAGCCCCCAGTAACACGGGGATGGGGCCCAATATGTCGAGCCCCCCGACCGTAAATAGCAATGACAAAAGAATCGTCTAGAGAGTTTGAGCAGGTTGATGGATATTCTTGGAGTGGAACTGGCAGGCTTCACATCTGGTGAATAGCTCAGTTGCATCTTGGGGGGCCATGGGGAGTAGAAACTGTGTCGTAAAGCTTTTCCAACCAAGGCTCTTGAACCAATATGAGAGCCACACACAGGTTGATGTATCTCTGCCAACAGTTCCTTTCCTTCTTCCCGGAAAATGCACTTCAATTTCACACTGTTGGCCTCCTTCTATATAGTGCGTTGTCGAAAAACACATACATACTGGCCCTTCGGGCTACTCTTTTAGCTTCTTCTTGTTTTCTGGCAAGTTCTCCAGTTTGGAGGTAGTGGACGATGTGCTGTGCCCCGATATGTCCATTTTGCACCATGTTTTCTTACTGTTATTCATAATGTTTTTATGCATAATAATGCTTAATGGAGTAATTCTAATGCCTTTTCTCTCATAAAATGCTAAGTTTACACAAGGAGGTAGAATACCGGCAGCTGGAATTCTGGACCTGAAAAAGCTACGTCAGGCCACCTATTCTACACAACTCCAAATAAAATGAAACTTCACGGAGAAATTTTATGGAATATTTAAGAAATATTGGAGCAAATAAGTACCAGAGGTGGCCCACCATGTGGGCACAACCCACCTAGTTGCGCCCTGGTGGGTTGTGCCCTCCTCGGCTAACCTCTCATTCCCATCTTCTAGTATATAAGTCATTTTGACCTAAAATAATTAAGGGGAGGACTTTCGAGACGGAGCGCTACTGTCTCGAGGCGGAACTTGGGCAGAAGCACTTTTGTCCTCCAGCTGAGCGATTTCGTCAGGGGAAATTCCTTCCTAGAGGGGGAAATCAAAGATATCATCATCACCAATAACCCTCTCATCTTTGGGAGGCTAATCTACATCAACATTTTCAACAGCACCATCTCCTCTCAAACCCTAGTTCATCTCTTGTGTTCAATCTTTGTACTGAAACCTCAGATTGGTACGTGTGGGTGACTAGTAGTGTTGATTACATCTTGTAGTTGATTACTATATGGTTTATTTGGTGGAAGATTATATGTTCATATCCATTACTATTTAATACCCCTCTGATCTTGATCATGTTTATCACTTGTGAGTAGTTACTTTAGTTCTTGAGGTCACGGGAGAAATCATGTTGCAAGTAATCATGTGAACTTGATATGTGTTCGATATTCCGTTGATATGAATGTTGTGATTCCCTTAATGGTGTCATGTGAACGTCGACTACATGACACATCACCATATTTGGGCCTAAGGGAATGCGTTGTGGAGTAGTTATTAGATGATGGGTTGCTAGAGTGACATAAGCCTAAACCCTAGTTTATGCGCTACTTCGTAAGGGACCGATTTGGACCCATATATTTAATGATATGGTTAGATTTTATCTTAATACTTTTCTCGTAGTTGCGGATGCTTGCGAGGAGGTTTATTCAAGTAAGATAACACCTAATCACCGGTCCACCCACATATCAAATTATCGAAGTATCGAACACAAATCAAGCCAACATGGTGAAAGTGTGCTATCCCGGTGTCGGAATTATCTGAAGCAGCTCTCATGGCACCCACATGACGTCCTGCTGCTTCAAAGGAGGGGGAGGAGGGCCCCTTTGCTCCATCAACCAACTAGAAGCTTCTGCCCCCTCAGCACATCATGGTCCTTTTGCTTAATTGGAATGTCCTATGCTAGAACATCCATGGTTTGAATGCTGAAAATAAATAGTTAGCTCTTTGTAATGCTGTTAGTACTAGTGGTGCTAATGTTATTTGCATGCAAGAAACTAAGAAATCTGAATTTGAACTCTCCTTTATTAAGGCTTGTTGCCCAAGATAATTTGATAAGTTTGTATTTGTCCCTTCTAAGGGAGCCTCTGGTGGTTTAATCACTATTTGGAATAGTTCGGTCTTTAATGGCTCTGTACTGTTCTTTGAAGATTTCGCTCTGGGTATAAAATTTTACTCAAACGAATCGGCCCAAACCTGGACCCTTGTTAATATTTACGGCCCATGTAAGGGTGAGGCCCGAGAGGATTACACCAAGTGGCTCTTTGACCTCCACATTCCATCTGGGGAAGATTGGCTATTACATCAGGTGCCCTAACAACAGGAACAAAGCAGGCGGTACTGTTTCTGATATGATCACCTTCAAACAATTTATTAGACCATAGAAACTGATTGAACTACCCATCAAAGTCCGCAATTACAAATGGAGTAATATGCAAGATGACCCCCTCCTAGAACAGTTGGACTGGTTTCTCACTACCATTAACTGGACCCTGTCCTACCCCAAGACTCTAGTCAAGCCCCTAGGAAAGCCTGTCTCAGATCATATCCCTTGCATTATCAGTATTGACACCACCATTCCCAGGAGCAAAATATTCAGATTTCAATCCTATTAGATTAAACACCCAGGCTTCCTTGAAACTGTCCAGAGCACCTGGAACAAACCAGTCAAAGCACAAAATGATGCAACTGTACTATGTAGGAAATTTAAGGCACTCTGATATGCCCTGAAACACTGGAGCAGTAATATCTCCCGGCTATCGGTTCCTATAGAGAACTCCAACATGGCTCTCCTCTGCCTAGATGATATTGAAAATAAAAGAAGGCTTACCACACCAGAGTCAAATTTCAGAATTATTCTGAAGAGTCACATTCTCATATTATTACACTGTCAGCAATTGTATTGGAAAGAAAGATGCACTATATATAAGATGGATACAATTTGGCGATGAGAACTCAAAGTTCTTCCAAGCTATGGCCTCGGAACTATACAAAAAAGATCACATCGCATCCCTCATGAGCTCGGATGGAATCACAGTTGGTGATCACACTGCTAAAGAATCGGTTATCTCCAATGCATTCAAAGAATTTCTGGGCACGAGTACCCCTCAAGACATGGAATTCAACCTCAATGACATAATCAAACGTGTAGAGGGGCTTCAACAACTCAGTATTGAAATTGACATGGTCATCAATGAAATGCCAACGGATAGGGCACCTGGCCGGATAGATTCACAAGGATTTTTCTGAAAAACTGCTGGCACATAATCAAAGAGGACCTTTATAAGCTTTGTGATCAATTCTACGAGGGCACACTAAATCTCGAGAGCATCAATGATGGCTACATTACCTTGATACCCAAGATAAACTTCCCAACATCAATCAATGATTTCCGGCCAATCACTCTATTGAACTGTTGCCTCAAGGTGATCACCAAGCTACTCACCAATCGACTTCAGAAGATCATTCTCAAAATCATACACAAAAACCAATATGGATTCTTGAAGGGGAGATCAATTCAAGATTGCCTGGCATGGGCATACAAATACATTTATCAATGCCAATCCTCCAAACAAAAAAAATTACTGCTGAAATTGGACTTCGCCAAAGCTTTCGATACACTTGAGCATGAAGCAATGCTGAATATAATGAAGAGTATGAGCTTTGATGACCGATGGCTGCAATGGATCAGATGCATCTTTGAGTCTGGTAAATCTTCAGTCCTCTTAAATGGAGTGCCAGGACGACAGTTCCAATGCAAATGTGGGGTGCGCCAGGGTGACCCGCTGTCCCCACCAATATTTGTCCTCGCAGCAGATCTCCTCCAAGCAGCACTCAACACCCCATTCAGACAGGGCCTGCTTAAACTACCCTTCCACAACCCCAATCAGAAGGACTATCCTGCCATTCAATACGCCAATGATACTCTCATTATGTTGGCAGCAGAAGAGGAACAAGCAAACACGCTCTAAACGATCCTATCAAAATATGTCTGATCTGTCGGACTGAAGATCAACTTTCATAAATCTACCCTGATCCCCATAAACTGTGACACAGAAACATGCACTAGATTGGCTAAGTTGTTTGGCTACACCATGGGATAGATGCCATTTACATACCTTGGTCTGCCTTTGGGCATGACCAGACCCACAGTGCATGATTTAATGCCCCTGGTATGCTCGGTAGAAAGAAGACTATCAGCAACCTGGTCCATGATCAACTATGGAGGGAAACTAACACTGCTAAATTCAGTCATCACATCACTCGCCATATTTGCTGTGTGCACACTCAAATTCCCCCAAAAAATCATTGATCTCTTGGACAAAATTAGAAGAAGATGCATGTGGACCAAAAAAACTGACCAAGGAGACAAATGTCAATTGTTAGCAGCGTGGAACAGAATCTGCAGACCAAAGAACAAAGGGGGACTGGAGATCATCAACCTAAAGATTTAGAGTGAAGCTTTGCTACTCAAATATCTACACAAATTCTACAACCATGCATCCATTCCTTGGGTTGAACTTGTCTAGTCCACCTACTTCACCAACAAGATACCACATGCCTCTGAACCTTGTGGATCCTTTTGGTGGAGACACTAGTGCAAGTTGCTGCTAACGTGACACTACGATCAGAGACCCTTTGAAGAAACTGTGTGCGATGCATTAATTGCAAACGGTGGTGTAAAAAACTCGTCAAAAAAGGTGCAAAACATTTGCGATGACGGATGCATCAAACACAGTTCATATTTTAGTTCCGTCTGTGATGTAGGTCATACGGTTCAGTGCAATTAATTGTGTGCGATGAGGAGCAACAAAATAAACAGGCTGCCAGATGAAGGTGTGTGCGATATACAGCATACGGTTCACTGGGATGGACTATTTGTGAATAGGAAACACAAAAGAAATGGTCAGCCAGATCAAGGTGTGTGCGATATATGGCATGTGGTTCACCCGGATGAACTATTTTCGTTGAGACAAGAGAACATAAATGGTTCAATATAACAAGATGTGTGTGATACGTGACAAACAAGTCTATAATCAGAAATGTGTGCGAAGACCGATAATAATACAGAGGCTTGCTGCTAATAAGACGTGTGTGTTGTGCGATGGGATTGCATATAGAACAACAACCTATAAGTACATGGTTGCACAACCAAATTACACATCCACTAACATATGTGGCTACTACAACCATGGCATTTGCACACACCAAAGTAAATTATTACATGCATAATTACGTAGGTGGCTACTACACACATGACATTTCCACACACCAAAGTAAACTATATATTACATCATGATTAACTAGCATAAATGATCATCTGCTCATCATCTACTTCTTGTGACGCTTGCTCTGCTTGTGGCGCGATCCGGGCTCATCGATTTGGGTAACGAGGCACTTACTTATGTCAACGATCCGCCTGTGCATCTCGTTGCATGTGTACACGCTCTTGGTCACAAACCTGAGGTTAGGTTTATTATCACAACCCTAGTTCTGGTATGCACTAGGTTAGCCTTGTTGTTTGCATCATGGTTAAATTTCAAATGAAATTGAAATGAGGACTTGTGAAACCCTCAGAAACCCTATTGAAAATGACCCAAATAAAAGTTGCTCCAAAAAGGTCCAAGAAAATGTTCATGTGGCCCTCTAAAAATATTGGTCAGAGATAAAAATCAAACCAATATTATTAGGAGCTCATAAGAATTTATTTTGGGCATTTGGAATTAATGCAATAAATATTTGCTTGGATATATAATTATTATATATTTTATATATGTCCAAAATTCTGGTTCTTTATTTTTAGGGGCTTGGATTAATTCCTAGGTCCCTGCAAAATAAAATGTCAGAAGGAAAACAAATGATTTAATTTAGAAATTAAATCAAAACAAATGTCAGAAAAAAATAGAAAAGAAAAATAAAAAGGGCAGACTTACCTGTGCTGGCCCAGCACAGCACGGCCTGGCCGGCCCAGCTGGCCAGCCCAGCCCGCTCCCTCCCTGTCGTCTTCCTCCCTGCCAGGAGGACGAGCGCGTGCTCGGCGCCCGCGGCCACGCGCCACGGCCACCTCCTGCTTCCGCCGCTGCCCGACGCGCCTAGCAGCCTCTGGACGACGACACGCACCCCCTGGACCCTCTCACTCCCCCTCGGTTCCTTCCCCCCCTCCTGGTGCTCTTCCTCGCGAACGCCCGAACGCCACCGTCGCCGCCGCTCGCCATAGCCGTGGCCACCGTCCCCCTCTCGCCTCGCCGGAGTGCCCAGAAGCTCCGCCCCGTTCCTCTCCTTCTCCTCGCCAAGCTGCCCGACGCCAGAAGCCCCTGGAGCGCCGTCGACGACCTCGTCTTCAACCTGCGGCCGTGGAGATCGCCGGCGACCCTGCGCCCGCTCCGACGCATCCCCGAGCTCGCTGACGACGCTATCGAGATCGCCGTGAGCTCCTCTACCTTTCCCCTCTTCTCTCGTACTCGCGCCTGTCCCCTAGCCCTGTTTCCTCCCGCGGCCGAAAGCTTCTCGCCGCCGGCCATGGTGTAGCCGTGGCCACAGCCGCACGAGCTCACAACGGAGCACGTCATCGTGCTCAGGAAGCCCCCAGGAACCCAACGCACCCACTCCCTCGCCTTCGCGTGCACCGCAGCACCTAAACCGACGAGGCCCGAACTCCGGCCGCCGCTGGGCTCGACGCCGGCGACGATTCCGGCCACCCCAACTGCTGCCGCTTAGTGCGTTGGATGCGCAAGAGCCTGCGCATCCTGTAGGTGCCCTCCGCCGCTCGATTGGTCGATGGAGGCGTTTTTCCGATGCCCTCCGCCGCATTCGGCCTCGCCGGTGGCTAACCGCCGGTGGGTTTTGACCCAAACCCACCGGGTTTGACCCCCTGGGTCAATGACAGGTGGGCCCCATCCCTTTTAGTTAGTTGACTGTTTAATTAAATTAATTAGTTTTGTTAATTATATTAGCCACTGACATGTGGGCCCAGCCCTGCTGATTTTTCTGTTAGGATTAGATTAGTGTTAATTAACTCAGTTAATTAACTGAGTCACTGACCAGTGGACCCCACTGTCAGGTTTGACTCTGGACCAGCCCTTTGACCTGCTGACGTCATGCTTGTGTCATGCTGACGCAGTAATCCAGTTCTGGTTTTTAAATAAATCTTAAATGATTTATTTATTTCAGAAATTGGCCTAAACTTCAAAAAATCACAGAAATTCAACCGTAGCTCAGAATGAAATAATTTATATATGAAAAATTATCAGAAAAATTCAATCTATCCATCTGTACCATTTTCATGCATGTAAAATGAAGTTATACCTACTGTTTTTATGAAAACACATATTTGGCATTTAAAATGCTTATTTTAAAATTGCATTTGAACCCTTGGTTCAAATGGACTTCTTTCAAATTGAATGCTAGTTGCACTAGCTCAAACAACATCATAACTTCATGCCATATTCATGCATCATATTGTTGCATATGCTTGTGTTTGATTGTCGGCACCGTTCTTCTCGATAGGTCCAGCTCCGGAGACCGATCCAGAGTACCTGTCAGAGGAGCAGTGTTCTGCACGTTGTTTTACCAGGCAAGCAAACCCCCCTTGTTCATTCCGATACAGTCCCTCTCTCGCTCCTGCTCCCTGTTATTGCATTAGGACAACAACGACTTCACCTGCTACTTTATGCTGCGGTAGTTGAACCCATTCCTCTGCATGACCTGTCATTCCACAGTAAATAGTTGAAACCCACTAGCATGTGTAGGAGTTGATTGAAGCCATGATGTGATCTTACCATGCCTTGCTTGCTATTGCTTAGAGTGTGTCAGGTCTGATTCATCGGGAATGAATTAGAGTGAAATGATATGTTCTGATGCTGAGGGTTAAGTGTGTGAACACGATTTGGTAAAGGTAGTGGTGAGAGGCCATGTAGGAGTACATGGTGGGTTGTCTCACTGGAACCGTCCCTAAGAACTGAGTTCTGTGTATGTTGTCCAATGATCAGCTACTACCACGCATTGGAATGCTTAAGTGCCCCTCTCGACGACTTATTAATCAACATGATCTCTGTCCAGGAGTTGCAACTAGTTTCTGGTGTTTGTAGGTAGTGTTATTTCTCTACCAGGTGGCACCCGGCAGGGTGGGCTTGGGACAGACTAGGCACACATGGTCCGGTGTACCGAGTGGCACCCGAATGGTGGGCTCGGGAACCCTGTACACATCGTTTGGGTCCGTGATGGAAACCTCGGCCGGACTCCCTTGCGGATGGAACCCGAATAGGCGATAAACCTGGACGAGAGACTTGTGTGGTTAGTCAGGTCGTGGCCGACACCCTCGCCAGGCTTCCGCTTGAAGGTTGCCGAGATACACTACGTGTACCTGGCGGTAAGTGGCGAGAGCGTGTGTGAAGAAATACACCCCTGCAGGGTTATCATAATCTATTCGAATAGCCGGGTCCGCGGATATGGACTTCTTGGATGCTTACGTGGTACATAGACAACTTGAAGTGGATACTCTAAAATACTCAAGACAAGTGTGAGTGCTATGGATGGCTTTCTCGTAGGGAGACGGGAATGAATCCATAGTGGTGTATTGAGTGGTGCTTAGTGGACTCGTGTGCGCCACCTCAAAAGAGTTACCAGCAATCGTAGAATAGGATAGCCACTGAGTCAAAGCTGGCTTGCTGCAACTAAACCCCACTTTGCCATCTTGATACATGTGCATGTATGATAGGATCTGATGTAAGTCTTGCTGAGTACCTTTGTACTCATGTTTGCTTATTTTATGTTTTGCAGATAGGATTGATGTCTCACTAGTAGTTCCGCTTGGACTTCGACAAGTAGCTTGTACCTCAGCTACGTTCTTGGACGAGTGTTGTAGATAGTCAGGCTCTTCAGCCTTTTTCATTTGTAGATGTCTGTACTCAGACATGTAGTGCTTCCGCTTGTTGCTTGTATGCTCTGAATGTTGGGTCGTGAGACCCATGTTTGTAATATTTGGCTCCTCGAAGCCTAATGAATAAATACTTTGTTTATTAGAGTCTTGTTGTGATGCCATGTTGTATTTGCACATATTGAGCATATTGTGTGTATGTTATTGAAATGCTTGGTATGTGTGGGATCCGACACCTAGTTGTTTACCCTTGGTAGCCTATCTTACAGGGAAATGTCTCCTAGTGTTTCCACTGAGCCTTGGTAGCTTGCTACTGCTCCGGAACACTTAGGCTGACCGGCATGTGTCCTTCTTCGTTCCTGTGTCTGTCCCTTAGGGGAAATGTCACGCGTTGTTCCTTTAAGTCCTTGTAGCTTGCTACGACTTGGGTTCATACGTTGATGACCGACACGTTCGTTGCTGGGTCACGGATGCCTGTCTCTATAATTTAGTGCCACTTTTGGTTTATAACTGGTCATGTCGGCCCGGGTTCTTTGTCATATGGATGCTAGCGACACTATCATATACGTGAGCCAAAATGCGCAAACGGTCCCGGGCCAGGTAAGGTGGCACCCGTGGGGATACCGTGCGTGAGGCCGCAAAGTGATATGGTGTGTTACATGCTAGACCGGTGTGACTTAGGATCGGGGTCCCAACATTCATCTAGTTGCCTCATCCAGGCCCTGTGCCAGGATAGGGACTTCTTCTTTGGGCATCCCGCTTCATCATTTCGTAGTAGGGGTCGATGATGGCCGAGGTGAGTTCAACCATGGAGTCCTTCTTCGTGCTGCTCCAGACCCTGTAGTGCTCACGGATTTCGACAAGGTTCTTGCAGGCCAAGTCTGTAACCCTGAGCGCTTTTACATCGTCGGTGGTTTCCACTGTAGCGAACTTGTAGTATGTGTTGTTGACAGACTTGGCGAAACAGACGCAAGGCTCTGTGGCCATGTAGTAGTAGTAGATGTGGACATGCTAGCACACGCACTACTGGGCGACAACAACCTTCTAATCTTTATCGGGAAGACCGGCGGTGTACTGGAGGTCGATGCCGACCACCTTGTACTTGTCTCCAGCAAGCAACTGCTCAATGGTGTTGATGTAGTCATCCACCACGACCGGGTCGATGGTGTACACCACCGAGAGATCCGCCTCCCTCGCGTGGGTCTCCACTTTATGCTCGCCGAACTCCATTGGAGCGCGGCTAGACATCCCCTCTCCATGTGTCGTTGTGGGTGTGCTTGTTGTGTTGTGGGGCGCGATCGAAAGGTTGAAGAGACTAAGGTTATAATGTCCACGGGAATTAAAAGGGAAGCCAGATGGCCTGGAATATCGGCACGCCCTGATGGCAGTTTGTAGCGACCACGATCTGAATGGACCGAAGTCTCTATGTTCTGTGTCATCCCTGGATCGGTAATGCTGACACACATAGTACTTGAAGGATTTATAACAGAGTGGCAATCACACACTTATTACATCGAATGTCTCAAAAGAGAAATTATTACAAAAATATATGGCATAAGGCCATCTAACACGATAACAACGGAAGGCTTGGAAGATAAGTGATTCCATCAACTCCAACGACATAGCAGAGTGCATGACAAACAACCTAGCGCACCGAAACGGGTCAGCCCATGGAATATGCTGGCAAGATAACACAGTAGAGGAAGTAACAGAATAAAGGCTAACACTATATGCATATTTGGCTGGTGGAGGCTCTAAGGTTAGAGTTTTTGCATAAAGCCAATTTTTCCCTACCACAAATGAATAACTTTTATTTTAACTATCATGGTAGTTGAAACGTCATTGAGAAGGTACCTCCAACTCAATCCCAATTAAAGTATTCATCATTAACCCAACAAATTAATTTTAGAGTGATGAGATATACCAATAATTCAAGTACCAGATACTCAAGATGTCCATAACCGGGGACACGGCTAATCATGATTAGTTTGTACACTCTGCAGAGGTTTGTGCACTTTTCCCCACAAGACTCTATCTCTTCCGTTGGATTTCTCGCACTGCATGGTGTTTGAGAAACGGATGACCAAGACACAGTCTTTCAGAAGCATTTACTCTTTACCCCGGGTGGACCCATACACCTACTTTCCCCTACATCTGCTAGTCCACCACTAAAAGAGCTCACACAACTTACTCATACTATGCGAGAGCCCATAATGGCATTGTGGCTGCACACGGAAGTTTCTAGCATGAATAGGTTTATGATCCCTTTGAGCTTGGGTGGCATTCCATAGGATAATTACATGGTTCCTCCGGGATATCCTAGGACAACTCTGGATTCTCCAGGTGCCCTGCAACCAATCCACCCAGATGTGTATTAAAGTAGCCACCTTAAGTTGAACCATTAATTAACATCTCACATCCGTCATGGATACTCTCAAACTGAATCCACGTCTACGAGCATACAATGGCAACCTAAGCATAACGCAGAAGTAACTCCCAGGGGTTTGAAAATAATGCAGGTAATAGGTTCTACCTCAATCTACTTCCCAGACCCACAAGTTAAGAGATCCTACTCATTCAATGTGTGAAGGTTTGATCTAATGCATAAAAACTGGGTAATAAAGGGTATGATCAAAGTGTTACTTGCCTTGCTGATGATTCGCAAAACCTAGGGACTCGTAGTAGCACGCTTCGCACTCCGGGAACTCTATCGCAAGCAAACAATAGCATACATAAGCAATCAAGCAAATATGCACAGCTAAAACTCCAAACAAGAAGATAACCAGAAAGTTCAACTTAAGAACTCCGTTTTGCAAAAAGAATCAAATCAAACGGAGCAATGAAACTCAAACTACGAAAGAAACAAGATCTGATTACTAGTTTCATCCAAAGTCAAATTTTACGGTAGCAAAACCTTGTTCAAGTTGGTTAAACGGAAAGAGGGCTTCGAGATGAAGATCTGGGCGCTTGAATCGCCTGATCCCGACTTTCGAGCGAAAAAAACTAAAAACAAGATCAGGGCAGAAATCTCAACCGAAAATAATCACGGAAAAACCCTGAAAAAGAAAAACGGATGAACAGGCTAATGAAGGAACGTTCGTTATCTATGGCTAACGGGCGAACAACGTTTGTTAAAACGAACGTACGGACGAACGTCCGCTATTTATCAAAACCGAAAAAAACCGAACCGATCTATAAAAAACAGATCTAGGGTTTCGAATAAAACCAATCGGTTTTTCGAGAAAATCGACGGCGGCGGCGGCAACTACCTCGGCGACGGTGGGATCGGCGGCAGCGGGGAGCAGCGGCGCGGCGGCGGTGCGGCGCAAGGCGGCGGCGGCTGGGCTTTTAAAGAGGCCCCGGGCGCAGTGTCCTAGACGGACACGGCCCGGTAAGTCGTTTTTTTTTCTAAATAGTCCTGACGTACAAAAACATGCGAAAAAAATATTAAACGGACTCCAAAAATTCCGAAATAAATTTTCACCGTCCTCTAATAATATTTAGGACAAAGTGAAAAAATTTCCCGGACCTAAATGCAATTTTGAAAAACGCGTATTTTTCCTATGCAAATAAATCGCAAATAGATTCGAATAAAATACAAAAAGTGATTTTAACATTTTTCCTCCAATATTTCTTTTATTTTGGAGAAGTCATATTATCTCCGCTCATATATTTTACTAAGAAATATTTTTAGGAGAGAAAAACAATTAAAACCAAAGTGATCCCCGTACCGGTATTTGAGAAAACTCGAATACGAAAGCGGTAAAATCCCCAACTCTCTCCGTGGATCCTTGAGTTGCTTAGAATTTTCGAGGATCGCAACACACAAATGCAATAAAATATGCTATGCAATATGATCTATGTATAACATTCCAAATTGAAAATTTGGGATGTTACACAGTTCTAATTCGCAGCGCGTAACTCCATCGTGTCGCACGTAACTGCATCGCGTAGCAACGCATGCGGCGCAACCGCATGCATATGGGCCCCCCGTCGTGATCATGCGCACGCCCAACCGCTGGCAGAGCTCGCGCGGTGTCGGATTTAGGGCTCCGCAAAACCCAAGAAGTTCGAATACAGGGGCGTGAACGAAGTTCCCTCCCACTCACATCTACCTAGCGCCTCGCTCTCGTCTTGGTGGGGGGATTCAAGCAAACAACAGATAGAACACACAAGAGTTTATCGAGGTTCGGGCCACCGAGTGGTGTAATACCCTACTTCCTGCTTTGGTGGATTAGCCTCAGGCGAGCTGGAATATGAGCTAGTACAATGGTTCCTGAGCTCAGGAGGCGAGCTCAGGAGGGTTAGGAGGCAAGTGTTCTTGCTCCTTGTGTGGTGGCTGAGTGTATCCGTCGATCCCCTTCATAGTAGGGATCCTAGCTACTTATATAGGCGGCCACGGCCCTCTTCCCCCGAAATGTTTAGGCGGGAAGGGATCCCACAACGGCCATTTTTGAGTGGGAACACAAGGACGTTCCTACCCTGACAAAAGCAGTCTTCGCCTGCAAAAGGATCAGGCGGTGACACGGTGGTGGGCTCGACGGTGACATCCTCCTTGTCATCCTTGCGGTCTTCGGTCTTGTTGCACCAAAGGGGAAACCTTTGCCCCGATCCTTGGAAACCAGCGGCAGCGCTGTCCCCTTTGCATCGAAATGGTAATTGTGCCACTGGCGAACGCTGGCACCCACTGGCGCGGTGCATCACTGCTGACATCACTGCCTCCTCTTGAGGCAGGCTTGGCCTTGGATTCTCCACCCCTCTGGAGCACCTTGCCGAGGCCGCTCCGGAGGAGGTCTTGACATCGTTCTCCTCGCGAGGCTTGGCCCCTCGTGAGGGTCTTGGACGGCTGGTCGATCAGCTAGGCCATACCAGGCCGCTTGTAGGAGCGCGTCGCGGCCCGCAGACAGGCAAGTCTGGGTACCCTGGTTCCCAGGACGAGACAGTAGCCCCCGGGCCCAAGGCGCGCATGGAGTTGGCTTCAGGGCGAAGCCTTAGTCGAGGACGAAGTGCCGCGGGCCCCAAAAAAGGATGTGGGCCATGCAGGCGCGTGATGGTTGGATGGGACGTGGGCGACTCCGCTTCCCACGCAGTACTGGCTATCGTGCGACTTGAGAACTCCTTGGTGTGGGCGACGGGGCTATTATGGCTGCGCGCGAGTGGCCGCCGGTTGATCTTCTTGGCCTGTAAATAGGGGGTGAGGCACCACGCCTCTCACTTGACTATTGCAGGCCGATCCCTGCTGCTTCCATTACTCCAAGGGCTTCCATGGCGCCGATTCGCGGGTTCTCGGCCGCGGAGAAGGGGAAGAGCCCGGTGCTAGAGCCTAAGCGGCCCCCCCGAAGAAGATGCGCCATAGTTCTCGAAGTGCGTCCCTGAGACCGTCGGACGCCCGCACATGGTGCACACGGGCACCGCCAGGATTTCCGCTTCCCTTGTATGCTCCAGCGGCAGGCAGACGGAGCGGGGGCGGCGACAAGGGTGGCGCCATCAATCGCCCGGAGAGACGGGCGTATCCTCGCACCCTGTTGCCGTCCCATTCTGAGGATGATGCCCGCGATTTCATCATGTGGGAGGGCCCCCTCCACATTCATGGATCCTTCTTCCTCCGTTCTTGAGGGAGGTGCTCCCGGCTCGCGGCCGGGTGACGATGGAGCTGAGGCACGAGGGGTGTCGCCTTCCTCCTTCGCATGCCGACGTGGAGGTGATTTCTTCTGGCCAGGTCTTCATGACCTAGGGTTGGGGTGTCGTGCGCCGCGCCTGCGCCCCCGCCGGGAGGCACATTCTTCATTTCGCGCTGGATATGACGGGCACGATGACATTCAAAGTCTTTGGGGCGGACGGCCGTCGGCTGTCGTGTGGCGCGACGAATGGGCTCGCCGGCGACCATTCCCCATGTCGTCAGGGCAGCGAGGCGCTCGCCATTGACTGCGCCTCTGACTCTCTTGGTAGCAGATACACTATCCCTGAGACGGCCTCGAGCTCCGATGAGAGCTACGAGCCGCCAAGTTGCCTCCCCTATCGCCGGAGGGAAACAGTGTCTTCCCGGCGTAGTCGTTGTTGAAGGAGTTCAAGCCGCGTTCCTCGAGAGTGACCTTCTTAGCTTAGTTCCTGCGGGGCATCATGGAGGGCTCCATGAGGGCATGTAAATTCTTGTAATAATTTTGCTGTTGTCTGGCGTTATAACTTATGCCCTTCATGAGACCCTTGTTAGAGTATAAATTTCCTCTCCTTCCGTCCCCGCGGTAGTTTAGGGCCCTACGCCTGCGAGACCCGTTCCCTAGACAAGCCTCAACCCGCGTTGGTATACCAGGTTGTGATGCCGTGGTCAAGGCCAGGAGGTGAGTGATCCAGGGTCCGGTAGGAGCCCCCGAGGCGCGATGCTCAGGAGGTCCGTCTTGGCGTGCAGGCAACCACCCACCGGTCCATCGGGAAGGGTTTTCATGTCTCAGCGGATTCGCGATTATAGTAGATGGTGGTGTAGGTACGCGAGTAGGTGCGGCATTGAAAACTTATCTTAGCAATTCCTATGGTCAGGTGGTGGTGGTACTTGATTTTCTATTGCCCTTCCTTTGAGGCGAGGTTCTGCGTCCAGGTGCCTTCACGAGGAGGTGGCAATGGTCGCTCCCGAGGCCCTGGGGACAAGGGTCACAGAGCTAGTGGAGGCATTTCTCCGGGCCACTACTGTCGTAGCCGAAGAGGAGAAGACCGGTGATGATGCGCTCGGCAATGCATGATCCGTTCCTGTTCAGTGAGAGAAGTGTGAGTGCCTCAGGGAGGCGTAAGAACTTTTCTTGAATTTGAAAAACTTGGTGTTATTGTAATAGCTAGATGATTTCCATGCTTGCTTCCTTTCATGTTTGCTTAGGTGCTCTGCGTCGGCAGGGCCCAATCCCGCGAATACCTCGATCGCCATTAAGCCCTCCAGATGACCAGGGTTACCGTAGTAACTAGACTCAAGGGATGAGGGGCTACGTGGCTAGTGAGGCCCTTGGGTCGCGATGCCCAAGGGTCCCCCTTGACGCTCAAGCAATCCCGTTGTCGTTCTGCGTTGGCAGGGCCCAACCCCGCGCATACCTCGATTGCCATTGAGCCCTCCGGATGACCGGGGTTATCGTCATAACTAGACTCAAGTGATGAGGGACTATGTGGACAGTCAGGCCCCTGGGTCGCGATGCCCAGGGGTCCCCCTTGACATTCGAACGACTCTCATGAAGGAGAACGAGCACCATACCTTGCCCATGAGCCTTCGCCTGGGATGGGGGCATGAGAAGGCCAGTTGTCTGGGCACCTGGTAGGGCGGCGTTTGCCAGGCGTGACTTGAGCATAGCCCCCGTGCCTAGACCCCCGCGCGACACCCATCCAAGGAGAAGCTGTGAGCGTCGTGAGCTGAAAAGCTCCCTGAGGTTGGTGCGACCAAGGGGGCCACCCTCAGTTGTTTATAACTAGCGCAGAGCATAGAGCTACCACACTTGCACGGAGTGTGGGCATAACCGTGCCTCAGTCGTAGCGGCCAGCAAGGAGCTTGGTGCTTCCACTGGTTCGTGGGCATAACCGCTCCTCGGTTGGATCTGCTAGCGCGGAGCTTTGTACTTCCACTGGACCGTGGGAGGGAGCCTCCCACCGGGAGAGACTCCGAGGCGTGTACAGCCCCATCCTGACACGTGGCTTGCACGGTAGGATAGCCAAGGTGTATATGGGCCCTCCCCAGGACGAACTGAACGACTCTGAGGAAGTTCTTGTGAGCTTACGCATCACTCACGAGACCCTACCCTGAGGCGGGTTGCGCTAGAGTCTTCTTCGCATGTGAAAAGAGAGGTGTTGTGTCGACCTGCGCCGAGTGCATCTCTAGAGGGTATCGCATGAGAAGGCCGCAGAACCAGCGACCCCAGGAGGTGACGTCACGGGAATGGCTCGCGAGACAGAGCTCAACCACTAGATTTGTCGATGCTGCAGGGACGCACCCGAGCACAAACATCGTGCCCAGTCTTCTCATGCAACGATCCAAAAGAAAAACAACCGGCGCACGGTTCCCGCATGAGCGAGGCACCTGCCATGGGCCCCTACTTACCCATCCACGATTAGCCCATGCGAGAACAAGGCACCAAGGACCATGGGAGTTGACGTCACGGGAATGGCTCGCGAGACAGAGCTCAGCCCTTGGGTTTAGCAACACTGTAGGGACGGACCTGAGCACAGACGCCGTGCCAGTCCTTAATCATGGGGCGGTCGCGAGTAGGCTCACAAGGGCTCATGACCTTAGTGGCGGTGAGGACGCCAAGCATGTAGATAATGTGAATAGAAAGGAACAACTAGCCTTGACCATGCAAAAAGGGAGACAACTTCGGGAGAACAGCTCCCAGCAGTCCGAGGATGATGCAGCCCGAGAGACGCCCTCGATTGGATACCTGAAGTGTCACCTAATACTTGTCGAAGAAGAGTTGGGGTAGCTGAAGACGCGAGCTCCGCGGGTTGCTCCCGAGGATGGTCGGGCTCCTGAGGCCCAGGGGCTCTGAAGGCTCTCAGTGGTTGTGTGGGTCCGATTTTCGCTCCGTCCGGACCGCCTGCCACTGAGCCTCCCGAGACCCCAAGGCCTGCTGCGCGAGGTGCTGGAATGTGGCAGCTGGGTTGTGGAAGCCGAAGAGTGTGCGGACATAGCTGCAGGGGAGGGCCCTCCTCCGGCCGACTGTCGTCGGCCAGAAGGGCTCCTGAGAGGCGGCTTGGTTGAGACCCGCGATGTTGACGCAGACGCGGAAGCGGTCGCTCGGGCTGCGAGCAGGTGAACTTGGGGTTGTGCGGTTACGCCCACCGCAGATGAGTCTTGCGTACTGAAGTTCCTCGGTAACTTGGTTGATGAAGTCCTGAGCCCCCAGCGTTGAACGGTTCACGCTGGGCTCACAAAAACGCGCGTCAAGACACGCTCGCAGGTGGCGCTCGAACACCTCCCTCGGGACGCCGGTCAGCCCGAAGACACTCCAGAGGAGAGATCCCGAGCCCGTCACGAGAGGGGCGTCGAGCGGGCCCCCCTATGCGAGGGTGGAGGGCGCCTCGTCAGCAGGCGCAAGTCCTGAGGCCAGGCCATCGGGAGCCCCTGCGTCCTGAGGTCCGTTGACGGGTAGGTTCTTCTTCTTCTTGGAGGCGGCCTGCAGGGCAAGGACGGCTCCATCCTCATCGGAGCATTCGACCGCCGCGGCCTGGTAGGCGCGCTCCAGGGAACGCACCGCTTCCTTCTCGTCGGAGGCGATCGTGATGACTCCGCCGCTCCCTGGTATCTTGAGGATGTTGTAGCCGTGATGGGTCGCCGCGATGAACTTGGCGAGGGCAGGATACCCGAGGATGGCGTTGTACGGGAGGTGGATGTTGGCGACGTCGAAGTCGATGAGCTCGGTGTGGTAGTTGTCGCGGTCACCAAAGGTGACGGGGAGGCGGACCTGCCCCATCGGGAGAGTGGAGCCATCCGTGACTCCGTAGAATGGCTTGGTCGGGTGGAGCTGATCGTAGGGAACCTGGAGCGTCTCGAAGGTCTGGACGGAGAGGACATTGAGTCCTGCTCCACCGTCGATGAGGGTCTTGGTCACGAGGACGTTGCTGATGGTTGGGGTGCAGAGCATCGGGAGGGCGCCTGCGGCCGCAGTGCACTTGAGCTGGTCCTTGGGGTCGAAGGCAATGACTTGCTTGGTCCACCTGATGTTGCGCGCGGCGTCAGGCCTGGAAAGCGCTGCATTCACCTCACGGGCAAACTGCTTGAAGATGCGATGGGAAGCCGGGGCATGGGCTCCTCCCAAGATGCATGCAACTGCACACGGCTCCTGGAAGCCCCCTGCCCCGTCTCCCTGGCGGTCGTCGTCGTTCCTACTTGGCGGTGGTGGTAGCGGAGGCAGGCATCCATTGCCCTGAGGGCGACCCTCACGAGGCTGGTCATGCCAGAGGGCATCACGAGGCTGCTCGACCAGTGGTCCTCACGTGGTTGTTCGCGCCACCCTTGGTGCGAGTTCCTGCCGTCCCAACGTCCTCCTCCTCGGCCTCCTCCACGGCCGTAGTCGCGGTTGTCACGCTCAGGGCACTGCCCGACACGCCCGCCGCGCATCGCCCTAAGCTCCTGGCAGTCGTTAGTGTTGTGGCTGTGGACGTTGTGGAAGATGCAGTATGGTCGGTTGTCTCTGGGGAGGTCATCGTAGCCGCATGCATGCTTCACTTCCGGCTCCGCAGCCCGCACGGCGGGTCCCTTGCACTTTGATTCTTTGGCCTTGGTCTTCTTGTCGTCTGCCTCCACCTCAGGCAGCTCCTGGAGGGAGAGGCGTCCTTCCTCCACCCTGGCGCACTTCGCAGCGAGCTTGAACATCTCGAGGGTTGTGCACATGTCCTTGTGAATGGCGAGCTCCTTCCTCATCCTGACATCGCGGACGCCGTCGGAGAACGCCGAGATGATGGCCTCGTCTGAGACCCTAGGGATCCGGAGGCGCATGGTGTTCAAGCGTTGGATGTACTTTTGCAGGGTCTCTCCCGGCTTCTGCCTCACGCGGCGCAGATCAGTAGCTGCCAAGGCTCGGTCACGGGTGCCTTGGAAGTTGGCGACGAAACGCTCGTGAAGCTCATCCCAGGAAGAGATGGATCCCACGGGGAGGTTCAGGAGCCAGGAGCGTGGGCCGTCTTTCAGAGCCATGGGGAACCAGTTCGCCATGACCTGCTCAATGCCGTTGGACGCCTCGATGCTCAGCTCGTAGAGTTGGAGGAACTCCGTGGGGTCGGTGGTGCCATCGTAGCGCGGAGGCAGGTCCGGCTTGAACTTGTCGGGCCAGACGAGGCGCCGTAGCTCAGGAGCTAGGGCGCGACACCCAGCCACGCTCATGATCGCAAGCGTCCTCTGCGCCTGCGGTGCTGGTTCTTGAGGTGCTGGCGCCACCACCTCCTATGGCTCGCGGTCTGGGCGCTGCGGGCCAGGGGGCCCGCAAGCCCCTACATGGTGATGCAGGATCACCTGGCAGCTCTCCTCGTCGCGTGCATGAGCTCTGTGGGGTTTCTCACGTCGAGGAGCCTCGCGTGGGACCTCCTGGCCGGCGCGGTGGAGTGGAGGCGGAGCCGGGACCCCGTGGCCTTCGTTCCCTGCAGGGGCGACGGAGGACGTGAGGAGTGTGTCGGTGCAGGTGCTTCTCCAGCGGCGTTGACGAGCTCGATGATGCGGTGGAGCCACTCGTCGTAGAGGTCATCCGCCGGGCGGTAGCGCAAGAGCTCCCGCGCCATCAGCAGCGCAGGATGCTGGTAGACCGGCTCGCCGCGGACCAGCGAGGACGATGACATGGGCGGCGAGGGTGAAGGCGTTGCTGTGCGGCCATCCCGCCGCACGGACGGTGGCAGCGACAAGTCATGCTGCTCTTGGACGGCTGGGACGGTGGCGGCATTGGCGACCGGCGAGTTGGGGCGGAGCGGTGCACCGTTGCCCGCGGGCGCCATATGAGCGACGTTCGCGGCGCGGTGGGCGGCGCGAGCTCGGCGTGTGTCCACCATGGCTGTGGAGCGGAGTCGACAACGACAACGCGACGAGGTCGTCGGAGAGGCAAGATTTCGACACGCCCCCTACCTGGCGCACCAAATGGCGGATTTAGGGCTCCGCAAAACCCAAGAAGTTCGAACACAGTGGCGTGAATGAAGATCTCTCCCACTCACGTCTACCTAGCGCCTCGCTCTCGTCTCGGTGGGGGGATTCAAGCAAACAACAGATAGAACACACAAGAGTTTATCCAGGTTCGGGCCACCGTGTGGTGTAAGACCCTACTTCCTGCTTTGGTGGATTAGCCTCAGGCGAGCTGGAATATGAGCTAGTACAATGGTTCCTGAGCTCAGGAGGCGAGCTCAGGAGGGCCAGGAGGCAAGTGTTCTTGCTCCTTGTGTGGTGGCTGAGTGTAACCGTCGATCCCCTTCACAGTGTGGATCCTAGCAACTTATATAGGCGGCCACGGTCCTCTTCCCCCAAAATGTTTAGGCGGGAAGGGATCCCACAACGGCCATTTTTGAGCAGGAACACAAGGACGTTCCTACCCTGACAAAAGCAGTCTTCACCTGCAAAAGGATCAGGCGGTGACACGGTGGTGGGCTCGACGGTGACATCCTCCTTGTCGTCCTTGCGGTCTTCGTTCTGGTTGCACCAAAGCGGAAACCTTTGCCCCACTCCTTGGAAACCAGCGGCTGTGCTGTCCCCTTTGCACCGAAATGGTAACTGTGCCGCTGGCGGACGCTGGCACCCGCTGACGCGATGCATCACTGCTGACATCACTGCCTCTTCCTGAGGCAAGCTTGGCCTTGGATTCTCCGCCCATCCGGAGCACCTTGCAGAGGCCGCTCCCGAGGAGGTCTTGACGTCGTTCTCCTCGCGAGGCTTGGCCCCCTCACGAGGGTCTTGGACGGCTTGTCGATCAGCTGGGCCGTACCAGGCCGCTTGTAGGAGCGCGTCGCGGCCCACAGAAAGGCAAGTCTGGGTACCCTGGTTCCCAGGACGCCGACCCGCGGATGGACGCAAGGAGAGCGCTCCGTTGTCGCCTCAATGGCGAGCAACCATATATATGCATATAGTAGTTGAACACGCAAGGAAAAGCTGTCCACAAGGCGAGCGCGCCGACGGACGCGAGCAGAGCGCGCCGCTGTGCCTAACGGCGAGCAGAGCTTGCCGAGGGACGAGAGCAGAGTCTCGCACAGTGATACATAGCAAATAAGACGAACTGTGCAAGCGATGTCGGAGACATCAAGCACGAATCAGATTAGAGTTGCGTGTGAGATACCTGGCATACAGTTGATCAATCCTAGATGTTTGTCATGGGATAAGCTGTGTGTGTTGTGGGAAAACGCTTGCTGTTATATAACCTCAAATTTAACCAAGAAAATGTTAATGCATGTTACAAAAATCATATAACTGGAGACAATGTTCAAATACAAATCCAACAATATAATCTTTGGTGACATGCATTCGTATTTTATTAATTAAATCCTACTTATAAACCAGGACGGGGGTATAGTAGGTAATTAAATCACAAACATTTTTTCATTAAACGTATGTGTACATGTCCTTTCGTCCTACTCTCGCACGTCTTGTCACCCCGCTGCCACAGACTATTCGAGCGCAAGCTGGAGCAGTGCGCGGGGGCGTTCTTTAGGCCAAACGGTCATGAGCCTGTTCCCGTGCAACCGCGCAGGTTCCCGCGCAAGCTTCCCGCCCGACTCGGTGAAATCCCCCAAAATCCCAATGCTTACCAGCCTACTATATAAATCCTCATGGCTGGTGAGTCCAGCATCCCATTTTCCCCTCTCTCCCTATAGCTTATCTGGTCTGCTTCTCCCATAATCGGTAATGGCACCGGTCCGTCGTCGCTCAGCCACTCTGCCGTCATCAGAGCACAGCTCCAGCTGGGAGGCTACACTGCGGCGACGGTGCGGTCCCAAGTGTAGTGTAGTGCGCGTGGTGTCCCTGTTGGGCGTGCCTGGAACACCCACCACATGCTCTGCCGCCAGTGCCCGTCGGCAGCTGTTGCCGGCCGCCGTTGCCGCCACAACACCGTCGAAAGCCAGGGCCATTGCCTGCTCCACCTCCGCGGCCCGAAGGCGGGAGATTTCCGTCATGGCCGCCACCCCACTGCCGGCCACCAAGGCCATCACCCGCTCCGCCACCACGGCCCGAAGACGGAAGGTGGTGGTCATGGCCACCACCCCATCGTCAGCAGCCGTGGCTGCCAGCCCACCATCGACCATCGGGATTATTACCCACTCCGCCACCGCTGCCCGAAGGACGAAGGCAGAAGTGGAGACCCGCACATGAGGCAACGACCTTGCGTGCTACATCGAGTTCCTGCGGGAGGAGAGGAGCGCCTTGTCGAGCACGCAAAGAGCCTTACCACCGCCGTAGCTGTGGCACACGCCGACGCAAAGGCGAGGAATTAGGAGATCTACGTGCAGTCTGGCCACTTGGAGAGGGGTCGGCCGGAGCGGCAGAGGGCGTTCGAGGTGAGCGTCACTGAAGGAGCAGCAGCGGCAGCCACCATATTGCAGTTTTCCGGCTCATCGGTAGGCTCCTCCTCCTCTTCCTCTTATTGAGCGTGCTCGGCAGAGGAGAGGCTTCCGGAAGTAGTACAAAGCCCCTCCATAGTAGTAGTATTTAGGGGCTATTTTGTTCAGTTTATCTAACTATATATGTGGTGGAATTGTACAACGTACTTAAAATTAGCTAGTATATATAGTTGTACTAGCTATTTTAGTACGTGGTTGGCAACAATTCGGGAAAAGTTTGGTCGTTTCAGTTGTCAAGTTGAACTATTTGTATAAATTAAGAATGACTGCTTAATCTATGAATGAAATCTATACTTAATTACTGAATTTTAGTTGAAAATATTAGATAGTGCTAGTGATTTTTAGCTGCATATTTTGACAAATCGCAGTGTTACAAGGATTGACAAATGGCAATGTTACTAGATCAACAAATTTCAATCTTTCTTCTTTGAAAAATTGGCAATATACCCAATATGACCTATGCAAATATTACCAAATTGTCTGTACGTGGTTGTACACGGGTCATTCGAAAAAACCGTTTGTATCAAAGGGAGGTACAAATCGTGCTTGCCAAATTTTCTCTTCTCTTAGCGCTGAAGTCTTGCTTTGCATACATTATTCAATCTCAATCGTTTGCGTTGAAGAGATGTACAAATCCTGTGCAGCGTAT
>LR738715.1:336886874-336927630 GCA_902687465.1 Secale cereale
TAAGCATCTATGCATTTTTTTATTTGAGTGCCATTTGGAAATTTCAGAGGCATATGAATTTTATCTCACTTTGAATTCTACTTGGCAATTGAAATTTATTTCAAAAAAATCCCTGACGAGATACTTGTTCAAAAGTATGAGACGAGCGAACATGACACTCCAAAAAGTCAGAAGAAAACAATGCCGAAAGTTTTGAATTCAAATTTGAGTTTCATTTGATTTTTAGAAAAAAAATGTTTTTTATAAAGTTTTTATTTCGCCTCTGAAAAATAGTTCATCTTATAGGATTTATTTTTCTGAATGATTTGATATATATATATATATATATATATATATATATATATATATATATCCTATATAAAAATATTTTTAATATATCTCTTATTTTTTTTCCTGTGTCTAATTAAAAAAAAACGGGCCGCCACCAGGCCAAGCGAGTCGGTCCGCCCAGCCGCCAGTAAGGCCATGGCCCAAGCAGGCCGATCGCCCAGCCAGCCAGCGAGCGAGGACCACCAGCAGCGCCCACATGCTTAAAAAAATGGTCGAGCGCCACGCTCGCGATTCCTCTCGCCCGACTGACTCCCTCTCTCTCCCTCGTTGACTTCTTTTCCCTGCGCCTGGGCCCCACCCATCTCATCTTCTTCCCACGGACGTAACAAAGAAACGTACGCGTACAACCGAGGCCCCTTCGTTTCCAATTCATGGAAATCAATTCTCCAGTCCGTTTCACTTCCAAGGAAGATGTCCTATAAATAGCCACGACCCTCCTCGACCGATTCAGACGAAAATCCCTCGCCAAGTCCACCCCTACAACACGTACTCGATGTTCCAATCTCGCAGCAGAAGCTCCAGTTCATCGTCGGATTACGACGCCAGTGAGCGGTCCTGAGCTCTATCCTTTTGGGTTCCGAATTCTCTTGATCCCTATCATCGTTTTGACAAGGTTTTGTGACCCCTCTCCATCTACAGCCGCTGCACCAACCTCGTTGTCTTCACCAGAGCACCCGGAGTACCAAGCTTCACCGCTTCGTTCCGTCGTCGTTCGTTGACGCCGACCATCTTCGACTCCACCAATGGACGAGCCACTCTCCGTTGCATCTCCTAGACATCCCCGCCTCCATCCACGATCGCCGGAGCCGCTGCCACCATCACGCTAGAGCCACCGCCAACGCTCGTTTTTTCTCTGTAAGTTGAACGAACATCATGTTCGTTCAGTTAAAAAAATACGTTTTGTTTTTTTTTTCTTTTCTGTAGATCGGTTTTTCTGGTTCAGTTCGAACCGGATGGTCAGTTTTTTTAATAAACCGATGCTACCGAAACCTTTAGTTAGCGAATGTCCTCTCCAAACCCGCAGCGAACCAATCAGTGAGCGCCACTTGTCGCTGGCAGATAATTGTTTTTTTTCAGGGATTTTTTCCAATTCAGATTTTATATCAAATCTTATTTCTAGTATATCTTTTAGTCTATTGATCCGATTTAGTTGATTCTTTTTCCTACGGTTTCATAAAAATATCCTCTATCCAGTGAACCAAACGAAATATATTTTTGAAAACTTTAAAATTTGAATTCAAGCAGATCTGAATTCAAACTTCGTTAGGCCATAACTTGAGTTTCGTAACTCCGTTTTGGGTGATTCTTTTTGCAAATCGAAGCTTGTGACATGTACTTTATGTTAAAACCAAAATCATTTATTTTTGTTGTTGTAAAAATTATGCTCTGTACAGAAACTTTATTTGGGTGTTTTTGGAGTTTTTTCGAAGTCTTTTATTCGTTTTCTTTTTCATTCTTTGCTTGTATGCTTATGTATGTTATTGCTTGCTGACGCTAGATCATCCGGAGTGCGAAGCTTGCTACTACGAATCTTTAGAGTTCAACGAACATCAGCAAGGCAAGTTCACACTTTGATCATAATTTTCAATACCCAGTTTTACTATGCATTAGTTTCACCCTCAAAGATTGCATGAGTAGGATTGGGAACATGTGATTATGCTATGTAGTTTATGTGGTAGGAACCTATGACCTTTTATCACCCTGGGAATATTCGTTATATCATATGTTGCTTAGCCATGCTCGTAGACGGGGATTGGTATGTGTGATACATGCAAGTTGCGAGAGATAATAATTTATCGGGACAACATAAGGTGGCAACTTTAATACACATCTGGGTGGATTGTTTGGGGCACCTGGAGAAACCAGTTCTTGCCCAAGGGGAATCCCGGAGTACCCGTGTGATTACCCTAGGTCCGCCACCCAGGCTCAAAGGGATCATAAGATATTTCATGCCTAGAAACTTCCGTGTGCAGCCACAAGCCATTATGGGCTCTGGCATAGTTGAGTAAGTTGTGTGACCTCTTTCCGTGGTAGACTAGCTGATGTAGGGGAAAGTAGGTGTACCGGTCTACCCAGGGTTTGGAGGAAGTACTTCAGAAAGACTATGTCTCGATCTTCCGATCATGGAGGTGGTCGAGTCTTGTGGGGAAAAGTGCGCAAACCTCTGCAGAGTGTACAAACTAATCATGATTAGCCGTGTCCCCGGTTATGGACAACTTGAGTATCTAGAAGTGAATTATTGGTTGATCTCATCACTCTTCTAAATAAAATTATTGGGTTACTAATAACTTGGGAATTTTGGGATTGAGTTGGAGGAACCTTCTCAATAATGGCATTTTTTTAACTTAGTAGTAAATAAAAATGTATTCCTTTGTTGTAGGGTAAAATTGGCTTTATGCAAAAATTAAACTTAGAGCCTCCACCAGCTAAATTTGCATATAGAGATAGTCTTTTTCTTTATTATTATTTCTATGGTGTGACATTGCCAGCATATTCCATGTGCTGACCTACAGGGCTGCAACGTCTCATGTTGCAGAGTTTTCCGATGAGGAGTAAAGGTGCGATAGGTCGTTGTTCTGCACTCAGTTTGCCGTGGAGTTGATGGACTCATTTTACTTTTGATGCTTCCGCGGTTATTTTATCCAGATGGCCTTTGGCCATATTATTGTAATAAATACTCTTTTGAGGACCTCGATGTAATAAAGTGTGTGATTGAACTCTGTTATAATTCATCGAGTATTGTGTGTGTCAGCATACCGATCCAAGGATGACACTTAAGCACAGAGACTTCGATCCATTTGGGTCGGGTCGCTACAGACACCATGCGGGAGATAGAACTGCACACAAGGTATTGCAATCGGTTTTATTGGCCTACTCTCTTCAACGTTGCCCGTAAGTTTGTCTTATCTTGTGATGAATGTCAAAGAATTGGTAATATCAGTAGACATCAAGAAAGGCCTATTAATTCTTCACTTGTTATTGAACCATTTGATGTTTAAGGCTTTGATTATATGGGACCGTTTCCTGCCTCTAATGGGTACACACATATTTTAGTTGATGTTGATCACGTTACTAAGTGGGTAGAAGCTATTCCAACTAGTAGTGCTGATCATAACACCTCTATTAAGATGCTTAAAGAAGTTATTTTCCCGAGGTTTGGAGTCCCTAGATATATAATAGCTGATGGTGGTTCACACTTTATTCATGGTGCTTTCCGTAAGATGCTTGCAAATTATGATGCGAACCATATAATTGCATCCCCTTATCACCCGCAGACTAGTGGTCAAGTAGAACTAAGTAATAGGGAGTTGAAATTAATTTTGCAAAAGACAGTTAACAGGTCTAGAAAGAATTGGTCCAAGAAACTTGATGATGCATTATGGGCCTATAGAACTGCATACAAAAATCCTATGGGTATGTCTCCATATAAGATGGTTTATGGAAAAGCTTGTCACTTACATCTCGAGCTAGAACATAAGGCATACTGGGCTATCAAAGAGCTCAATTATAATTTCAAACTTACCGGTGAAAAGGGGTTATTTGACATTAGCTGCCTTGATGAATGGAGAACCCAGGCCTATGAGAATGCCAAACTATTTAAAGAGAAAGTTAAAAGATGGCATGATAAAAGGATACAAAAGCGTGAGTTTAACGTAGGTGATTATGTCTTGCTATTCAACTCTCATTTAATATTTTTTGCGGGAAAACTTCTCTCCAAGTGGGAAGGACCCTATGTTATTGAGGAGGTCTATCATTCCGCTGCCATAAAAATCAACAACTTCGAAGGCACAAATCTGAAGGTGGTGAATGGTCAAAGAATCAAACATTATATCTGAGGTAATCCTATAAATGTTGAAACCAATGTTATTGAAACCGTAACCCCGGAGGAATACATAAGGGACACTTTCTAGAACGATTCAAACTCCGAAAAGGAAGAGGTATGTGGTACGGTATGTAAACGACTCCAAAACAGTTCTAAAGGCAATTTTTCTCCATTTTGGAATATTTAGAAAAATAGAAAAAATAAGTAGCAGTCCGGAAGAGACACGAGGCGTCCACGAGGGTGGAGGGCGCGCCCCCCTTCCCTGGGCGCGCCCCCTGCCTTGTGGGCACCCCGTGTGCCTCCCGGACTCCATTTTCTTGTGGGTTACTCCTTTTGGTCAGTAAAAATTCATTTTATATACTCCCGAAGGTTTTGACCTCTGTATCACGCAAAAATCCTCTGTTTTCGTTTCGAGCTGTTTCTGTCGCAGATAAACGCAACATGTCGTCCCAGGATTCGGAGGGAGAAAGCTATGTGGCTGATCCCCTTGCTGACCCTAAGGTCTATGGGGACTGGGAGCATTATGGTTGGACCATGGAGGAAGAAGAGGACCACGATCCCAAGGGGAAGGATTGGACCAGCTCAGATGAAGACGAAGTCCAACTACCTCAACCGGGAGATATGCACATGGAGTTCAAAAAGTCAAGCCTCCCCGATAGAGTGAAGAAACCCAAGGTCGAATTTATCCCTTTTAACCTCTTGCAGGAGAACAAGAAGGAACTATGCAAAAATATATTAAATCTTGAGCAAGAGATCAATGATCTCAAGGAGCAAAATTATGTCCTTAAGCGAAAGCTGAGGAAGAAGCCATCATCACAACCCCCGAAGAAGGAGACATGATCATATGGGTATGGGCACTCCCCTTGGCAACTGCCAAGCTTGGGGGATTGACCCCGGTATCGTATCACCATCACTCCTATCTTTACCGTTTTTCTTAGTTCCATCCTTTTGGTAGTATCTTGATCTAGTAGAATAAAGTTAGCATGATCTAGTTGTGAGCTTTTGACTTATGATCTTTACCCTTTGTAATTGAGTCTGTGAGCTATATAATAAAGATTAGTGTTGAGTCAAGGACTTGATTTCCTCACTTGGGTCATGATAAAAAGAAAGAAAACCTAAAGAGTATCAAAGAGATCATATTGATCTTATGGGAAGTAATGACTTCACATATAAGAGTATGATAAATAAAAGTTGTTGGGAGTTGAGAAGCATAGTTTTGGTCATCGTTGCAATTAATAGGAAGTAATAAAAGAAGAGAGGGTTCACATGTAAATATACTATCTTGGACATCTTTTATGATTGTGAGCACTCATTAAAGTATGACATGCTAAAGAGTTGATGTTGGACAAGGAAGACAACATAATGGGTTATGTCTTCTTATATCCGAAATAAAGTATTTTGTCATGGATCATCCAACATGTTGAGCTTTCCTTCCCCCCTCATGCTAGCCAAAACTCCTCGCACTAAGTAGAGATACTACTTGTGCTTCCATATACCCTTAAACCCAGTTTTGCCATGAGAGTCCACCATACCAACCTATGGATTGAGAAAGATCCTTCCAAGTAAGTTTTCATGTTGCAAACTCGCTAAAATACGTATGATTTATTAGTGTGGAGGAAATTAGCTTTATACGATCTTGTGATATGGAACTAATAAAAGCGACGGACTGCATAATAGAGGTCCTTATCACAAGTGGCAATATAAAGTGACGTTCCTTTGTGCTAAGACTTTGTGCATTCAACCATAAAAACACATGACAACCTCTGCTTCCCACTGCAAAGGGCCTATCTATTATTCTTCCTTAAGAGTGAAGGTGAAATTCACCTTTCCTTTTTACATTTTATCCTTTCGAAAGCACACTATGTTGGAAAGATCCTGACATATATACCCACTTGGATGTACGTTTTCATGGTCTATTACTTTTGACATTACCCTTGAGGTAAAAGGTTGGGAGGCACCACCATAAGCCCATATCTTTCTCTGTGTCCGATTAAAACTCCATAACCATAAGTATTGCGTCAGTGCGAGCAATTGTGAAAGACTATATGATAGTTGAGTATGTAGGCTTGCTGAAAAGCTCTTATATTGAATCTTTCCGATGTTACGATAAATTGCAATTGCTTCAATGACGGAGATCAAAGTTTGTTAGTTTTCAATGAAGTTTATGATTCATGCTTGATATCGTGGATGAATTGTTAGTTTAGCATAAGAATCATATGACTATATATATATATATATATATATATATATATAGGGTGGGTCTATTCTCATAACACCCCTTAAGACCTTATTCTCCTAACAAAAGCTTATTCTCCTAACACCCCTCCCCCACCCCTCCCCGCCTCCTAGCGCCAGCGCCCCGACGCCGGCGTCCTCCCCCACCCCTCCCCGCCTCCTAGCGCGGGAGCGCACGGCGGCCGGCGGGCAGCGTCCTCCCCCACCCCTCCCCGCATCCTAGCGCGGGGGCGCACGGCGGACGGCGGCGGGCGTCCTCTCCCCACCCCTCCCCTGCCTCCTAGCGCCGGAGCGCACGGCGGCCGGCGGTCGGCGTCCTGCACCTCACCTCCACCACCTCCCCCCGCCTCGTAGCGGTAGCGGAGCGCCCGCCAAAAAGGCCGCCGATGCAGTCCGTCGGGGACGAAATTTCTGCGGCGGCGTTTAGGAAGCGACGCCGCACCTCACCTTCGCCCCAACAACACCTGGAGGGTCCGCCCCTGAAGCATCCAGCCTCAGCCGTGCATGACAGGGGGAAGCGAACTGCAACGTTGACTACTACATCGCATTCATCCTGGATGCGAACTGCAATGGTTCACGTCCAGCCTTCTCCCGCAACAATGGCCAAGGTGGAAAAAGCGCATGAGTTCCTGCAGCGGAGGTGGACTGCACGACAACAACAGCAAGAGCTGCATCTGCAGAAGGAGGGAACTGCATATAAGGTAAGAAAATCAACATACCAACCCCCCATCCAGTTTGCAGTGCCGTTTTTATACACATGCAGTACCCCATCTTGCGTCGACTGCAGTCACGTGTGTCTCCAAAAAGTAGAAAATCAGAAAAGGATAGTTCGAAAAATAAAAGACGCTGTATGGATCAAAATTGCAGTCCACATTGACTAAAAAAGTAGAGCGCTGTTACTAGAGCTGAAGTGCATTGTTTCTTCACGTTAACTAGCAGTGCCCCTGCTGTAGAATGACACATTGAAAGTGCAAATCCTTACCGTTTGCAAAAAATATAATGATATATAGAACGAAAGATGTAGTTCATTTCATTGTTGACATGCATAAAAAAAAAGCTTTGGCTTAATAACCTGCAGGAATTCGCTATGCCTCAAAAACAGAAGATGCCTTGAATCATTTACGACCCTGAGCCCCTGAACTGCATTGGAAGAGAAGAGTGGGAGATGCCTGGATGGATAACACCTGAATTACCTAGGGGTTTCTTTAACACGACAAACAGAACTGCCTACTCCGTGGAGGAAGATGTAGAGGATAAATATGAAAACAGCGAACCAAACATCATTCGAGATGGAGAAGGCAGTGAAACAAGAAAACCGCATGATGAAGAGGAGGACGACGACGATCTGGTCTTCATGGGTGAACACGCGCAGAAACATGATGAGGGAGAGGATGATGACGAGGAGCAAATAATAACAGTTATGCAGCCAAGGTACACGCGTGTCTTTGAAACATTTGGTCAGCAGATCAGAACGGATGATATAGCACCTCCAGAAGCCGATGTTGAAACCCAGCAAGTTCGGCAGGTCCATGTGCAAACGATTCGTCTACAAAGGGACAGTGGAATTCCACCAAGGCCGCCTACTGCCCAACAAAAGAATCGGAAACAGAATCAAGGAGGGCCGCAAGCAACCAAAAAAGTAAAGTTCTCCACACTCCTGCCTCCTCGCGATCCTCAATTACACAGGTCTGTTGTCACCCCTCCATGCCCAATAAACATCGGTGAGCTGCAAACACCGTTAGAAGAAAAACAGTACACGCACGTAAGCATCTTTGCCTGACTACTGCAGTTCAGTTATTACGCATAGTTTCAGCTTGTGCATTCTCATTAACAAAAAAAAGAAACATTCCGTGTTGTATGTGTGCAGGATGAGAACATGCTCCAAGAACTTGTGCTTGTGAAAGGTATGCAGTTCACATCAGAAGATGCGGCGCGAGAATTCTACAACACGTATGCGAGGCATGCAGGCTTCGGCACACGCAAAAACGGCGGATACAGAACAAACAGATACATCGTGTGCTCAAAGGAAGGCAGAAGCAAACAAACTGTCACTGATTATGACAGAAAGCGGGAAAAAACATCAAAGAGGACTGGCTGCAAGGCGGGGATGAGATTGAAAAAATTAAAGGATGTGTTTGTGATAGCAGAGATTGAGCTCAATCACAACCACAGGATGATTGACAGCCCGGCTATGCTTCTGCACATGCACTCGCATAAGACGGATGACCCGTTGCTCGATAAACTAGTGAAGGACATGCAGAGCGACAACCTCACGCACACGCAGATGATGTCAACCCTGTCGAGGATGTCAGGAGGACTGCACTTTATGGGGCGCACCAGCCGTGACTGGGTGAACAGGTACGTTCACTAAAACAAAAAACGATATCGTGTCTATTTCATGCAGTTCGCTTTGTGCATTTTCTGTATGTCCCTAATGCTGCAAGTATATTATTATTTCGAACTGCAGGAAGCACCAATTCGCGAGGGAGGAAACAGAGGACGATGTGAAGAAACTCCTGGCTTTCTTTGAGAAGATGCAGCAAATAAACCCAGAGTTCTTCTATGATTATGACAAAGATGTCGATAACCGTGTGCGCAACATATTCTGGGCGATCGCCAGCTGCAGGGGATCGTACGAAGATTTTGGAGATTGTGTCACATTTGACACGACATACAAGACCAACAAGTTCCACATGCCTCTGGGCGTCTTCGTTGGAGTCAACCACCACCTCCAAAGTACAATATTCGCTGTGGCTCTCATCAGAGACGAAACAATACCGACTTTCGAATGGGTGTTCCGGACGTTCTTGCGTTGCATGAACAACAAGCAGCCAATCTGCATACTCACAGGTATGCTGAATATAAAAGTGTGAACTTAAATAACAATGCAGTTCACTGCCAAGTTTTATAGTACATTTCTTACATCCAATGAAAAAAAAATGAAAAAAAGCAGAAAAAGGATATGCAGTTCTCTCAATAACTCGATGCTTGTTTTTTTTCAAAAACATGCAGATCAATGCCCCTCCATGGATGCCGCGATAAAAAGTACGCTCGTAGGCACGCTGCACAAGTTATGCCGTTGGCATATACTGAAAAAATACAAGGATCACCTGTCCTTGCTGTACAAAGCCTATGAGAAATTCAAGGATGAGCTGACATCCGTTCTCAACCACCCACTGATGCCATCAGAGTTTGAACGCGCTTGGCGTGAGCTCATGGGAAAGTATAACCTGCAAAATGATGAGATTATGAAGGCGCTATGGGCAGACAGAAAAGAATGGATATCGGCTTACTACAAGGAGGTGTTCTGTGCACGGATGACGTCGACACAGAGAAGTGAAAGCATGAACCGGATCTTGAAGAGGAACTTTGTCAAGGAAAGACACGACCTGCACATCTTTGCGTCCCAGGTGGACAGGTGCATCTAGACAAGGAAGGGCATCGAGCACGCGGAGACCATAGCTAACGAGGTATATAAAACAGAACAAATTTTTCAGAGATGGATCAGCAATTAATAAAAACAAATACTCGCTTTCTTGATTTTTGCTGCAAAAATAGACAACTACTTAACTGGTTTTCTTTGTTTCACAGACGGAGATAAAGACTACTACTCAGTTTGGATTCGAGGTTCAGCTCTCCAAGATTTACACCAGGGCGGTCTTTGCTGACTTCAAGCAAACGCACTACCGCAGCACAGCCTTCAGATCAGAGCAGTCCACTGACAACCCAACGAAATATTTGGTGCGCCACTACAACCGGTCTGATGATTTTGATTGGGCAAGACACGAGTTCCAGGTGGTTGCTGATGTGACGAACGGTATCTACGAATGCGAATGCAAGCTGTGGACACACACAGGTAAGTGATACAGGAAAACTAAAAAAATAAGCACACGTAAAACAAAATGAAGTTCACTTATTGCTCGTAGCAAAAAAAAAAGAGATTAAAAACAAAAAATATATAGTGAGGTTCACTATAGCAGCAGACACAGGACCTATTTATAATGCAGTTCACAAAACCAAAAAAATTAAAAAATGTTGCCTATTTATGTGAAGTTTGCTGGCACGAGTAACCCAAAAAAATTTCTTTTGCTGCAGGCCTGTTCTGCCTGCACAACATTTGCATGTTGGATCAGCTGCGGGTGGACAAGATACCTGAACAGTACATATTGAAGAGATACACATGGAACGCACGCCAAAATCCAACTTTTGACCGCAGAGACTATGAGTAAACTGCTCCGGATGGGAGTTCGATGTTCTGCCGTAGGAGACTACTTGCAGAAACTGCAATGGACCTGGCGAACAGAGGTGTCAAGTCGGATAGAGGGTACAACAGAGCTTTAGCTGGGATGAGAAAACTCATACAAGAAGTGAACGTAATAAATGAAGAAGAAGAAGAGGCAGAGAAGATAATGGATGCGCGGGGTGAAGTCCAAGGAAAGGAGCAGGGAAATGCTGCTGATGGTGCAGTTCATAATATGGATGACACAATTCTTCCCCCGCCTGTTTCAAACACAAAAGGGAGAAAGAAAGAGAGCAAGTCAGCCAATAAAAAAGCTACAGCAAATGAAAAAAGCCCTAGAAAAAATAGCAGGCCTGAGCCGGAACTGGACAGCGAAGGAAGACCACTGGGGGTAAGGATGTGTAAATCATGCAATAAGATTGCGGGACACAACTCAAGAACATGTGAGGAGAGGCTGAAACAAATCCAGGCTGAAAATGCCACCACAAATCACCAAGCTGACCAACAAGATGATACGCCAAAGAGAAGGCTATGTAGCGTCTGCAACAAGAGAGAGAAGCATAACGCGAGAACTTGTCCAAATAGAACAGAGGAAAAAGATGAAGAAGAGGACGAAGAAGCGATCGAAGCTGATGCTGACAGAGAAGAGAGTGAGGAAGCGATCGAAGCTGATGAAACCGAGGAGGAAGATGAGGAAGAAGAAGAAGAAGACGAGGAAGAAGAAGAAGCAGATGAAGAAATCGAAGAACCATCATCAAAAACGAAGGGGAGAGACAGAACGCATAATCCAGCGCGTAGGCAAGCGTCGCGGTCGCACGGTCCCGTTACGAGGGGTAACGCGAACAACAAGAGCAAGACAGAAGCAGCAACAACCGTTGAAACAAATGCAGTGCACAATCTGCGAAGAAGCACCAGGAAAAGGGCGTAGATCAAAACACATATGCAGTTTTGCATTTTAAAAAAACATATTAACTTCATCATTTATATATATCGTTATCATGTAATAATATGCAGTTCTCTTCTATATGAAAAAAGAAAATAAGATGAGAATTCCACTCTCAGAATGCGGTTCTCTTCTGTATGAAAAACCCGACATCGGAATGTCATTTTGAGAATGCAGTTCTCTTGCTCGTATAGAATCTGACCATGAACGTGAATCAGTACACAAAAGCAGATAGAAAAGAAAAAAATGTAGAGTCAGGCTAGGATAAACAATACACTGCAGTCCGTGCGTGGTGCGTTTAAAAGCTTCAGTGCAGTAACCTTCGAGTACACAGTGCAGTGCGCTTAGTGCAAAAAAGTGTAAAACAAAAACGATTCCGCTTCTGAAGCGACGCAGTTCGCTTACGGGGAACGATTACGCTTCTGAAGCGATGCAGTTCGCTTACGGCGGACGATTCGGTTCGCCTGCCCTAAAATAAATGCGCCCACTATCGCCCGAAGCGCCCGCGCCCCGCCCCTCCTCTATCCCGACGGTTGCACACCGCACGAACGCCAGGATCGTCACGAACCCACGATCGCCTACACGGTTGGGAGGAGAGATCGTGTCCTTGGCAGAAGTTGCTGCCGCTCCCATTTAGATCCCGCGCTCCATCGAACAGGCCGTCCGCACAAAAACACACGACGCTGCGCCTTCCTCCTCCTCTTCGTCCTCTTTGCAGCAATGGGGTTCAGCAGGACCTACGACGCCGTGCATGCGCACGGGAACACGAAGCTGAAGGTGGTCTACACCACTGACGTCGCGGCCATGGCGACGTACGTCGAAGAATTCAAGACACTTCTCCAGCGGCGCCGCCAGAAGATCGTCGGCATCGACGTGGAGTACACACCCGACCACCGCAGGGCGGCCGTGGTTCAACTATCCATCGGCAAGTACCAGCCAGTGCTTGTTTTCCAGGTATGTGGTACATTGGGCAAGAGATGCGTCCCCTTCGACAGGTTCCTCGACGACCCAAGGTAAGAAATTCTCTCTACCGAGTACGCGTTGTAGTTCTATATGCCCGTGTATGCAGTTCCGAAAGGTATAACTTGCGGTTCACTTTCCCTAGGTTCGAGTTCGCTGGCTTCGCCATCGAGCAGGACAAGCAGAAGCTCGCAGCCAGCGACCTCCACGTCGCCAACTTCGTCGACATCCAGACGAACTGGAGGGTGCCTGATGGAACGAAGCCACTGGACTCGCTGGGCGATGTAGCTGCTGCCATCATCGACGACGAGTATGCGGACATGAAGACGAAGATGACAGACCACGACCACAGCCTGTGGACTTCCATTCTCAGCACCAAGCACGTCGAGTATGCTGCCAAGGATGCCTACGCTGCGTTCGAGATATGGAACAGAATCATCACCATGAAGAAAGGCCTCGCGCGCGCTGAAACAGAGAAGACCAGGAAGCGCCCGAGGTCCTCCAGGAGGGGGTGGGGCAAGGGCGGATCAACTTCCACCTCCAACTCAAACGGGTGGAACTGGTGAAGCAGGACAGATGCTGAAACCCAACGATTCCTGTCGCAAGTGCTCGATTTAGTTTCCTCTGCGTATGTAGATTAGTTTGCTTTCGTTCTAGTTTGCTTTGGGACAATGTTTGCTTATGTTGCGTTAGTTTGCTTGATGATGTACTATGTTAATTATGACCGCAGAACCATAGTTTCTATCTATCAAATATATGCAGTTCTCCTTAGTATGTTTTCAGTATGTATATTGCTTCAGAACTGCTGCTGCATCTACGATACACATAAAAAACAAAACTATCAGAGCAGTTCACATAGACAATTCTTTCACAAAACTGCTCCCTGTTAAAAAGGTTGATGCAGTGCTCTTTTATTAAAAAAAAACTCTAGTTCCCTCTGTGGGTTAAAAAAAAAGGAAACTGCTGCTGCTGATATGATGCACATGAAAGACTATATGTAAAAAAGCAGTTCACTTATACTCAGAATTCTCATAAAGAAAAAACACTAGAAGCCACGCAAAAAAATGTCAGATTATTACAACAAAAATGTCTCATGCTGCTGTTGCTCAAGCGAGACTGATCTAAAGCAAATTTAACTTGATTTCCAAACACTTTGCATGCCTAAAAAACATAGCCATCACAACATCCCCTGCCTGAAGACCAGCTTCCTCGACAAATTCCTTCCAGCCATCTTTGAGAACCAAACAATCATCAGAGCCAACAGAATACATAACATCAACATCATGATATCCATTCTTGCTGACCAACACCAAATTAACACAGCTTTCTGTTACCCTCACTAGACCAGAAGGGAATTTCTGCAAAGAAAAACAACAAGAACAGAAAAAAAAGAACAACTAAGAAAAAGATTACAATCTTTCATAAAAAAAATTGATGTCAACACGTAATAATATTGACTAGACAAACATTGCTGCTGCTCCTACAATGTTCATAAAAAAACTACTACGGGAAAAGCAGTTCGCTTATACTCGGTAGCAAAAAAAAATTCTTCAGAAAACTAATACTCCTACAAAAATTCAGGTAGCGTTAACTACAAACAACGCATGAAAAATAATATCCAAGAAATACATACCCATGAAACACTGACATCATCGTCAGTCAACTGATGGACGAATGGAGCCCGAAATCCAATACCTGAAGAATATAGAATAGAACAGAGAGCGCTGTGCCGCTGCTTCTGGTTCAGAACCAAACCTTCAGAAAAAACGCATGTCTCCAGCATTGGCTCCACCCTTGCCAGGCAGCCGCACGCGCAATCCATTGCCAGGCGAAAAACAGATCTGGTTGGGAGAAAAAACAGATCGAGCAGGAGTGGCGCCGCCACGGATAAGATGAGATGGGAGTCGCCAGGGATAAGGTGGGAGGGGAGCCAATTGACCCACCAGTATATATATATGTAAAACAAACAACACAAAAAAAAACGACAAATAAAGCAGTGCGGTTACATAACAAAATGCATTCCGCATTGCATATTGCTGCAGTCCACCGCGCTTGACAAAAGCAAAAAAAACTAATCAAACTAGTCCCCCGACACCCCGGTGGCTGTAATGCAGTTCATACAGCCTCGCATTGCATATTAATGCATTTCGCCGCACTACAAAAAATTCAAACGCGCATTTGCATATTACTGCAGTCCACCTCTCTTGACCGCGATTCACAGACGAGACACACAGCCTGCGATGCAGTTCTAACAACTATATAATGCAAAAAAACTCAAAGAACATCTTTTGATAAACGACCAGAGCCAGTCGCGCCGCGAAAAAACGTGGACAGAAAACTTAAAATTCTTCCAAAATAACAACTTAATCCGCTCCAATTTATACGGATAGATCAAAAGCAGCCCGTAAATGCCGAAAACAACAGAACATTACATACAAAACGCAGCAATTTCGATCCCGCACTGGGGAGAACAGAGAAACAGAGAAAGGCGGACGAACGGACGCAGATCCGCCAAAATCCAAGGATTTCCGTCGTTTTCTCGCAGAATTCAGTGCTTAACCACAAATTAAATCAGCGCAAGCACGAATATACCAGTACAAATCAGTCAAACTAGCCAGAAACGATGCTAGATGAATGTTTCCTGCTACACCTCTATGTGGTGCACAGCAGAAGACGGAAGTAGTGCGCATAGTTCTCCAATGCATTTTTGCAATGCAGTTCGGAAGTGTTATGAGAATATTATTCTCATAATGTTATGAGAATAGACCGGCTGTATATATATATATATATATATATATATATATATATATATATATATATATATATATATATATATATATATATATATATATATATATATATGTGTTGCTGTTATAAGAATGATCATGATGCCCTCATGTGCGTATTTTGTTTTTATCGACATCTCTATCTCTAAACACGTGGACATATTTTTCGATATCGGCTTTCGCTTGAGGACAAGCGAGGTCTAAGCTTGGGGGAGTTGATACGTCCATTTTGCATCATGCTTATATGTTGATATTTATTGCATTATGGGTTGTTATTACATGTTTGTCACAATACTTATGCCTTTTCTCTCTTATTTTACAAGGTCTACATGAAGAGGGAGAATGCTGGCAGCTGGAATTCTGGGCTGGAAAAGGAGCAAACTCTGGAAACCTATTCTGCACAACTCCAAAAGCCCCGAAACTCCACAGAACTCCGTTTCGGAAAATATAAAAAATATCTGGTGAAAGATGTTCACGAGGGGGGCCACCGGCTGTCCACGAGGGTGGGAGGCATGCCCCCCTCTCAGGGTGCGCCCCCTGTCTCGTGGGCCCCCCGAAGGCCCCCCGATGCCCATCTTCTCCTATATGAGGTGTTTTGACCTGGAAAAATCATAAGGAGGCTTTCGGGACCAGAAGCTGCCGTCTCGAGGCGGAACCGAGGCGGCAACCAATCTAGGGCTCCGGCAGAGCTGTTCTGCCGAGGATACTTCCCTCCGGGAGGGGGAAATCGTCACCGCCATCATCACCAACAACTCTCCCATCTTGGGGAGGGCTATCTTCACCAGCACCATCTCCTCTCAAACCCTAGTTCATCTCTTGTATCCAATCTTTGTACCCAAACCTCAGATTGGTACCTGTGGGTTGCTAGTTGTGTTCATTACTCCTTGTAGTTGATGCTAGTTGGTTTACCTGGTGGAAGATCATATGTTCAGATCCATTATGCATATTAATACCCCTCTGATCATGAACAATATTATGTCTTGTGAGTAGTTACTTTTGTTCATGAGAACATTGGAGAATTCTTGCTATAAGTAGTCATGTGAATTTGGTCTTCGTTCGATATTTTGATGAGATGTATGTTGTCTCTCCTCTAGTGGTGTCATGTGAACAACGACTACATGAAATTGAACCATTATTTGGGCCTAGAGGAAGGCATTGGGAAGTAATAAGTAGATGATGGGTTGCTAGAGTGACAGAAGCTTAAACCCTAGTTTATGCGTTGCTTAGCAAGGGGCTGATTTGGATCCATATGTTTCAGGCTATGGTTAGGTTTACCTTAATACTTCTTTTGTAGTTGCGGATGCTTGAATTAGAGGTTAATCATAAGTGGGAGGCTTGTCCAAGTAAGGACAACACCCAAGCACCGGTCCACCCACATACCAAATTATCAAGGTACCGAACGCGAATCAGACAATCGTGATGAAAACTAGCTTGACGATAATTCCCATGTGTCCTCGGGAGTGCTTTCCTTCATATAAGAGTTTGTTCAGGCTTGTCCTTTGCTACAAAAAGGATTGGGGCACCTTTTTGCACTTCATTTACTTTTACCTTTTGTCACTTGCTACCAATTACCCTATCACAAAACTATCTGTTACCTATAATTTCAGTGCTTGGAGAAAACACCTTACTGAAAACTGCCTATCATTTCCTTCTGCTCCTCGTTGGGTTCGACACTCTTACTTATCGAAAGGACTATGATAGATCTCCTACACTTGTGGTTCATCAAGGGATCACACAAGTAAAAATCACAAAAGGAGCTAACACGCTATTCTGGTAGGACATGTGGGCAAATCACATCTTGGCAGACCACTACCCGAGAGCATACTCGTTTGCAACCAATGAAGATATCTTAGATAAGGAATTTCTGGCAATCACATCCCTGAGCATGGCCTTCCATACACCACTCTCCCCACAAGCCTTTGTGGAAGTGAGAAACATACAGATTGAAACTACTTCCATCAACCTTGACATGACACAGGGAGCTGATAAGTGGACATATGTGTGGGGAGCTGAGACCTATTCAGCCTCCCAGTTCTACAAATTCTTCTTCAAGGACATCCAAGTACACCCATCATATAACTGGCTATGGCAATCAAAATGCACCATGAAAATTAAGGTCTTCGGTTGGCTTCTCCTCTCAGATCGCCTAAACACCCAAAACATGTTGCTCGGGAGGCACTACAACATTGATGTTGGCATTGACTATCTTTTGTGCATTGAGCACCTCGAGGAAAACATAGAACACATGATTTTCCAACGTGATTTTAGCTAGGCAAGCTGGAGAGTGATGGGAATTACTTGGTCCACTCAGGGGTCAAGACTTGAATGGATTGCACGAGCCAGAGAAGGTTGGGGACACCCACTCTTCATGGAAATATTCCTTGGAGCTGCCTAGAGCATCTGGAAAGAGAGAAATGACAGACAGTTCATAGGGATTAACCCCTCCCTGGCTTCCTGGAAGAAAATACTAACTGAAGATCTCACCCTCCTCACTTATAGAGTGAAGGAACAACACAAAGATTTCCTCTCTACCTTTGTAATTTCCATTCAATAATTTCTCTTTTTTATTTTTGGCCCTCTTCCCAAAGTGGAATGGTCTTGTAACACCCCCATCTACAGTTACACATTACCATTTAATTAGAAAATCACAGTGAGAGACTTTCTCATTGTTTTTGGTCAAGAAAAAACATGGTGAAAGTGACTAGATGAAATTCCTGTGTACCCTCAAGAACAGTTTTCTTATTATAAGAAACTGTTTTGGCCTATCCTTTGCCACAAAAGGATTGGGCTACCTTGCTGCATACTATTTACCGTTATCGTTACTTCATCGTTACAAATTATCTTGATACCAAACTATCTGTTACCGACAATTTCAGTGCTTGCAGACATTACCTTGCTGAAAACCATTTGTCATTTCCTTCTGCTCCTCATTGGGTTTGACACTCTTACTTATCGAAAGGACTTTGCTTGACCCCCTATACTCGTGGGTCCTCAAGACTCTTTTTAGCACCATTGCCGGGGCGTGAAGCACTCTTGGTAAGTGGAAATTGGTAAGGAGAAATTATTACTACATGCTGCAATTTACTGTCACTTGTTACTATGGAGAACAATCCTTTGAGGGGTTTGTTCGGGGTATCTTTGCCTCGAGCGGAAGCACAATTAGTTGCCCCTCAACCTGCTGCAACTACTAAAAAGATTGAATATGAAATTCTTTCGGGTATGATAGAACAACTGCTAGCTAATCCTTATGCAGGAGATGGAACCGAACATCCTGAATGCATTTGATATATCTGGATGAACTTTGTGGATTATTTAAGCTTGTAGGTTTACCCGGAGATGAATCTAAGAAGAAGATTTTCCCTTTATCTTTTAAGGCACAAGCTTTGGCATGGCATAGGCTATGCGATGATACTGGCTCTTGGAATTGGAATCGTATGAAATTGGAGTTCCATTAAAAAAATATCCTATGCATCTAGCTCATCGTGATCGGAATTATATATATAATTTTTGGCCTCATGAAGGAGAAAGTATCACTCTAGCCTTGGAGGAGGCTTAAGTCAATGTTATATTCATGCCCAATCATTATCTATTGAGAGAATTTAATATTCAGAACTTCTATGCTCAGCTTTCTAATAATGATCGATCCATGCTTGATAGTTCTTGTGCCGGTTCTTTTATGAAGTAGACTATTGAATTAAGGTTGGATCATATAGAAAGAATTAAACACCACGTTGAATATTGTGAACTCCACGAAGGTAAAGAGTCGGGTATTAAGCTTAAGTTTGATTGTGTCAAATCTGTTATGAAAACGATGCTTTTCAAGAGTTTAGCACTAAGTATGGACTTGACTCTAAGATAGTAGCTTCCTTTTGTGAATCTTTTGCTACTCATGTTGATCTCCCAAAAGAGAAGTGGTTTAAGTATCATCCCCCTATTAAATAAGAAATCAAAGAACAAGTAGTTGCTAAAGAAGAAACTATCATCTACAATGTTGATCCAGTTGTTCCTACTGCTTATATTGAGAAACCACCTTTTCCTGTTAAGATAAAGGAGCATGCTAAGGTTTCAATTGTGGTTCATAGAAGCAATATTAAAGCACCTCAACCTCCAGAGCAATTTAAACTAGAACCTAGTGTTAATATGGTTAAAGATCTCTTGGTTGATAATATTGATGGGCATATTATTTACTTCATCGGTGAAGCAGCAAAAATTGCTAAACCCGATGCAAAAGACAAACATTGACCTGTTGTAGGCATGCCAGTTGTCTTAGTTAAAATAGGAGATCATTGTTATCATGGTTTATGTGACATAGGTGCTAGCGTAAGTGTTATTCCTTTTACGCTCTATCAAGAAATTATGAATGACATAGCATCCACTGAAATAGAAGACATAGATGTTACTATTAAACTTACTAACAGAGATACCATCACACCACTTGGGATTGTTAGAGATGTTGATGTCTTGTGTGGACAAACAAAATATCCTACTAGTTCTCTAGTCCATGGTTCCCCACAAGATGACTTTTGTCCCATTATATTTGGTAGACCTTTCTTGAAGACCGTCAATGCTACTATAGATTGTCATAAACAAATTGTCGGTGTTAGCTTTGGTTTGAGTCTCATGAGTTCAATTTTTTAAAGTTTAGTAGAAAATCTCATAAAAATGAATTGCCTGGTAAAGACGAAATCATTTGTCTTGCTTCTATTGCTATACCTCCTACTGATCCTTTAGAGCAATATTTGCTAGACCATGAAAATATCTTGCATATGCATGAAAGAAATGAAATAGATAGAATGTTCTTTGAACAACAACCTTTGCTTAAACATAACTTACCTATTGAAACTCTAGGAGGTCCTCCTCCACCTAAAGGTGATCCTATGGTTGAATTTAAGCAATTGACTGACACTTTGAAATATGCTTATCTTGACAAGAAAAAGATATATCTTGTTATTATTAGTGCTAACCTTTCAGAACATGAAGAAGAAAGATTATTGAAAATTCTGAGGAACCACCGAGCTTCTATTGGATATACTCTCGATGATCTTAAGGGCATTAGTCCCACTCTATGTCAGCATAAGATTAATATGGAACCTGATGGTAAACCTGTTGTTGATCACCAATGCCGTTTAAATCCGAATATGGAAGAAGTGGTAAGAAATGAAATATTAAAGCTTGTGGAAGCAGGTATAATCTATCCTATAGTATATAGTAGATGGGTAAACCCAGTTCTTGTGTCCCTAAGAAGGGAGGTATTACCATTGTTCCTAATGATAAAAATGAACTTATTGCACAAAGAATTGTTACATGCTATAGAATGGTAATTGCTTTCAGAAAATTAAACAAAGCAACTAGAAAAGATCATTACCCTCTACCTTTTATTGATCAAATGCTAGAGATATTATCTAAGCACACACACTTTTATTTTCTTGATGGATACTATGGTTTCTCTCAAATACCTGTCTCACAACCTAATCTAGAAAATACCACTTTTACTTGTCCTTTTGAAACTTATGCGTAGAGCATCTCCAGCCGCGCCCCCAAAAGGCCCCCAAGGCCGTTTTTAGCGCCGGCGCCGAAAAATCGGCCCAGTCGTTTCCCCACAAGCATGTTTTTCGCCGGATTGGGCCGAAACTGGCGTCGGCTTACCCAAGCCGATCAAGCTGCCATTGATTCACGGGCGTCGTAGTGCGGCGACGCCGCCCCCCCTCCCGGCACGCGTTCGCACGCGGCCGCCCCCGAGCCGCTATAAAAGGCGCCCCTGGCCGCGCCGATAAGGCACCCATCCATCGACAGGCGTCCCCCTCCTCGCCGCCGCACTTCCCCCCTCTTCGCCGCCGCACTTCCTCCCCTTTGTTCGTCGTTCGAGCCCCTCTCTCCCCCAGCAAACATGAGCGCGAGGTTCCCCGGCCGCCGTTCGCTGCATGAGTGGGAGGCCTACCTCCTCCACGAGGCCAACTACCCCACGCCGCCCGACGTACGCGCTCCGTCGCGGTGGAGGCTCAGCGCTGGCGGGGTCCCAGTCCCCCCTCTGCTAGTCCCCGGGACGCCCAACTATTTCCACGCCGAGATCGAGCATGCGCGGGCGTCCCTGACGGCCGCGGAGCGGGCGCTCCCGGAGTACGCCATCGACAACCACGCGGCATGGGCGACGTACTTCAAACGCCGGCAAGAGGAGCGGTTCGCCTCCACCAAGAATGCGCCGATGCCACGCGGCCGCAACAACAGCGAGGGCCGTCGCCTGTGGTGGTCCGTCCCTGGCCGCACGCTCAGCGGCGTCCTCGAGCACCTCAAGGGCGGCAACGACCCGGCGCTCGAGTAGGAGGAGATGGCCGAACGCCGCCGCCGTGAAGCAGCGCGCCAGGGCGAGGGGTTGAGCAACGGCACCGGCCATGTCAAGGAGGAGACGCAGGAGGACGACGCCGGCGACGACTACGCCCTGCTCAGCGCCTACTTCGGCCCGTAGTTTAGGGCTTTTTTGCCCCTTTTATAAGTGTAAAAAATGCCTATATTTCGCCGAAATATGCCATGTTTGTTGAAATTTGGTCGTGTTTGTTGAAATTTGGCCAAACTATGGGGGCGTCTGGGGGTGACCTGGGGCGGCGGCTGGGAACGTACTCGTCCCCACGCCAAAAAAAGGTCGGCTCGCCCCCAAGCAGCGCTTTTTCGTGCCCTTGGGGGGGCGAACGGCTGGAGATGCTCTTATTGATGTATGCCTTTTGGTTTATGCAATAAACTTACTACCTTTCAAAGATGTATGACTGCTATATTCTCTGATTTTTTTTGAAAAATTGTTGACGTTTTCGTGGATGACTGTTCTGTTTATGGGAAGTCTTTTGATGATTGTTTAAGCAATCTTGACTGAGTTTTGCACAGATTTGAGCAAACTAATCTTGTCTTGAATTGGGAGAAGTGCCACTTTATGGTTAACGAAGGTATTGTCTTGGGCCATAACATTTCTGAAAGAGGTATAGAGATGGACAAAGCTAAGGTTGACGCAATTGAGAAAATTCCATGTCCTAAATATATTAAAGGTATTCGTAGTTTCCTTGGTCTTGCTGATTTCTATAGGAGATTTATCAAAGATTTCTCCAGAATTTCTTGGCCTCTTACAAACCTTTTACAAAAGGATATTCCTTTTGTTTTCGATGATGATTGTGTAGAAGCGTTTGAAACACTCAAGAAAGCCTTAATTTCTGCACCTATTGTGCAACCACCTGATTGGAACTTGCCTTTTGAAATTATGTGTGATGCTAGTGATTATGCTATTGGTGTTGTTCTAGGATAAAGAGTTGACAAGAAATTAAATGTTATTCACTATGCAAGTAAAACTCTAGACAGTGCACAAAGAAATTATGCTACTACTGAAAAAATTAGCAGTTGTGTGATAAGTTTAGATCTTATATTGTTGACTCAAAAGTAATTGTTCACACCGATCATGCTACTATAAAATATCTCATGGAAAAGAAAGATGCTAAACCTAGGCTTATTAGGTGGGTTCTCTTGCTTCAATAATTTGATTTACATATCACTGATAGGAAAAGAGCAGAGAACCCCGTAGCTGATAACTTGTCTAGGTTAGAAAATATTCTTGATGACCTACTACCTATTGATGATAGTTTCCCTGGCGAACAATTGACTGCAATAAATGTTTCTAATAGCACAGCTTGGTGTGCTGACTATGTTAATTATATTGTCTCTAAATACATACCACCTAGTTTCATACACCAACAAAAGAAAAAAATTCTTCTACCATTTAATGCATAACTTTTGGGATGACCGACATCTTTACAAAGAAGGAGTGGATGGTATTATTAGACGTTGTGTACCTGATCATGAACATGAACAAATCCTATGGAAATATCACTGTGAAGCTTATGGAGGACATCTCGCGGGAGACATAACTGCTCACAAGGTATTAAAATATGGTTTGTATTGGCCTACTATTTTCAAGGATGCTCATAAGTTTGTCTTATCTTGTGATGCATGTCAATGAATAGGTAATATCTGTAACCGTCAAGAAATGCCTATGAATTATTCACTTGTTGTTGAACCATTTGATGTTTGGGGATTTGATTATATGGGACATTTTCCTTCCTCTAATGAGTATACTCACATTATGGTTGCTGTTGATTATGTCACAAAGTGGGTAGAAGCTATTCCAAATAGTAGTGTTGATCAGAACACTTCCATTAAAATGCTTAAAGAAGTAATTTCCCAAGGTTTGGAGTCCCTAGATATTAAATGACTCATGGTGGTTCACAGTTTATTCATGGAGCTTTCCGTAAAATGCTTACCAAGTATGATGCTAACCATATAATTCCATCCCCCTAGCATCCTCAATCTAGTGGTCAAGTTGAACTTAGCAATAGAGAAATAAACTTAATACTACAAAAGACTGTCAATAGGTCACGAAAGAATTGGTCCAAGAAATTGGACGATGCACTTCGGGCCTACAGAGCAGCTTATACAAATCCTATGGGTATGTCTCCCTATAAAATGGTTTATGGAAAGGCTTATCATTTACCTATTGATTTAGAACATATAGATTATTGGGCACTTAAAGAACTCAAATTATGATTTCAAACTTGCCGGTGAAAAGAGGTTATTTGATATTAGATCACTAGATGAATGGAGAACCCAAGCTTATGAAAATGCCAAACTTTTCAAAGAGAAAGTTAAAAGATGGCATGATAAAAGAATCCAAAAGTGGGAATTTAAAGTGGGTGAATATGTTTTATTCTACAACTCTCGTTTTAGATTCTTTGCAGGAAAATTCTCTCTAAATGGGAAGGACCATATGTTATCGAAGAAGTTTATAATTCTGGAGCTATCAAAATAAATAATGCCAAAGGTACAAACTCGAAGATGGTCAATGCTCAAAGAATCAAACATTATATCTCGGGTACGCCTATTAATGTTGAAAGCAATTTTATCCAAACCATGAAATCGGAGAAACACATAAAAGGAACCTACCGGAATAGTCAAGAATCGTGAAATAAGGGAGGTACGTGATACTGTAAGTAAACGGACTCCAAAAAATCAATAAAAATATTTATTTTTTCAGTTTTGGAATATTAGAAAATTAGGAAAATAAGAAGCATCCAGGAAGGTACCCCTGGTGGGCACAAGACACCAAGGCGCGCCAGGCGCGCCCAGGTGGATTGTGCCCACCTCGGGTACCTTCCGGACTCCGTTTTTCACCCATTTGCATGTTTCCCAAGATAAAAAAATCTTTATATACCCCTCGAACCTATTGACCACCGTATCAAGGAGAAATCATATGTTCTTCTTTCTTGTTGTTTTCTGGCAGATGTAAATCGCCATGGCCACTCTGAGCTCCTCCAACGACAAGTCCTTCGAGAGGATAATTAATCCCTACTTGTCGGAGGTGATGAAGCACACTCAATCCATTGAGATGTGTGAGGGGGTGTTCCACATCCGAGATGTCCAGGGACCCAAGGGGAAGGGAACTATGGAGGCCAGTCTTGAAGCCATGGAGCAAGAGGTCTTCAAGTGCAAGGGGATGGTGGAGCGTGAAATTGATTTCAATCACCGCATGATCATAGATTTCACCCGTGATCACAAGGTGGATGGCCGGTCCATGAAGGATGTCATCTTTGCCCTCACCGAGAAGATTGACTTTCAACAAAAACAAATCTATGATAACAAATCTTGAAGACATGATTGCTTTGATAGTATGCTTGAAGTATTATTACTTCTTATGTCAATATAGACTTTTGTCTTGAATCTTTCAGATCTGAACATTCATGCCACAATTAAGAGAATTACATTGAAAAACTATGTTGGTTAGCATTCCACATAAAAAATTCTGTTTTCATCATTTACCTACTCCAGGACGAGCATGAATTAAGATTGGGGATGCTTGATACGTCTCAAACGTATCTATAATTTTTTATTGTTCCATGCTATTATTTATGATGTTTTGGATGTTTAATGGGCTTTGTCATACACTTCTATATTTTTTTGGGGACTAACCTATTAACCTAGACCCCAGTGCCAGTTTCAGTTTTTTCCTTGTTCTTGAGTTTTACAGAAAAGGAATATCAAACGGAGTCCAATTGACGTGCCAATTTTTGGTGATTTTTTCTAAACCAAAAGAAGCCCCCAAAGTAAAAGGGTTGGGAAAGGAGAGCCACGGGCTTCCCACATGGGTGGGGGGCGTGCACACTCCAGGAGGGTGTGTGTCCCTGTCTCGTGGACAGCCCGGAGACCCCCCCTGACTTGTGCCCTACGCCAAAAAATCCTATAAATATGGAAACCTCCGGAAAAGAACCTAGATCGGGAGTTCCGCCACTGAAAGCCTCTGTAGCCACCGAAAACCAATCTAGACCCATTCTGGCACCCTGCCGGAGGGGGTGAATCCCTCTCCGGTGGCTATCTTCATCATCCCGGCGCTCTCCATGACGAGGAGGGAGTAGTCCACCCTCGGGGCTGAGGGTATGTATCAGTACCTATGTGTTTGATCTCTCTCTCTCTCTCTCTCTATCTCTCTCTCTCTCTCTCTCTCGTGTTCTTGAGATGGCACGATCTTCATGTATCGTGAGCTTTGCTATTCTAGTTAGATCTTATGATGCTTCTCCCCCTCTACTCTCTTGTAATCGATTGAGCTTTCCCTTTGAAGTTATCTTATCGGATTGAGTCTTTAAGTATTTGAGAACACTTGATGTATGTCTTGCACGTGTTTATCTATGGTGACAATGGGATATCATGTGATCCACTTGATGTATGTTTTGGTGATCAACTTGCGGGTTCCATGACCTTGGGAATCTATGCATAGGGGTTGGCACACATTGTCGTCTTGACTCTCCGGTAGAAACTTTAGGGCACTCTTTGAAGTTCTATGTGTTGGTTGAATAGATGTTTCTGAGATTATGTGATGCATATCGTATAATCATGCCCACGGATACCTGAGGTGACAATGGAGACGAACTCTATGATAGATTGAACATTACTACGGACTCTTGAATAGATCGATTAGAAAGAATAACTTTGAGGTGGTTTCGTACCCTACCATAATCTCTTCGTTTGTTCTCCGCTATTAGTTACTTTGGAGTGACTATTTATTGCATGTTGAGGGATATTAATATGATCCAATTATGTTATCCTTGTTGAGAGAACTTGCACTAGTGAAAGTATGAACCCTGGGCCTTGTTTCCTATCATTGCAACACCGTTTATGCTCACGTTTACCACTTGCTACCTTGCTGTTTTTATATTTTCAGTTTACAAAAACCTATATCTACCATCCATATTGCACTTGTATCACCATCTCTTCGGCGAACTAGTGCACCTATACAATTTACCATTGTATTGGGTGTGTTGGGGACACAAGAGACTCTTTGTTATTTGGTTGCAAGGTTGTTTGAGAGAGACCTTCTTCATCCTACGCCTCCCACAGATTGATAAACCTTAGGTCATCCACATAAGGGAAATTTGCTACTGTCCTACAAACCTCTGCACTAGGAGGCCCAACAACGTCTACAAGAAGAAGGTTGTGTAGTAGACATCAGGCGCAGACACGCAGTCCGTCGGCTGGTGGGCGCAGGGCCCTGCCGAGCGCGGACGCGGTGTCCGCCGGCTGAGTAGGGGTTCTTGAGCGCACCAATTGGGTGTAGCCTCCAAGCCTCCGGGCAACATGGAACAGTTGGGCGGAGGGTATTCTTGTTGATGGAGCGGACGGCGGCGTTGAAATGCCGATTGCAGCCGGCGTCAGGCCTGCAACCAGCCTCCGAGCCTCCGGGCGAGGAGGGGGTTCCCCACGGAGATGATTATGCAAAAGACAAGGTTAGTCCGCGCAGATATATCCAATGTTTGCTTTTATCATTGCATGTGTTATGTAGAGGATGCCGACTCGGTTTCGTCCGAGCCCCCTTCAATCTTTTTCTTGTCCTCTCTGCTCTTTGGCTTTACCTCTTCTTAGCTGGATAGCCGGAAGCCAGTCTGTAGCTCTTACGAAGAGTGGCCGCGGAGTGGAGCGTACAGTACTCGGACTACAGGAGCCGATTCGACCGAGTAGATACTCATAAAGGAAACGACCGGGTTGCCCAAGCCGTCTTCTCCCGAACGTTTTTCGCATGGGGTAACTTCTAGCTTTTGCTCTCGCTTGCCGAACAGCCGCGTGACGGTCTGTGGCTGAGAAGTGGGCCTTCGGCACCCTATGCGCTACTAAGACATTTGCGGGAATAAACTTATCGGGCCGAGCGGCCAGCCTCCGGGCCAAGACAGGTTGGCGCCAGGGCGAGCAGTAATGCAACTGTAATAAAGGCGGAGGTGGTTCCCGGGCATAGCTCTGGGTTATCTGTGATTTCACATGGTGCGAAATTATGCAGGTGAGGAGATCACATTGGATTTCATGTAGACGAGGTGGAAGATTTTGAAGACTACCGGCGCGGCTTGGCGCAACGCGGAGCGCGCCGGCACACCCACTGGCGGTAGCCTTCGAGCCTCCGGGTGCTCGAAGGGGTGCCGGTCGGGCCCGACCGACCTGGCTATGGAGCGAGATGCAGTCGAGCCGGCTTTGGCACAGCCGGCTAGGCGTTGAGGAGTGCGGGACTATTGGTGTAGCGATGATGCAGACATGCAGGCGCAACCGGTAGGACGGCGACGAAGTTGAGCGAACACGGGTGTCTTATATATTTTTCTTTTCTGTGTTTTTTTGACACAGCCGGCTTGGCCAGCCGGCATCTCACTTCTTATAGTACTTTCCTTCCTTTCTTTTTTGTTCGCGGCAACAGACCGCGGGGTGTGGAGGAGCGCGGCCTGGATGGTCAGGCGGGCGCAGGGGCGGACGACTGGGAGGTCGTGGTGCTGGGTGAAGACACCCCACCGCGGACCGTGGCGGACAACCAGGTAGAGGTGGAGGGCCGAGGCGGGGCCACTTCGGAGGCGGCGCCGGAGGTGGCCTTGGTCGAGGTATTGCGGACGGCGGTGGATGGGATGCCACCTTTTGTCGGGACCCCGATCCTAAGTCACACCGGTCTAGCATGTAACACACCATATCACTTTGCGGCCTCACGCACGGTATCCCCACGGGTGCCACCTTACCTGGCCCGGGACCGTTTGCGCATTTTGGCTCACGTATATGATAGTGTCGCTAGCATCCATATGACAGAGAACCCGGGCCGACATGACCAGTTATAAACCAAAAGTGGCACTAAATTACAGAGACAGGCATCCGTGACCCAGCAACGAACGTGTCGGTCATCAACGTATGAACCCAAGTCGTAGCAAGCTACAAGGACTTAAAGGAACAACGCGTGACATTTCCCCTAAGGGACAGACACAGGAACGAAGAAGGACACATGCCGGTCAGCCTAAGTGTTCCGGAGCAGTAGCAAGCTACCAAGGCTCAGTGGAAACACTAGGAGACATTTCCCTGTAAGATAGGCTACCAAGGGTAAACAACTAGGTGTCGGATCCCACACATACCAAGCATTTCAATAACATACACACAATATGCTCAATATGTGCAAATACAACATGGCATCACAACAAGACTCTAATAAACAAAGTATTTATTCATTAGGCTTCGAGGAGCCAAATATTACAAACATGGGTCTCACGACCCAACATTCAGAGCATACAAGCAACAAGCGGAAGCACTACATGTCTGAGTACAGACATCTACAAATGAAAAATGCTGAAGAGCCTGACTATCTACAACACTCGTCCAAGAACGTAGCTGAGGTACAAGCTACTTGTCGAAGTCCAAGCGGAACTACTAGTGAGACATCAATCCTATCTGCAAAACATAAAATAAGCAAACATGAGTACAAAGGTACTCAGCAAGACTTACATCAGATCCTATCATACATGCACATGTATCAAGATGGCAAAGTGGGGTTTAGTTGCAGCAAGCCAGCTTTGACTCAGTGGCTATCCTATTCTACGATTGCTGGTAACTCTTTTGAGGTGGCGCACACGAGTCCACTAAGCACCACTCAATACACCACTATGGATTCATTCCCGTCTCCCTACGAGAAGGCCATCCATAGCACTCACACTTGTCTTGAGTATTTTAGAGTATCCACTTCAAGTTGTCTATGTACCACGTAAGCATCCAAGAAGTCCATATCCGCGGACCCGGCTATTCGAATAGATTATGATAACCCTGCAGGGGTGTACTTCTTCACACACGCTCTCGCCACTTACCTCCAGGTACACGTAGTGTATCTCGGCAACCTTCAAGCGGAAGCCTGGCGAGGGTGTCGGCCACGACCTGACTAACCACACAAGTCTCTCGTCCAGGTTTATCGCCTATTCGGGTTCCATCCGCAAGGGAGTCCGGCCGAGGTTTCCATCACGGACCCAAACGATGTGTACATAGTTCCCGAGCCCACCATCCGGGTGCCACTCGGTACACCGGGCCACGTGTGCCTAGTCTGTCCCAAGCCCACCCTGCCGGGTGCCACCTGGTAGAGAAATAACACTACCTACAAACACCAGAAACTAGTTGCAACTCCTGGACAGAGATCATGTTGATTAATAAGTCGTTGAGAGGGGCACTTAAGCATTCCAATGCGTGGTAGTAGCTGATCATTGGACAACATACACAGAACTCAGTTCTTAGGGACGGTTCCAGTGAGACAACCCACCATGTACTCCTACATGGCCTCTCACCACTACCTTTACCAAATTGTGTTCACACACTTAACCCTCAGCATCAGAACATATCATTTCACTCTAATTCATTCCCGATGAATCAGACCTGACACACTCTAAGCAATAGCAAGCAAGGCATGGTAAGATCACATCATGGCTTCAATCAACTCCTACACATGCTAGTGGGTTTCAACTATTTACTGTGGAATGACAGGTCATGCAGAGGAATGGGTTCAACTACCGCAACATAAAGTAGCAGGTGAAGTCGTTGTTGTCCTAATGCAATAACAGGGAGCAGGAGCGAGAGAGGGATTGTATCGGAATGAACAAGGGGGGTTTGCTTGCCTGGTAAAACAACGTGCAGAACACTGCTCCTCTGACAGGTACTCTGGATCGGTCTCCGGAGCTGGACCTATCGAGAAGAACGGTGTGGACAATCAAACACAAGCATATGCAACAATATGATGCATGAATATGGCATGAAGTTATGATGTTGTTTGAGCTAGTGCAACTAACATTCAATTTGAAAGAAGTCCGTTTGAACCAAGGGTTCAAATGCAATTTTAAAATAAGCATTTTAAATGCCAAATATGTGTTTTCATAAAAACAGTAGGTATAACTTCATTTTACATGCATGAAAATGGTACAGATGGATAGATTGAATTTTTTTGATAATTTTTCATATATAAATTATTTCATTCTAAGCTACGGTTGAATTTCTGCGATTTTTTGAAGTTTAGGCCAATTTCTGAAATAAATAAATAATTTAAGATTTATTTAAAAACCAGAACTGGATTACTGCGTCAGCATGACACAAGCATGACGTCAGCAGGTCAAAGGGCTGGTCCAGAGTCAAACCTGACAGTGGGGTCCACTGGTCAGTGACTCAGTTAATTAACTGAGTTAATTAACACTAATCTAATCCTAACAGAAAAATCAGCAGGGCTGGGCCCACATGTCAGTGGCTAATCTAATTAACAAAACTAATTAATTTAATTAAACAGTCAACTAACTAAAAGGGATGGGGCCCACCTGTCATTGACCCAGGGGGTCAAACCCGGTGGGTTTGGGTCAAAACCCACCGGCGGTTAGCCGCCGGCGGGGCCGAATGCGGCGGAGGGCGTCGGAAAAACGCCTCCGTCGACCAATCGAGCGGCGGAGGGCACCTACAGGATGCGCAGGCTCTTGCGCATCCAACGCACTAAGCGGCAGCAGTTGGGGTGGCCGGAATCGTCGCCGGCGTCGAGCCCAGCGGCGGCCGGAGTTCGGGCCTCGTCGGTTTAGGTGCTGCGGTGCACGCGAAGGCGAGGGAGTGGGTGCGTTGGGTTCCTGGGGGCTTCCTGAGCACGATGACGTGCTCCGTTGTGAGCTCGTGCGGCTGTGGCCACGGCTACACCATGGCCGGCGGCGAGAAGCTTTCGGCCGCGGGAGGAAACAGGGCTAGGGGACAGGCGCGAGCACGAGAGAAGAGGGGAAAGGTAGAGGAGCTCACGGCGATCTCGATAGCGTCGTCAACGAGCTCGGGGATGCGTCAGAGCGGACGCAGGGTCGCCTTGCGATCTCCACGGCCGTAGGTTGAAGACGAGGTCGTCGACGGCGCTCCAGGGGCTTCTGGCGTCGGGCAGCTTGGCGAGGAGAAGGAGAGGAATGGGGCGGAGCTTCTGGGCACTCCGGCGAGGTGAGAGGGGGACGGTGGCCACAGCTACGGCGAGCGGCGGCGACGGTGGCGTTCGGGCGTTCGCGAGGAAGAGCACCAGGAGGGGGGGGGGAGGAACCGAGGGGGAGTGAGAGGGTCCAGGGGGTGCGTGTCGTCGTCCAGAGGCTGCTAGGCGCGTGAGGCAGCGGCGGAAGCAGGAGGTGGCCGTGGCGCGTGGCCGCGGGCGCCGAGCACGCGCTCGTCCTCCTGGCAGGGAGGAAGACGACAGGGAGGGAGCGGGCTGGGCTGGCCAGCTGGGCCGGCCAGGCCGTGCTGTGCTGGGCCAGCACAGGTAAGTCTGCCCTTTTTATTTTTCTTTTCTATTTTTTTCTGACATTTGTTTTGATTTAATTTCTAAATTAAATCATTTGTTTTCCTTCTGACATTTTATTTTGCAGGGACCTAGGAATTAATCCAAGCTCCTAAAAATAAAGAACCAGAATTTTGGACATATATAAAATATATAATAATTATATATCCAAGCAAATATTTATTGCATTAATTCCAAAGGCCCAAAATAAATTCTTATGAGCTCCTAATAATATTGGTTTGATTTTTATCTCTGACCAATATTTTTAGAGGGCCACATGAACATTTTCTTGGACCTTTTTGGAGCAACTTTTATTTGGGTCATTTTCAATAGGGTTTCTGAGGGTTTCACAAGTCCTCATTTCAATTTCATTTGAAATTTAACCATGATGCAAACAACAAGGCTAACCTAGTGCATACCAGAACTAGGGTTGTGACAACTCGCCTCCACTCGAAAGAATCTCGTCCCGAGATTCAGGAGTAGGCGGAAAGAAGGTGGGGTACTCTAGTTGGAGACGATCTTCTCGCTCCCAAGTAGCTTCTCTCTCGGAATGATGAGACCACTGAACTTTGAGAAACTTGATGTTATGACGTCGAGTGACACGCTCTGCTTGATCCAGAATGCGAACGGGATACTCTCGATATGTGAGGTTATCTTGGAGATCAAGCGTTTCGTGGTCCACTCCGCGGATGGGATCCGAGAAGCAACGCCTAAGTTGAGAGACGTGGAAGACATCATGAACTCGAGAAAGATGTGGGGGTAATTCCAATTGGTAGGCAACCTCTCCTCATTTAGCAAGAATGCGAAAAGGACCAATGTAACGAGGAGCCAACTTGCCCTTGATACCGAAACGATGGGTACCCTTCAAAGGAGTAACCCGAAGATAAGCTTTGTCACCAACCTCGTAAGCCACTTCCTTATGATGACGATCATATTGGCTCTTCTGACGAGACTGGGCTGTTTTCAAATTCTCACGAATGATACGAACTTGCTCTTCTGCTTCCTGGATCATATCCGGTCCAAAGAATTGTCTTTCACCGGTTTCTGACCAGTTCAAAGGTGTTCGACATCTTTGTCCATAAAGAATCTCAAAAGGAGCTTGCTTAAGACTGGATTGATAGCTATTGTTATAAGCAAACTCGGCGAAAGGAAGACATTTCTCCCAATCCATACCGAATGAGATAACACAAGCTCTAAGCATGTCTTCGAGAATTTGGTTAACCCGTTCCACTTGACCACTTGACTGAGGGTGGAAAGCGGTACTGAAAGAAAGATGGGTGCCCATGGCAGTCTGGAAACTCTCCCAGAAATGAGAAGTGAAAAGACTACCACGGTCTGAATTGATCTCTAGTGGGACACCATGAAGTGACACTATTCGAGAAATATACAAGTCAGCAAGCTGACTAGCAGTGATACTCTCTCGAACAGGTAGGAAGTGAGCCACTTTGGAGAGACGATCAATGACTACGAAGATAGCATTATTCCCTCTCTTGGTCCTGGGAAAGCCGGTGATGAAGTCCATACCAACTTTATCCCATTTTCACTCAGGAATAGCTAGAGGCTGAAGGGTGCCAGCAGGTCTTTGATGTTCTGCCTTAACGCGACGACAAACGTCACATTTAGCAATGAATTCAGCAATTTCTCTTTTCATCCTAGTCCACCAGAACCTCTGGCGTAGGTCCTGATACATCTTAGTACTACCGGGATGAATCGTGAGAGGAGATTCATGAGCCTCTTTAAGGATCAATTGTCGCAGATGTTGATTCTTGGGAACCACCAGGCGATTCTCGAAGAAAACAACACCTCGATCATCCATAGAGAAACATCCACCAACTCCCTTTTTAATGTTTCTCTTGATGCGGACAACACCCCTATCAAACTTCTGGTCAGAAATGATCTGATCCTCAAGGGTAGGTTTCGCCACCAAGGTAGAAAGGAATCCGCGAGGAGCAATGTGAAGGTTAAGCTTACATAGTTCCTCATGGAGAAGTGGTTGGCCCTGCTGCAACATGAGATTGTTGCAATAGGTCTTGCGACTTAGCGCATCAGCCATGACATTTCCCTTGCCTGGGGTGTAGGTAATTCCTAAGTCATAATCTGAGATCAACTCCAACCAACGTCTTTGCCTAAGGTTCAAATCTGGTTGGGTGAAGATATACTTGAGACTCTGGTGATCGGTGTAGATCTCGCAATGATTACCAAGGAGGTAATGCCGCCAGGTCTTAAGTGCATAGACTACAGCTGCAAGCTCTAGATCATGTGTAGGATAATTCTCCTCATGTGGATGCAACTGTCGAGATGCATAGGCAATCACACGACGATCCTGCATAAGAATGCAACCTAGTCCCTGTCGTGAGGCATCACAGTAGATAACAAAGTCCTTAGTGAAATCCGGTGGCACAAGTATGGGAGCAGAGGTCAGGCGTCTTTTCAGTTCCTGAAAACTGTGTTCACACTGTGGGGACCACTCAAACTTTTTATCTTTCTTAAGAAGTTCCGTGAGAGGTTTGGCCACTTTCGAGAAGTTTTCAACAAAGCGGCGACAATAGCTGGCTAGACCAAGGAAACTCCTAACTTGTTTAACTGTTTCAGGCGGAGTCCAATCAAGGACGGCCTGAACTCTCTCAGGATTGACAGCAATGCCTTTCCCTGAGATTACGTGGCCGAGATAGGTCACTTCTGGTAACCAAAATTCGCACTTGGAGAACTTGGCATAAAGGCGGTGCTCTCTGAGTTTTTCTAGAACAAGTCTAAGATGTTCGGCATGCTCTTCCTCATTCTTCGAGTAAATAAGAATATCATCGAGGTAAACCATGACGAACTTATCCAGATACTCCATGAAGATCGAGTTCATCAAGTGGGAGAAAGTGGCTGGAGCATTGGTTAGACCGAAAGACATGACGGTGTACTCGTACTGGCCATAACGAGTGACAAAAGCCGTCTTAGGAATGTCTCCGTTTTTAATTTTGATTTGATGGTAGCCTAACCTCAAATCCATTTTGGAGAAGACTGAGGATCCAGTGAGCTGATCATACAGGTCGTTGATCCTGGGGAGCGGATACTTGTTCTTTATCGTGAACAAATTAACGGGACGATAATCTACAACCATCCGTTCCGTGCCATCCTTCTTCTTAACGAAGAGGACGGGACAAGCCCAAGGAGAAGAACTAGGACGAATAAAACCCTTTTGCAAGGACTCATCAAGTTGTTTCTTAAGCTCAGCTAGTTCTAGGGGTGCCATCTTATAAGGTCTCCTAGAAATTGGAATAGTTCCTGGGATAAGATCTATGACGAACTCTACATCCCTATCAGGTGGAACACCTGGTAGTTCTTCTGGAAAGACATCCGGAAAGTCTCGGACTACCGGGATATTTTCAAGGTCTGGAAGGGGGCTGGCATTAAGAGAATAGAGTTGACGCTTTGCAACTCTAGTGGAGACAGTGACTATCTTGACAGATGGGTGTGTAAGCTGAACAGACCTAGTGTAACAATCGATCTTGGCATGATGAGCTGTCATCCAGTCCATACCCAAGATGATGTTAATATCTGAAGACTTGAGGGCTATGAGTGAGGCAAGGAATACAAGTCTGTCAACAAGGATTCCATTACCATGGCTTATTCTGGTAGTTTGCCATCTAGACCCCGGGGTTTGGATTTCGAGCGGAGTTGGCATGTCACAAAATGACATGTCGTGCAAACGAGCATAGCCTTCAGAGATGAAGGAGTGAGATGCTCCGGTATCGAACAGAACCGAAGCCGGATGGCAATTGACAAGGAGTGTACCAAGAACAACATTTGGATCATCATGAGCGTCTTTAGCTGAGACGTAATGCACACGTCCATGTTTAGTGGGAGCTAGATTTGCAATGATAGTCTTGCGTGGTGTCTTACTACGAAGAACGGACTTCTCGGGCTGGGGTGGAGCAAGACTGGCCTGAGAACAGTCATGTGCATAGTGTCCTGGCTTTCCGCACGTAAAGCAAGTTCCTGAGGTAGGTCGTGGACCCGCATTGACAAGCGGTTTGCCAATAGGCTTGGGTGGAGCATAAGACTGAGCTGGATAAGGTACCACACAAGATGGCCTCGGAGGATAATTGGGTGGAAGAACAGAGTTCGGAACCCAAATCCGGCGCTTCTGGGAACTAGTACCGGAGGAAGATCCCAAATCAAGGGTGTGCTTACGAGACTCCTCGTAAGTGAGTTGAGCTGTCTCTGCATTGATGGCCTTGTTCACAAGATCCTGGAACGTGTTGCAATGATGCAAGTGGAGATCACGACACAGTTTGGGGTTGAGACCCTTCCGGAACCTAGCCTGCTTCTTGGAGTCCGTGGACACCTCTTCTGTAGCATAGCTGGCGAGGTTCTCAAACTCTCGACTATAAGCATCAACAGCCATCTTAGCCTGTGTAAGACTACAGAACTCTTCTCTCTTACGATCGATAAGGGCTTGAGGGATATGATGCGCATGAAAAGCCTCGGTGAAAACTCTCCAGGTAGGAATCTGGCCAGCTGGAATCATGGCCTCATAGTTCTGCCACCAAAGACTAGCAGGACCTTCCAGGTGATAAGTGGCATAGATGACCTTGTCATCTTCAGCTACGTTTGCAGAACGCAGCTTGTGAGTGATACTACGGAGCCAGTCATCTGCGTCGAGTGGCTCAATGGGATGATGGAAGGTGGGTGGTTTCAGACGAATGAAGTCATGGATGGTTGCTGATTCCTTGCACTGATGTGCGGTGTTCTCCTCAATACGTGCCAACAAGCGGTTAGACTCACGCTTGTTTCTCTCCATCTCTAACATTAACTCCGCCAACGAAGGCTGGTCGGGAGGATCCTCCTCATCCCTACCACCTCCGTGGTTCTGTCTACGAGCAGCTGAGCTTCGCTTAACTGAAGACATCCTGAGAAGCGAAACCGAAGACGGAAACATCAACAACTATAGGATGCATAATGGTAGAACAAGGATTTAGTATCTCTCGAACTACTAGGATAATTCCGACAGCATAACGGCAGTAAAATGCTCAGAATGAGACATCCTGCTAGCAAAGGGTAGTACAACATCTCAACATCATCACTCAAGGTACTGTGATAGTACTAAACAAGCTATACTGAAAGAACTAGAAAACGGGAGTAGGACTCTGATCAACCAATCCTGAGGGACTACGGAGTAGTAACTCGTGATCCTGATAGACGGAAAAGAAAGCCTAGTTCCTTAACCCCGTAGGAAAGGTAAGATGACTCAGATCAGAAGACATGAGGTAAAAGGAGTAAAAAGAGCCTTACGTTCCCTTCCACAATCAATTCCCTTATATAACTAAGGAATTTCTAGACTCAACTTCGACCATTTGGCTTGGTAATCCTACAGGCAGTCAGGCTCTGATACCAACGCTGTCGGGACCCCGATCCTAAGTCACACCGGTCTAGCATGTAACACACCATATCACTTTGCGGCCTCACGCACGGTATCCACACGGGTGCCACCTTACCTGGCCCGGGACCGTTTGCGCATTTTGGCTCACGTATATGATAGTGTCGCTAGCATCCATATGACAGAGAACCCGGGCCGACATGACCAGTTATAAACCAAAAGTGGCACTAAATTACAGAGACAGGCATCCGTGACCCAGCAACGAACGTGTCGGTCATCAACGTATGAACCCAAGTCGTAGCAAGCTACAAGGACGTAAAGGAACAACGCGTGACATTTCCCCTAAGGGACAGACATAGGAACGAAGAAGGACACATGCCGGTCAGCCTAAGTGTTCCGGAGCAGTAGCAAGCTACCAAGGCTCAGTGGAAACACTAGGAGACATTTCCCTGTAAGATAGGCTACCAAGGGTAAACAACTAGGTGTCGGATCCCACACATACCAAGCATTTCAATAACATACACACAATATGCTCAATATGTGCAAATACAACATGGCATCACAACAAGACTCTAATAAACAAAGTATTTATTCATTAGGCTTCGAGGAGCCAAATATTACAAACATGGGTCTCACGACCCAACATTCAGAGCATACAAGCAACAAGCGGAAGCACTACATGTCTGAGTACAGACATCTACAAATGAAAAAGGCTGAAGAGCCTGACTATCTACAACACTCGTCCAAGAACGTAGCTGAGGTACAAGCTACTTGTCGAAGTCCAAGCGGAACTACTAGTGGGACATCAATCCTATCTGCAAAACATAAAATAAGCAAACATGAGTACAAAGGTACTCAACAAGACTTACATCAGATCCTATCATACATGCACATGTATCAAGATGGCAAAGTGGGGTTTAGTTGCAGCAAGCCAGCTTTGACTCAGTTGCTATCCTATTCTACGATTGCTGGTAACTCTTTTGAGGTGGCGCACACGAGTCCACTAAGCACCACTCAATACACCACTATGGATTCATTCCCGTCTCCCTACGAGAAGGCCATCCATAGCACTCACACTTGTCTTGAGTATTTTAGAGTATCCACTTCAAGTTGTCTATGTACCACGTAAGCATCCAAGAAGTCCATATCCGCGGACCCGGCTATTCGAATAGATTATGATAACCCTGCAGGGGTGTACTTCTTCACACACGCTCTCGCCACTTACCGCCAGGTACACGTAGTGTATCTCGGCAACCTTCAAGCGGAAGCCTGGCGAGGGTGTCGGCCACGACCTGACTAACCACACAAGTCTCTCGTCCAGGTTTATCGCCTATTCGGGTTCCATCCGCAAGGGAGTCCGGCCGAGGTTTCCATCACGGACCCAAACGATGTGTACAGGGTTCCCGAGCCGACCATCCGGGTGCCACTCGGTACACCGGGCCACGTGTGCCTAGTCTGTCCCAAGCCCACCCTGCCGGGTGCCACCTGGTAGAGAAATAACACTACCTACAAACACCAGAAACTAGTTGCAACTCCTGGACAGAGATCATGTTGATTAATAAGTCGAGAGGGGCACTTAAGCATTCCAATGCGTGGTAGTAGCTGATCATTGGACAACATACACAGAACTCAGTTCTTAGGGACGGTTCCAGTGAGACAACCCACCATGTACTCCTACATGCCCTCTCACCACTACCTTTACCAAATCGTGTTCACACACTTAACCCTCAGCATCAGAACATATCATTTCACTCTAATTCATTCCCGATGAATCAGACCTGACACACTCTAAGCAATAGCAAGCAAGGCATGGTAAGATCACATCATGGCTTCAATCAACTCCTACACATGCTAGTGGGTTTCAACTATTTACTGTGGAATGACAGGTCATGCAGAGGAATGGGTTCAACTACCGCAGCATAAAGTAGCAGGTGAAGTCGTTGTTGTCCTAATGCAATAACAGGGAGCAGGAGCGAGAGAGGGATTGTATCGGAATGAACAAGGGGGGTTTGCTTGCCTGGTAAAACAACATGCAGAACACTGCTCCTCTGACAGGTACTCTGGATCGGTCTCCGGAGCTGGACCTATCGAGAAGAACGGTGCCGACAATCAAACACAAGCATATGCAACAATATGATGCATGAATATGGCATGAAGTTATGATGTTGTTTGAGCTAGTGCAACTAGCATTCAATTTGAAAGAAGTCCATTTGAACCAAGGGTTCAAATGCAATTTTAAAATAAGCATTTTAAATGCCAAATATGTGTTTTCATAAAAACAGTAGGTATAACTTCATTTGACATGCATGAAAATGGTACAGATGGATAGATTGAATTTTTCTGATAATTTTTCATATATAAATTATTTCATTCTGAGCTACGGTTGAATTTCTGTGATTTTTTGAAGTTTAGGCCAATTTCTAAAATAAATAAATCATTTAAGATTTAGTTAAAAACAAGAACTGGATTACTGCGTCAGCATGACACAAGCATGACGTCAGCAGGTCAAAGGGCTGGTCCAGAATCAAACCTGACAGTGGGGTCCACTGGTCAGTGACTCAGTTAATTAACTGAGTTAATTAACACTAATCTAATCCTAACAGAAAAATCAGCAGGGCTGGGCCCACATGTCAGTGGCTAATCTAATTAACAAAACTAATTAATTTAATTAAACAGTCAACTAACTAAAAGGGATGGGGCCCACCTGTCATTGACTCAGGGGGTCAAACCCGGTGGGTTTGGGTCAAAACCCACCGGCGGTTAGCCGCCGGCGAGGCCGAATGCGGCGGAGGGCGTCGGAAAAAACGCCTCCGTCGACCAATCGAGTGGCGGAGGGCACCTACAGGATGCGCAGGCTCTTGCGCATCCAACGCACTAAGTGACAGCAGTTGGGGTGGCCGGAATCGTCGCCGGCGTCGAGCCCAGCGGCGGCCGGAGTTCGGGCCTCGTCGGTTTAGGTGCTGCGGTGCACGCGAAGGCGAGGGAGTGGGTGCGTTGGGTTCCTGGGGGCTTCCTGAGCGCGATGACGTGCTCCGTTGTGAGCTCGTGCGGCTGTGGCCACGGCTACACCATGGCCGGCGGCGAGAAGCTTTCGGCCGCGGGAGGAAACAGGGCTAGGGGACAGGCGCGAGCACGAGAGAAGAGGGGAAAGGTAGAGGAGCTCACGGCGATCTCGATAGCGTCGTCAGCGAGCTCGGGGATGCGTCGGAGCGGGCGCAGGGTCGCCGGCGATCTCCACGGCCGCAGGTTGAAGACGAGGTCGTCGACGGTGCTCCAGGGGCTTCTGGCGTCGGGCAGCTTGGCGAGGAGAAGGAGAGGAACGGGGCGGAGCTTCTGGGCACTCCGGCGAGGCGAGAGGGGGACGGTGGCCACGGCTACAGCGAGCGGCGGTGACGGTGGCGTTCGGGCGTTCGCGAGGAAGAGCACCAGGAGGGGGGGGGGGGG
>LR738715.1:336927859-336942618 GCA_902687465.1 Secale cereale
CGAGGGGGAGTGAGAGGGTCCAGGGGGTGCGTGTCGTCGTCCAGAAGCTGCTAGGCGCGTCGGGCAGCGGCGGAAGCAGGAGGTGGCCGTGGCGCATGGCCGCGGGCGCCGAGCACGCGCTCGTCCTCCTAGCAGGGAGGAAGACGACAGGGAGGGAGCGGGCTGGGCTGGCCAGCTGGGCCGGCCAGGCCGTGCTGTGCTGGGCCAGCACAGGTAAGTCTGCCCTTTTTATTTTTCTTTTCTATTTTTTTCTGACATTTGTTTTGATTTAATTTCTAAATTAAATCATTTGTTTTCCTTCTGACATTTTATTTTGCAGGGACCTAGGAATTAATCCAAGCCCCTAAAAATAAAGAACCAGGATTTTGGACATATATAAAATATATAATAATTATATATCCAAGCAAATATTTATTGCATTAATTCCAAATGCCCAAAATAAATTCTTATGAGCTCCTAATAATATTGGTTTGATTTTTATCTCTGACCAATATTTTTAGAGGGCCACATGAACATTTTCTTGGACCTTTTTGGAGCAACTTTTATTTGGGTCATTTTCAATAGGGTTTCTGAGGGTTTCACAAGTCCTCATTTCAATTTCATTTGAAATTTAACCATGATGCAAACAACAAGGCTAACCTAGTGCATACCAGAACTAGGGTTGTGACACCTTTGGCGCCCATGCCGGAGGGGACACCGGCTGCTGGAGGCGCGGCGAGCACGCCCTGGCGGTGAGGCAACCGCAGTTGGTGCTGTCGGGCAGTCTTCAGGCCGCAGGGACGTGGCGGGCCCGGGCCGGGGCCGACCAGCCCGTCTTCGGACCCGGGACACAGGAGGACGCCGCCATGGCGACCGTGACATGGTGCCTTCAAGGGCACGCAGACCGGATTCAGGCTTTTCTGGAGCCCGAATCCGAGCGCGGACAGGAGCTGGAGCGTGCCTCGCGTGTAAGTCTTCTTCTCTCTGGATTTTTTCTTTTCTTGCAGCTAAATAGTGGGGGCGCGCTAGCGCCCCCACAGGGTGTAGCCCCCGAGACTCGGGACAACTTCGTAGTAGTTGCGTCGACTCTTCAAGATGCCTTGTCTTATGTTGACACTTGTCTATTCGCATCAATTGGATGCCTACCGGGTGAGCGCCTACGACCGGCTCTTGAACAAGTACTAGGAGGCTACATCTCAGCTTGCTGCCAAGACGGGAGTGCACCATCTTGCTGAATGTAACTTCTTCTCATGCTCTTATTGGGGGCGCGCGGGCGCACCCACTGGGTGTAGCCCCCGAGATTCGGTCCAAATGTGTAGCAGTTGGGTCAAATCTTAAAACGCTCTTTCTATTTTCTCTTGACTCTGATTGTTTGCTCATGTGGCTACTGCAGCCAAAGTGGTGAGGCTGAAGACGGAGGCCCCCCTGGCGGTGCAGGTCCAATAGGCACTTGCCGAGGCCATCCAGCAGCGCGACCAACTGGCTGCAGACAAGAGTCGGCTAGAGGCCAACGTCGAGCGCATTACGGCGGAGCCGGCCAAGGCGGCAGAAGCCGAGGATTCGCTGGTCGAGGTCGGCGCACAAAGCGATCGGCTGGTCGATGACAAGGGCCATCTACAAGCTGAGATCGATCGCCTAAAGGCGGAGGCCGTCAAGAAGGCGGAGGCCTACCGGGCAGAGGCCGTCAAGACGACAGAGGCCGTCAAGACGGCGGAGGCCCAGCAGGCAGAGCTTCTCCATCTCAAGGGGGAGCACAAGAAGGCGGCGGTCACCAAGGATGCTGAGCTAAAGGCGGTCGTGGACAAGGCCGTCGACCTGGGGAAGGCGCTGGAGACGCGCGACCGTGCCGGGAACTTGCCTCGGCACGGTATGTTGCTCGAAGCGTGCGACCTGGACATAGATTTCGCCAGTAAGTGCCACCTTGTGGTTTTGCTGGGCTGAGAAGCCGGCTTCAATATTTTCGTTACTGATAGTCCTGCTCTTTCTGCTTTTCAGGCCACTTCAAAGACACGCAGAAGACGGCGGAGGGGGCCGTCCGCTCTCTACGAACGCCGGTGGACCCCAACGTTCCTCTGAATCCCAACGTGCCTTGGAGCTTCTCCAAGATCATGGGCACCGCCCATGCCCGTCTGCAGGTCTTAAGCGAGCAGATGGAGCGGGTCACTAATGCCTGCATGGGGATGACAGCGGCCCTCTGGCCCGACGCCGTCGTGCCCGACAGCCTGTCCCGGATGGCGCGGTGGCTGGAGGTTGGGCTGGATCATCTTTACGCATGGCGCGTTTCCGTGGCCCGAGCTGGTGCCGAGATGGCACTGCGGTTTGCCATGTCCTATTATCCGGACCTGGACTCGGCCAAGCTGATGGGCCAGCGAGTCGGCTTGGAGCGGCAGCTGCAGGCCAAGGTAGACGACATCATTGCCCGAGCCAGCTACGTGGCTGGCTTCGCGTTGCACGATGAGTTCCACCCGGAGCGGACGAAGGATGGCGGAATTGTGCCACCTGATGACTATGGTCTGCTGTTGGACGATCCGTAGGGAAGCTCTAGCGAGACGAGGATTTATGCGGATGATGACGCCGGGTTGGAAGACACCGACATCTCAGCCCACACTGAAGCCGTCGGCACCTTGTCATCTGCACGTCCTGGCATGGGAACCACTTGAAGCCATCATGCTTTATCTTTCATTGTAGTTTTTTGTTAAGCAACAGGCCCACCCACCCACTTGGGGTGTTTATGGTGAATGTAATGATCTCCGGCCTTACGCCTGTTTGATGTAAATATTTGTGATTTGCTTGCGCTTTTACTCTTGTTTTCGGAACCCAGTTTCCTTACTTGCATCCTCTTCGGGTCTCCCCCTCCCCCCCCCTCGCGAGCCAGACAGCCGGTTTCCGGTCTGTGACAAGGGGTTGGACCTTCGGGAGAAAACGTGTAGTACTTGGATCCTTCGAATGTTGAACACGACCGAAACACCCACTGGGCCGGCTAGCGGCAGCTGGCAGGGACGGGAAGCGAGTAGACGGTCGTGTAGAAAATTATCGTGGCGGGGCCGGGATGGCCAATCCAATGAAAACACACTTAGTCGTTGCGGCGAGAGGCGCTTTGGTCCCTGTTTTTTGCTGGCCGACAGCCGAAGCCGGTGTGTGGCGCTAGGCAAAGTGAAGGGCCTGGGCTGCCTGGGCATGCCGGGACGCGCTAATAGGGATGTTGGGTGGTGGCTAAGCCGGCTGGCCCCCGAGCCCCTGGGTTGAGCGGGTCAACCCGGCGGTGGGGGTTTGAGAAAGTTAAGGGCGTGTGAAAACGGAACAGCTTTGTAAGGCGAAATTGGCAGTCCCCGAGCGTCGTTCGGGGATCCCATAGTTTTCTTAGATGATTATAAAAGGGTAGTGATACATACGTGCATACAACTAACTATAAAATGGGCGGAGGAGTTCTGCATTCCAAGGCCGTCTTGTTTCTTCGCTGGCGGTGTCTCTTTTGCACTTGTTTGCTTTGCGAGCGTCGATGAGGTAGTAGGCGCTGCGGTCGCGCAAGGCTTTGCTGACGATGAAGGGCCCCTCCCAGGGAGGAGCCAACTTGTGCTGCCCAGCTCCCTGCTGGATGAGCCAAAGAACGAGGTCCCCCTCACGGAACGCGAGGGGCTTGATTTTCTTGCTGTGGTAGTGCCTCATACCTTGCTGGTAGATGGCGGATCGGCTAAGCGCCAGGAGGCGTGCTTCTTCCAGCAGGTCCACGCCGTCTTCGCATGCTTCTTTGGCTTGTGCTTTGGTGAACATTGTGAATCGCGGTGAGTCGAACTTGACGTCGGTTGGGATGACGGCCTCGGCGCCATAGACGAGGAAGAACGGGATGAAGCCGATCGATCGGTTTGGCGTTGTTCGGAGGCTCCACAAGACGGCCGGCAGCTCGTAAAGCCAGTTGCTGGGCGAGTGGATGAGGGGCTCGACGAGGCGTGGCTTGACACCAGATAGGATGAGGCCGTTGGCCAGCTCAACCTAGCCGTTGGACTGCGGATGGGCCACAGACGCCAAGTCAAACCGAATGCCGGAGACGGAGCAGTACTGTGCCAGAGCGCCTTTGGCAAAGTTGGTGCCGTTGTCAGTGATGATGCTGTGCGGGATGCCGTAGCGCACCGCGATGTCTTTGATGAACCGGATGGCCGTCGGCCCATCCAGCTTCTTGATCAGTCTCGCCTCGATCCACTTGGTAAACTTGTCCACCGCCACCAGTAGATGCGTCATGCCGCCCCGTGCCGTCTTGAAGGGTCTGACCCTGTCGAGCCCCCAAACTGCGAAGGGCCAGGTGATCGGGATGGTTTGCAGGGCTGAAACTGGCTGGTGGCTTCGCTTGCTGAAGCGTTGGCATCCCCCGCATTTGAGGGCGAGTGACTCGGCGTCCTTTAGGGCCATGGGCCAGTAGAAGCAGTGGTGGAAGGCCTTGGCCACCAGGGACCTGGAGGCGGCATGGTGCCCACACTCTCACAGGTGTATGTCAAGGAGGATTTCCACGCCCTCGTCCTGCTCGACGCAGTGCTGGAAGACGCCTGTCGCGCTGCGCTTGACGAGCTTGCGGTTGATGATCTTGTAGGCGGATGCCCGACCTTGCACTTGCCGGGCCTTAGTTTCATCCATGGGGAGGGTTCTGTCTTCTAGGAAGGCGAGGATGGCCTGGGACCATGATGGCGCCATGACGATGGTGAAGACGGTTGTCATGATGGGCTCCGGGGTGGCAGCCCCAGAGTCGGAGACGGCAGCCCCCGGGTCTAGGGAGACGGTCGCTGGGACGAGCGCAACAGTCCCTGGGCCGGGTAGGGGCGCTACAGAGTCGTCAGGGACAAAGATGGACTCAGAGTCCGGAGACAGCTTGACGGATGGCTTGCGCAGGCACTCAAGGGAGATACCAGATGGAATGGCTTCTCGGGAAGGGCCAATCTTGGCTAACGTGTCGGCTACCTTGTTCTCCGCACGCGAGACGTGGAGGAATTCGCAGCCATTGAAAGTGTGGGATAGCTGCTGGACCAAGAAGCGGTAGCTTGCCATGTTGAAGTCCCGGGCATCCCATACGCCAGAGCTCTGCTGGACCACCAGGTTTGAGTTCCCGAAGCATAGGATACGCCGGATGCCGAGCTCCTTGGCAAGCCGGAGCCGGGCACAAGGGCTTCGTATTATGCAATGTTGTTGAAGGCGGCGAAGTGGATTTGGAGCGCATAGCGGAGCCGGTCGCCCATCGGTGAAGATAGCACGATGCAGGCTCCCAAGCCGGAATGCATCTTGGAGCCGTCGAAGTGCATGCGCCAATGTGTCGAATCCGGAGGCGGTGGCAGATACTAGGTTTCTGTCCAGTTGACGAGGAAATCCGCCATGGCTTGAGACATGATCGTGGTGCAGGGCTCGTAGAGGATGGAGTGGCCGTCCAGCTCGATGCCCCACTTGGCAACTCGTCCGGAGGCATCCCGGCATCCCATGATCTCGCCGATGGGGGCCATGCTAACAACGGTGACCTCATGATCTTGAAAGTACTGCTTCAGTTTCTTGGCAGTGAAGTACACGCCGTAGCACATCTTCTGGTAGTGTGGATAGTTCTGCTTGGAGGCTGAAAGTACCTCGCTCGGGTAGTAGACCGGGCACTGGACGGACTGGATCTTGCCTTCCTCCGACCGTTCAACCACCAGCACCGTGCTGATCGTCCGCGAAGTAGCCGTGATGTATAGCAACATCGGCTCCTTATCGGCCGGCGAGGCGAGGACGGGTGCGGTGGAGAGCATGCGTTTGATATTTCGGAATGCTTTGTCCGCCTAGTCGTTCCACTCAAACAGAGTCGTCTTGTTCATCAGCCGATATAGGACCTTCTCGCCCAACCAGCTGAGGAACCGGCTGACCGACGCCAGGAAAGTGGTGAACTTCTGGACATCACGCAGCCGGGCCGGCTTGCGCATGCATTCGATGGCCTTGATCTTCTCTGGGTTCGCCTGAATGCCGTGTACCGAGACGAGGAAGTCTAGTATCTTCCCGGCTGGCACGCCAAAGACGCATTTCTCTGGGTTGAGCTTGATCTGGTACTCGTGCAGGTTGGCGAAGGTCTCTTTCAGGTCGTCAAGGAGCGTGAGGTGTTGCTTGGTCTTCACTACGATGTCGTCCACATAAACGTGGATGTTGCGGCCAAGTTGCAGCAACATGCATTTCTGCATGCAGCGCCGGAAGGTGGCGCCGGCGTTCTTCAAGCCGAACGACATGGTGATGTAGCAATAAGCCCCAAAGGGCGTGATAAAGGACGTCTTCAGAGCCTCGCCGGGGTCTAGCCTAATCTGGTGGTAGCCGGAGTAAGCATCCAAGAAAAAAAATTATACGAACTCGAAAAGCCTGCTCGGCCGTCTCTTTGGTGGAAATAGGCATGGCCGGCATCTCATTTGCCAGTGCGATAAGGCGGTCGAGCTGGCACCGCTCCTCGGTTATGACCAGCGATTCGGCCAGCCTAGCGCCGGTTTGAGCGCAATCCAAGGACCTGCGGTAGTCACTGGCGACGGTGATGAGGCCCTTGGGTCCCGGCATCTTCATCTTCAGGTAGGCGTAACGGGGGACCACCATGGATTTGGCAAGGGCAGGCCGGCCTAGCAACGCGTGGTACACGCTGGTTAGGTCCACCACCTCGAACCAGATGGGCTCGTGTCGGAAATGCTCGCTTGAGCCGAAGAGGACGTCGAGCCGGATCTAGCCGATAGGGAGCGGGAGAGGTTGGGCACGATGTCGTGGAACATCGTCCGTGTTGGTTCCAAATCTTTGGCCTCGAGGCCGAGCTTGGTCATGGTATCACGGTAGAGGATGTTGATGCTGCTGCCGCCGTCGATGAGAACCTGGGAGAACTTGCAGGTGCGCCGGGGCGCGACTGTGGTGGTGTCGAGGATGAGGGCGTAGCCACCGGGTTTTGGCATGACGGCCGGGAGGTCCTCCCGGCTCCATGTAACCGGGCGACCAGACCAATGCATGTAGTCTGTCTTGGCCGGGACAACAGTGTTCACCTCCTAGCACAGCAGGCGCTCGCTGCGTTTTTTGTCGCCGAGGCTGGTGAAGACGATCAAGCTCGTGTTCTAGTTGAGGAAGACCTCATCACGCATGGCGCCTTTCACCGGAGGCAGCGGAGAAGGGGGCGGAGCCGGCTGGCCGGCTCCTGGACTCAGAGCCGGAGGTGGCGGAATGTCGCCCCTCATGGTGTGCTTGGTGGTGGCGCACTGGTGGAGCGTATGCGTGGATGGCTTTGCGCCGCTGTGATGCTTGTAGGGGGCGTCGAGCATCTGCTCAAAACTCATGGCAGGTTGCCAATCGATCTTGCCGACGCGTTGGTGCCGGCTGCCGCCTTGATCATCTCGTGGCGCCTGCTCGGCCGTGGCGACTTGGCGGTTGTCATGGTGGGGAGCCGTCTGCTCGGCCTTGCTCTTCTTGTTCTGATGATTGTTCTGCTTGCGGCTACCCTCGCCCGCCGGCTTGGCAGCCGATGCTGGTATCGCCTTGCCGGCTGCGTCCAGCTCGACCTGGACCTTCATGGCGGAGTCGCCGTTGGTGTACTTGTCCGCGATCTCCATGAGCTTGGCCAGGGTCGTGAGCTCTGTCCGCATGAGCTTGTGTTTGAGCAGGATGCCATCTCAGCATCCGCTGGTGAAGTTCTGGATGGCCTGGATTTCGTAGACTCCCTCACACCTATTGCGGAGCTCGGTCCAGCGAGCGAGGTACTGGCATCCGGTCTCCTCCGGCCCCTGGACGCACATGGCGAGCTGGGTGGGCCGGCCCAGAAGCTTGTAGGTGCAGGTGAAGTTATGGATGAAGGATCGCTGGAAATTGACCCACGCGTTGATGATGTCGGCCGGCAGGCTGTTCAACCACGTCTGGGCCGATCCCTGGAGCATGAGTGGGGCGTACTGTACGGCGAGGCGACGGTTGCCGCCCGCTATCCCAATGGCGGTGTTGTAATCGGTGAGCTAGTCTTCCGGCTTTACGGAGCCATTGTACTTCGGGGTATCGCGGGGGTGTGTGAACCCTTTGTGGAAAGGCTCATCACGGATGTGCGGACCGAAGCAAGCCGGCCCGGCAACGTTATCTTCTTCAAGCTCGAGGGAGAGGGCGAGTTGGTCGAGGTGGTGGCGGGCGGACCCAACCGGCTTGCGATTGGGCCACGGGGAGCCGGACCGGTTGGAGCCGGACGATCTTGCTGAGGTTGAGGGGCAGCCTGCCGGCGTCCGTTATCGGGGGCCGGCATGCCTAGCTCGCCGCCGCCAGTTCAAGCTTGGATCCGCTGGGGCTGGGCACCGGGGGACCTCGCGGATTGGGCTTCGTCGTTATGTGGGGAGGACACGTGCAGGGTGTCCCGGAGCGTGACCTAATCTTTCGATCGGCGCGAGCCGGACGCAGCAGGGTTGTCGCGTCGCTTGACCTTCTCTTTCTTGTCGAGCCGTTTCTACTATACGTTGGCCGTAGCGAGGAGATCCCGGACGCGTTGTTGTTGCTCCAGCAGCTCGTCGCCCTGAAGGAGCTCCAGGCCCTCTGCGACTGCCTCCGTGGCATGCATGTTTCTGATTGGGGTGTCATAGATGGGGGATCAAGCCTAGTGCACACCCGAGGGCTCCTCCTCTGGCACGCACTTCGGCCACCCAGCTGGGTTCGGCTGCGCCCGGCATGAAGCCGAATGCAGCATCGTGCTCGCGCTTAGAAGATGCCAGCTGGCGCTGCATAGCAGCGAGCGATGTGCCCTGGTCGAGCAGGTGCACATGCTTCTCATCGAGTCGTGCCCTTGCCTGGGTAGCATCAACGTCGGTGGTGATGGGGATGCTGAGATTTTGCAGCACAGCACGCAGCGGGTCAAGCGGATCCAAAGCTCCGCTGCGGCCTTGGCTGCGGCAGCCTTCTTGGCGGCGCTGGACGAGGTGGACGTCGAGTCGGTAATGAACATCTCCTCTCGTATGTAGAGATCGCCTCACCCGTTGGAATCTCCATCACCGAGGGGGACTAGGGAGTCGAAAACGTCGATTACCTCGCTGGGGTACTCGTCGGCCGTGGGTGCATCAGAGACGCACAGGCGGCAAAGGAGACGGAGAGGGCATCGACGACGTCGCCCAGGAGCGCGCCGAGCTCGGCACACTCGTCGGAAACAATGACGGCCCCCATCTGGAACATGCTTCCGTGCGAGACCTCGGACCACCCCACGGTGGGTGCCAACTGTCATGGTTATCTCACGGGCGGGTATGCGAGACGACAGATGCCACGCGGTTGCTTGGGATGAGCGCAAGGTTGCAATGGAGATCTAGGGACGGGATGGGGTAAATGGCACGTGGTGGTTTACCCAGGTTCGGAGCTCTCCAGAGAGATAATACCCCGACTCCTGCATGTCTGAATATATATGCAGTGTACATGTCTAGCAGTACATATTTGCTCCTGGAGCCGTATCACATAAGGCAGCTATGGATCACTGGCCTCATGTATATATGTGTGTATGAGCACAGTCTGTGTGTGAGTGCTCTTGGCACTAGTAGCCATGGGTGTGCTCATGGCATGTGCCTGAGCATGCATGTGTGAGAGCATGTGTGTGTGGGTGTGATGCCCTTCGGGCTCAAAATGAGTGACAGTGAGTGCTTGGATGGATGGGTGCTTTTATAGTGTGGGTGCTTATCCCTTGGCCAAGTCTATGACTTCTTGGCCAAGGGAAAGACATCTCTCCCAAGAAAGTGCTCCCCAGGGTCACTTTATACAATAGTGCCCATGGACAAGTAACATTGTACATGATGTCTCTATGACGAGTGAATAGTGTATGCTTTATCAGCAATAGTGGCCGAGTGAACAGCGTATGCTTTATCAACAATAGTGGTCACGGTATGGCCGCGGTATGGCCGTCTTGTCCGTGTCATGTCGGAGTTGCAGTTGACATCGCGTAGCAGGCCGGGTTGGAGCAGCCGGATGGGGCGCCAACCGAGCAGCTGGGATTGCGAGCCGGCCGAGCAACCGGGATGGCGATCCGGCCGAGGTGGCTGGGCAGCCAGACCGGGGCGCTGGTTGCCCCGATGTTTTTTAAGCATTGTTTGATGTCTTGGGCCTACTCGGGGGTCATCCCACCAACAAATGTGCTCTTTATCTAGGAGATATGTCCATGTTCCCATCTTGGAATTGATCAACATATGTATATGAGGGGTATATCCACATGATATCTTCTGATCAGTTGCAGTTATCTCCACTGTTTCAACAATCAAGCTCATCACTTTGAATTTCTCTGGCACATCACACATCAGGAGCAAGTTGATGGAGTGACCACGGACCAGTCTATGATCTCCTGACTTAGGAAAAAGAGTGTGCCTCGGAATGGTGGATATGGTGGTCAGACTTGACATCACATAGTATATGGAACCAAGCTTGTGAGTATCCAAGGCTTTATCAGGAATTTCCTTGTACATATTGGCCATAGAGTTGTGATCCTTTCTAGGCTTAGCATATACATCACTGTCATTCTCATCTTCCATTGGATCATTGATCAACTTGGACAATTCAAAAACAGTTGATTGATACCTTGTACCTTCGATCATCCAAACAATCTTTCCATCCGGGTAAAAATGCGATGTTGAATAGAATTGCATTATCATTTCACCATTCCATTTAGTCAATTTCTGACCAACAAACTTGTCCACATCATTAATCTTGAAGCTCTCATGAACACCTGGGAAATAGTCTTCACTATCATCAATGTAATCCCAGTCAACCCACTTCATATCATAGACTATAGGTTTCTTATCAAACAAGACTCTCTAATAGAAGTTTTGATGTTCCTTGGTGTGGAAACGATAATCTACAATAGTCCTTCTCATGGTGGCACAGGGACCAGTCTGTCTCCAAAGTCTCAGACCTGCATCCTTCCTTTCCTTCATATTTTCAACGACTGGATGATCATCATTATGATCTTGAATCTTGGGCTTCAATCTTCTCAACACTTGCTGCTCTTCATCTTCTTGAGACTCAGGCATTGGGGCCTTGTTCTTCTTAGCAGTAGATACATTTCTGGTGGATCTCTTGGGTGCAGTAGACTTGGAAGCTTGAGCTTGAGTTGGAGGCTTGTGGGCAGACTTGGACTTAGATGGTATCCCGCATAAGCTTTTGAGTCTTTGCAGGAGGCGCAATAGACTCTTCTTCCTCCTCTTCTTCTTCTTCAGATTCTCTCATCATAGATGGTTTGCGAATGACTCTGGCAGTAGTTGTCTTAACTCTCTCCTTCCTTTTCTTTCCTCCAGCAGCCTCATCTTCTCTTGGTTAAAGAGTGAATTCCATAGTTTGTTGAGTTGAGGCTCTGGCTTTTGACATGGGAATCCTCTTGGCACGAGCTTTCTTTGGCATACCAGGCTTGGAGGAACCAGCAGCAGCATACTCCTTTCTGAGTACTTTCTTCTTGGAGGTGACTTCCTCGGTTACAAAATCCTCATCCTCATTGTCTGAGGTTCTCTTCTTTCTTGTCCTAGTAGCAGCCTTAGGCAAGTTGCTTGGAGTCCTTCTCCTACCATCATCATGACTGCTAGAGGGACAAGTGCCATTACTGAGGTTCATCTGCTCTTCTGACCTATTCTGGCTGTCACTGCCCTCTAACATAGCTGAAACTGACCCTGTGAATAGTTGGGTATAGATAGACTGTATGAGCATCACAAAGAATTGCTATTTTGCAAAAATATTGAAACAAAAACATAACTTTAGTTTTTTGCACAAAGCATTTCGGAGCTACCAATTTGAAAAACTCGGTGACACCGAAGCATAAACAGAGTCTAAACATGCCATTTCAGTCAAACAGAAATGTTGTTTGGTGACTCCTAGATGCTAGGGTTTCACAGAGTAACTAATTTCGGTCACACCGATCAGTACACTTCGGTCAGACCGAGTTGTACTTGTGCAATGGCCTGAACCACATTGGTGAGACCGGGATCCTCAGATCGGTCGGTCCGAGATGAGTTCAGCGGAAACCTAACCTAAATTTTGCATCAAATCTATTCTAACAGAATTTTTTAGTGGATAGATTGATCTTTGTAATTGGGCATCATTTGGATCAAGGTGCACACGGTATCATATTTTCCATCCAAGGCTCTTAGGATCTTCTTGATGATGAATTTGTTGGTCATCTCTTCGCTTCCCAAGCCAGAAATCTCATTTGTGACGAGAGCAAGCCTAGAGTACATCTTAGCGACTACTTCACAATCCTTCATCTTGAACTTGTCATGTTGACTTTGAAGGACATCCAATTTGGATTCCTTGACGGACTCAGTACCTTTCTGATATCAACCAAAGTGTCGGTGCAAAAAATCTGGGTGTATGTTGCCCAGACTGTACACAGGCATGGAGCCAAAGTTGAAGCATCGAAGACCAAGAACAAGCAGAAGAAGATAGCCCTTTGAGAAATCAAAGGGCGGATCAAGAGGACCAAACAGAGGCAGAGGAGTAAAACACTACCAAGGAGAAGGCCTCCCTTGCTGGGCAGGGGAGCCTGGCAAGGGTGAGGCTGCCCCGATGGGAAGCCCCAAGAATCCCCCGGCAAGCCTACCGGGGATGCGAGGGGCAGATTATCCCAACAAGGTACCATCGTGTCACCTCACAGCAAAGCAAGTCATCGATCGGTGCGGTATCAAGACCCAAATGACTAAGTGGCCATAATTCGGTGCGTGGCAGCCATTTCCTGAGAAAATAACCCGGAGATGACACCCGTCCAGCAACGTGTCAAGAAGACAGGTGAGGAGGTGGCAATATTGCCCTGACAAGGCTTGCCGGGCGGCTCCTTGACAAGACACTAACCGACACATATAATGTGCCTTGTCCTGTCTGCGAGGTTAGGTATGATAGCAATGTTTGCTATCAAGTCAAGACACAATGACTGATTTGCCACTATGGTGACCCCTTAATCTACAAAAGGAGGCCCATGGCGATCAAAAAGGGGATTCGGACCTTGGACCATTGTACTCACATATGCGCGTAGTGGCTCTCGCCCCTAGGCAACCCTTGCTGGGCACGCGCGTTGCACTTTCCATGGTAATCCACGCATCAATCCACCAAAGCAGGAGTAGGGTTTTACGCCTCGCGGTGTCCCAAACCTAGGTAAAAATCGCATGTGTGACCGTCGTCGCGCTGCTGCACGCCCTCCGCTCTTTGTGCAACATGCCACTCCCTCTTGCCGAACCACAAAGGGGCCGAAGGTCCCATAAGAGTCCGCGTTCCCCTGTGACATCTTTGGCACGCCAGGTATGGGGAGTGCTTGTGCGAACCCAAGTGTGTGCACAACACGTCATCTTCGTCATCGTCGTCTTCATCAGCGGCTCCATCATCCATGGCGCCCAAGAAGAAGTACGGCACATCAGCTCACCCGTCCACCTCGAGAGCCCCTCCACCCGTAGCCACTTGGGCCGTGGGGGCTACGGAGGTGAGCGGGAATGTGGACATCATGGGGGACGTGGCCGGCACAGGCGGCGCCATCGCCACCTCCCCTGGCCAAGCAGGAGCGGGAGGCGCCGGGGGAGAGCAACTCCATCAGCATCTCAGCTGCCACACCCCACAAGGTGTGAATGGGGAGATTATCCCGTCTACACCTCTACATCCCACCGAAGGACATTGCCACAGCGGCGATGCTCGCTCTGGGGCGAACCGCGACCCTGTGGCTGCTCCCACTGCGGGCAGAGCCGCAGGATGTGCGCCACCCCCAGGGCAAGCCGCCCACGCCGATGAATCAAACAGAGTCATCGACCACCAAGCACCTCTGCCCCGCCATCATGCCACCTTGGCGATTGGCTCACGGTGGCGAGATCATGGCATTACCATTGCTGGCACCATCCGGAGCTAGGCGACGCTACGCTCTACATCGTCATCCATGCCAACCACTACTTCAGAGGGTATGGCGCGGGCCGAGCTCCTATTGAAATTCCCACCGGCGGTCGATCAAATGGATGAGTGGAGAGCCACCATTCAGAGCTAGATTGGTTTCGCCAAGGTGGGAGGATCATAGCGAGCGGCTCTGTCACGACCCCCGCAGGCAGCAACAACCGCCCGAGCCGCTGGTCGCACGGAGGGGGCCACACCCACGGTGCAATACCCTCCACAGCGGCCGACGCAGGGATCACAACCAAAGCCACGTGACCAAACGCCCGACAACATGTCAATGGCTTCATCTGATCCTAGAGCGCGTCAAGAATTGCGGCGAGCCTTAGAGGAAGGGCAGAGGAACGATGCGCGCATGACCACCGAGCCATGCCATGGAGCCCGCCACCAGTCCGATAGGCGCGGTGGACTAGACATCAACGAACTTGACTCGATGGGGGTGAGTACCAGCCTTTCGAGGTTAGGTGCCCCACCTTCACCCATGAGTTGCGGCAAGTCCTTTGGCCATCCACTCGCACATTCAAGCCAGAGATACCATAAAAGTATGACGGAAGGCTAAACCCGACAGAGTTCTTGAGCATCTACACCATCGCTATTCAAGCTGCGTGGGGAATAGATGAGAAGGTGTTCACCAATTACTTCCCTTTGGCACTCAAGCCAAATATGAAGTCTTGGCTGAGGCACCTGCCGGAGAGCTCCATCTTGACCTGGGCGGACCTGTGCCATGAGTTTATTGGCACCTTCACTGGTGGCCATCAAGAACCAGGGCGGCCCAACGATTTACAACTTCTTCCACAGAAAGAAGGAGAGACTTTGCGGAAGTACATGCTGAGGTTTAGTCGAGTACACATAAATATCCCAGACATCCACCCGGCAGCTGTGATAACTGCATTCGAGTCCAATGTGTGCAACCG
>LR738715.1:336942628-336992153 GCA_902687465.1 Secale cereale
TACCATAAAAGTATGACGGAAGGCTAAACCCGACAGAGTTCTTGAGCATCTACACCATCGCTATTCAAGCTGCGTGGGGAATAGATGAGAAGGTGTTCACCAATTACTTCCCTTTGGCACTCAAGCCAAATATGAAGTCTTGGCTGAGGCACCTGCCGGAGAGCTCCATCTTGACCTGGGCGGACCTGTGCATGAGTTTATTGGCACCTTCACTGGTGGCCATCAAGAACCAGGGCGGCCCAACGATTTACAACTTCTTCCACAGAAAGAAGGAGAGACTTTGCGGAAGTACATGCTGAGGTTTAGTCGAGTACACATAAATATCCCAGACATCCACCCGGCAGCTGTGATAACTGCATTCGAGTCCAATGTGTGCAACCGCAAGCTGCGTTCCAAAATGCACGTGCGGTGGCCCAAGACTACGAGTGAGCTATAGACACTAGTGGACTAGTGTGCCCGCATGGAGGAAGGGAGGTGACTCCGTGGGCACGAATGTGGCGAATTTGTTGACTCGGAGGACGACGACGACGCCACCAGTCAAAAGAAGAAGAGCAAGAAGTGAAATCAGAATCACAAGGATAAAGTGGTCATGACTATCGAAGGATTGGGCTCACCTAACGCCAACAATAAGGCTTACCGAGGCCCCGACAAGGAAATTGCTACATGCACTGACTGCCGGGATGCTGTGGCTACCGAGAAAGCTGAGAAGGGTGATGGACCGTACTGCAAAATCGATCGGACCAAGGGCCACGATATTTAGGAGTGTCGCCAGGTCGAGCAGCTCGTCAAGAAGTAGAGGGCTGAGTATGAGAAGTGTGATAAGAAAAAGGTCAGGATGGTGCTGGCCGGAAGTGCCGTGGCGATGGAGCAAATCGCCCCGGCAAGACACCTCTGTATCAAGGAAAACCCGCCAGGGGCCGTGAGAAGAAAGATTGTGATGACGAAAGTCAGGAAGGGATGAAGAGGAAACCAGCGAGCAGGAGTTCCAAAAAGCCACTGTGCCCTTTGCATTGATGAAGGTGCATCTTTGCACTCCTCTCACCGCCAACTTAAACAGTGGGCGCGTGAAGTCAATGTAGCGGAGCCAGTGCTACTTCTCGAGCTTGCGTTGTATTCCCTCAAAGAGGAAAGGGTGATGCAGCACAGTAGCGTAAGTATTTCCCTCAGTTTTTGAGAACCAAGGTATCAATGTAGTAGGAGACCACGCGCGAGTCCCTTGTACCCGCACAAACAAATAAGAACCTTGCAACCAACGTGATAAAGGGGCTGTCAATCCCTTCATGGCCACTTGCAAAAGTGAGATCTGATAGAGATGATAAGATAGTATTTTTGGTATTTTCGATATAGATTGAAAGTAAAGATTGCAAAACAAAAGTAAAGTAAAAATAGTTGATGGAATATTAATCTGATGAAGATAGACCCGGGGGCCATAGGTTTCACTAGTGGCTTCTCTCATGATAGCAGATTTCTACGGTGGGTGAACGAATTACTGTCGAGCAATTGATAGAAGAGCGCATAGTTGTGAGAATATCTTGGCATGATCATTGTATATAGGCATCACGTCCGTGACAAGTAGACCAAAACGATTCTACATCTACTACTATTACTCCACACATCAACCGCTATCCAGCATGCATCTAGAGTATTAAGTTCATAAGAATAGAGTAAAGCCTTAAGCAAGATGACATGATGTAGAGGGATAAACTCAAGCAATATGATATAAACCCCATCTTTTTATCCTCGATGGCAACAATACAATACGTGCCTTGCTTCCCCTGCTGTCACCGGGAAAGGACACCGCAAGATTGAACCCAAAGCTAAGCACCTCTCCCATTGCAAGAACTACCGATCTAGTAGGCCAAACCAAACCGATAATTCGAAGAGACTTGCAAAGATATTTAAATCATGCATAAAAGATTTCAGAAAAGAATCCAATATTGTTCATAGATAATCTTGGTCATAAACCCACAATTCATCGGATCTTGACAAACACACAGGAAAAAGATTACATCAAATAGATGTCCACGAAGATCGAGGAGAACTTTGTATTGAGATCCAAAGAGAGAGAGAAGAAGCCATCTAGCTAATAACTATGGACCCAAAGGTCTGTGGTAAACTACTCACAACTCACTGGAGAAGCTATGGTGTTTATGTAGAAGCCGTCCGTGATCGATGCCCCCTCCGGTGGAGCTCCCGCACAGGCCCCAAGATGGGATCTCATGGGTACAGAAGGTTGCTACGATGGAATTAGGGTTTTGTGGTGCTCCTCCATGGTTTCAGGGTACGTAGGTATATATAGGAGGAAGAGGGACGTCAGTGGAGCAACAGGTGGCCCACGAGGGTGGGGGCGTGCCTACCCCCCTGGGTGCACCCCCTGCCCTCGTGGCCACCTCCTTTGCTTCCTGGCATGTACTCCAAGTCTTCTGTGTTGATATTGTTCCAAAAATAACTCTCCCGAAGGTTTCATTCCGTTTGGACTCCGTTTGATATTCCTTTTATGCGAAACACTGAAATAGGCAAAAAAACAGCAATTTGCACTGGGCCTTGGGTTAGTAGGTTAGTCCCAAAAAATATATAAAAGTGTATAATAAAGCCCATGAAACATCCAAAACGGATAATATAATATCATGGAACAATAAAAATTATAGATACGTTGGAGACGTATCAGCCAGCGGCAGATTCTCGGAAACCACTCGAATGGCCCCGCAACCCCATTGTCTTTGACGAAGAGGACCACCCTGACCCGCACCACAGCGGTAGGGTGTTTGCCATTGTTGGTCTCTTCAACAATTCACAACCTAAAGGTCAGAAAGATGTTGGTTGACGGCGGGGTCGGGTTGAATGTGATATCCCCAAAGGTCATCAGGAAACTGCAGATATCATATGAAGAGCTCAATGCCACCCGCATGTTTCAAGGAATCAACCCTGACAAGATGAAGGCCATCAAGTAGAATGAGGCACCCAAGACAGTTAAGGATGTGAGACATCTAACCGTGTGTGTTGCCGCATTGAGCAGATTCATTTCCAAGTCTGCTGAGGGCGCATTGCCGTTCTTGAAAATCCTAAAGAAGGTAAGGCCCATGGAGTTGACCCCACAGGCAGATGATGTGCTACAAGAATTGAAGGCCTACCTCTCTTCTGTTCCCACCTTGCTCGCTCTCGAACCACAAGAGTCGTTGCTCCTATACTTAGCGGCATCCAATCAAGTGGTTAGTGCGGCATTGGTGGCGCAGTGAGAGGTAGATGACACGGCAGAATCTGCCATAGTCCCCTTTGGGAAGGGAAGTAAACCCATCTCGACAAGGTTAGATGCAGTTCATGATAAGGAAGAGTAGAGCAGCGAAGACAACTCCATAGTCACGGCAAGGAAGAAAGTGGTGCAATGCCCGGTGTACTTCGTCAGCTCCTTGTTGCAGGGGGCTAGATCAAGGTACTCTAGCGTGCAGAAGTTGATCTTTGGCCTCATTATGGCCTCAAGGAAACTGTGCCACTATTTCGGGGCCCATGAGATCATAGTTGTGACCTACTTCCCCTTGCAATGTATACTCCGGAACCCTGAAGCCACTGGTAGAATTGTGGAATGGGACTTGGAGATGTCCATTTTTAGTTTGAAGTTTGATAGCACACCAACTATCCAGAGAGGAGCACTATCGGAGTTCATCGCAGAGTGGACACCAACTCCTGATGCAGATGTGTTAGAGACAGTTATCCCCGACAAGGAAGCACCCCAAGACTGGATTATGTACTTTGATGGTGCCTTCTCCCTACAAGGTGCAGGGGCTGGCGTGCTTTTGGTTGCTCCTACCAGGGAGCACCTCAAGTACATCATCCAAATGCATTTTCCCCGGGATAAGGCCACCAACAACACTATGGAGTACGAGGGGCTTCTTGCTGGGCTCAGAATTGCACCGAATTAGGAATCAAGAAGCTGATCATTCGAGGAGATTCAAAGTTGGTGGTGAGACAAGTGAACAAGGATTACCAAACCCCATTGATGGATGCATACGTCGATGAAGTCAGGAAGATGGAGGAGCACTTTGAGGGGTTGCAAACAGAGCACGTATCCCATACAGAAAATAGCATAGCTGATCACCTATCGAAGTGCACTGCACAGAAGCTCCTTGTGGAACCAGGGACTTTTGTTCTCCCTATGACTCAACCCTTATTACCCCCTACATTAATGGCCCGGAAGAGGAGGAAACTGGACTCCAGCAAGCCTCGCCTGGCAGAGTTTTCCGAAACCCCCGATAGGGTACTTGCCAAGAACAACTTCCCTTCGATCAGCAAGCTACACCCTCCCGCCAAGGAACCAGTTTCCGTGGTCGAGGAGTGTGCTTCCATGGATGAGGAGGTGCCACAGGCTCCAACTTGGGCACGACACATTTTCCATTTCCTCCAAACTGGAGAACTTCCCAAAGAGCAAGAAGAATCTGAAAGAGTATCCCGGAGGGCCAGTATGTAGTAGTTCGTCGATGACACACTGTATAAAAGGATGCCCAACGGTGTGAAATTGAAGTGCATTTTTCGGGGAGGAGGGAAGGAACTGCTGGTAGAGATAGACAAGGGAATGTGCGGCTCCATATTGGATCGAGGGCTTTGGTTGGGAAGGCTAACCCACAAGGATTTTCTTGGCCCACCGCCCTCCAAGATGTTATTGAGTTCGCCACCAACTGTCAGGCCCGCTAGTTCCATTCCAAGAACATCCATCAGCCTGCCGAAGCTCTTCAAACAATCCCTCTATCATGGCCCTTTTTGGTCTGGGGGCTCGACATCCTAGGCCCCTTCCCCCGTGTTGCCGGGGCTTTGAATTATTGTTCGCTGCAATCGACAAGTTTACAAAGTGGCCGAAAGTGGAGCCCGTGAGAAAGGTGACTGCTCAATCAGCTGTCAAGTTCTTGAAAGGATTGGTCTAGCGCTTCGGGGTCCCTACCCAAATCATCACCGATAATGGCACCCAATTCACGCCGCGCCTTCACGCAATATATTCATGCCCTCAGAAGCAAGATTTCATTCGCATCATTGGCTCACCCCAGGAGCAATGGACAAGCTGAGAGGGCGAACGCTGAAGTGCTGTGAGGTCTCAAGACAAGAACATTCGACACGCTGCAAAAGTGTGGCAGATGATGGATCAATGAGTTGTCAATGGTTCTCTAGCCCATCCGTACGACACCAAATTGAGCCAACGGACAGACCCCGTTCTCCCTAGTTTATTGGGTAGAAGCAGTTATCCTCAAGGAACTCATTTACTGGTCTCATCGAGTGCTTGCCTACGATGAAGTAGCTCAGGAACATCACCGATGTGACGACGCTGTACATCATGAGGAGAACCTTCTCCGGGCTGCTACGCGTGTTGCACGCTATCAGCAAGCCCTGAGTCGCTATCACAGCCGCATGGTTAACACCCGAAGTCTTTATGAAGGCGAGCTTGTCCTTAGGCATGTTCAATCCGCCAAGGGTACAAACAAGCAAGCGCCCAAGTGGGAAGGCCCTTACCGGGTAGTAGGAGTCACCAGACCCGGCTCAGTCCGTCTGGAGACTGGAGATGGCATTCAATTGAAAAACTCATGGAACATTGAGCATCTCCGTAAGTTCTACCCGTAAGGCGCGGTTGTTGGGCCCTGCCCCAGCAGCCACCCTTTTGTACAAGCTTTGCCTCAGTTGTATGTGACCCTTTGTACAAAGCCAGGCGCAGCCCTAAGGACTAGAGAAATAAATGAAGTGCTTGGGGCCCGAAGAAGATTGCATGCATGCATAAGCATATCATGAGCATAGCATGTTCATACAGATAAGATCATGCATGGCATTTTCTTCATCTGCATCAAGTCACAGGGTTCTTGCCATGGACTGGGTCCCTAAGAGAGGAAAAGAAGACAAGCCTACGATGCAATCCCCGGCAAGCCAAACAGATAAGTTCTCTTTTCTTACCCATACGTCTTATATAAACCAAGACATGCACATATGAAAACCCCGCCACCTTCGAAGCATAGGTGCTCTTGTCCTATGGCTCGAACGATTGCTTCGGCCAGGATGGCCACAGTGGCCTTTGGCAGAAAGAGATTAGTGGGGGGACTTGCCCCTCTTTATGGTTCAATGTCTGGCAGGCTTGGCCCCGCGGCAGCGAATCGAGGGTCCCCGGCAAGATAGCTTGCCGGGAGAACTTGTTTACTTCAGAGTATAGAGGCATCCCACCTCTGCATGGAAATTATACATGCACAAGTACCCGACGAAGCTTGTCTTTTTCATTAATATGTTGAGAAGCAAGTACAGACTTTACAGGACACAAACATGGATAAAAAAGATTACATAATCTAAAGTTTGGCAAGTGCCCACATATTTTAGACTAAAAAAGATAAGTGCCTCGTGATCCCTTTCTTATCCTTCTCCTCTTAGGAACCTCCAGGGAAATTGGAGAAGACAGGAGGAGAACACCAAGAAGAAGCCAAGCCTGACCACGTCAGGGGCTGCCATGCGCACCCTGACAAGTTCTGACTTGAACCACGGGCTGAATTTATCCCACAAGCGGAAAAGGCCAGTAACGGACCATAAGTAATCAAATGCTGCAAATCAGCCCAAGAATAAATGGGCCCTTACAAGGCCGAAAGATAACACGGGTTGGAAACGACCCAATGGAGTAATGGCCCATTAATGGTATAAAGCGATATACTATTCATTATGGGCCAGTTTCACCATGGGTCGTTAATGGGCAAGGAGTTACAAAGGGCCTCATATGGGCTGAAAGACGTCATGGGCCATATATGGACTGGAAGTTACAATGGGCTGGAATCATATTGGACAGCCCAGATGAAGCTAGTGGGCCAAATGCGGAAAGGCCATAATGGGTCGTGAGTTATCGGGCCTGAATGGGCTATATGTGAGTAGACCATTAATAGGCTTTTGATGGGCCAACCCCTTAATGTTTGACCAAGTCAAATGGGCCAACCTTTTGACCTGAATGGGCCACTGCTGGGCCAAGCCACGTGTCGACGTATCTCGACCATTTTCTGGATGGCATCTATCTCAACGTTGAGCTGACACGTGGATCCTTTGACGAATGAGAATTTTACACGTGGAAAATCCCCATCTGTCCTAGCTGCTAACGGGTTATCAGATACAAACCGGAACCCGATAGCTTAACAGTGACCCGTTGCGGTGGATGCCACATGTCGGTCACCCTTGACGAAAACACTTCCGTGATGCGCCATTTATCATCCTGCAAGTGGACACTTTCGTGATGATAATTTTGGTATTGTCATGGAACACTTCTACGACAACACAGGTATGACTATCTTGATTCTGTCATAAAATCATCATGGATATACATGCATGACAAAAATCGTGACCAGCTATGACAAACACGTGTCATCACCGAAGTGCTTTTTTCGTAATGTAGCAGAAGATCACTAGCTGGATGCAGAGTCAAAACAACAAAAAAGGAACATACTCGGTCATGGGAAACATAATTGAGATTGGGGCCCAGCACCGCCACAATGGTAGGCCCGATGGACTCAGCCGGTTTAGGGCTCGATTCTCCCGGATATGCCTTATGCAAGTGTTAAACTGGCAGCTCCACGCGGATGATTCAATTCATGCCACCTTTTGTGCACTTCACCTAAAATGAAGCAATGTTTGCATCATGCAGCTAGCAAGAAGTACTTGGTCTCATGAGCTGGCTACTTCTTCTTTATTCATTGCACCAAAATTGAGCAACATTCAGGTTGGCTGTCATGCTCATGCAATGTGCAACTATAATTTTCTTATCTTTTTGTGAAGTTCCACTAAAATAAAGGGAAATTGTGGTGACGGTGGCGGCTAATCTTGCAAAGGCAAATAAACTATTGCACGAAATTACCCGCGGAGTTAGCCGAAGAGGGTAAGAACTCCAATCACTCTTTATGCGGTTCCACTAAAATCGAGAGATGTTGCCCATCTTACATTTCAGTTGAACTGCACAAGACACTCTTTCAAAAAAAGTGTTATGTGTAGTTCAACAAATGGTCACAATAGCAACATGGTGAAATGGATATCTTTGTATGCATAAAAAAGATAGAGAGAAAATAGTTACTGGTCAATAACCAGATATGAAACATACACAAAATGAAAAGAAGCATCTTCAGTATCTTCATGGCAATCACACAAGGACAGTAGAAAATTTAAAACGGCAACACTGCTTCATATTACCGGAGACATTACGATCAACAATGACATTAGTCAAATATGCCATTACTTTAATGGTTCCATTACTTGTTTTACCAGATACATTAGATTAACTACAGCTAAAGAGTTGGTACAAGGGCATGGGACAGTGGGGACACCAGGACATTCACCACCGTAAAGAAGCAACTTATCATAATGGGAAAATAGCAGGAGAGTACCATTTGTAGAACAGTTTAGTTGCATAATATTACTAAAGGCATTAGATTAACAATAACATTGGTTATATATGTCCTTACTGCAATAGTGGGATTGCTTTGTTTTACAACCGCCCTTACATTAACAACAACAAAAAAGTTTGTACAAGGGCATGCGACAAAGGACGCATCAGCACCATGTACCTACAGGGAGGCATAAAGTGGTGATGCCAACATCCAATCAAGATCTGGCTGGTCCCAAATTTTATTGTCTTTAACCGCCTTTTACTATGTGAGGACAGCAAATCTAATCCTAGACATACTCTATTGACTTGTCCCTCGGCTGCCACTTTCTTTCCTATTTAAACCAATAATTGATATGTTCCTTATCTTGTTCGAACTGTGTTTTCCCTTTATTTCCTTCTTAAACCAAGATATATGTTGGGTATCCGGTCTCTAGTGATTTCCCCCTATTATTTCCTATTTGAATTGAGTCCTAGATTCATGCTACGACTTTCCCCCCTTTCTTCCCTGTTTGAACCAAGTCCTAGATTCTACTACATGAAGTAACTTTACCAGTAATAATACTAAAATTTTAGGTGGCTTTGGAAGAGATGATGGAAGTAGAAAAAGATCCACATGCAGCCATGTGAGGAGCTGGGGCAAGGCCATTTTTTGAAGGAAGTTATACCTGATGGTCATCGGGATGTGGCTAGGAGGCTGACGGGAGGTCGGATCTGCCAACAATATGGAAGGGAGGAAGAAGGGTCCGAGGACCTCCCGAGCCGGCGCTGTGTTGGAGAGAACGACACAGGAAGAGGATCAGGACCCGCCGGCAGCTATCGGGTTTCTCCCTCGTTGGCGATGATCGCGTGAATAATGGACCTAGTCCCCTACACACATCAGCCAAAGGGATCCAGCCGAATTTGTGACCAGCGATGAGCTGAGAGAAAATGTCGCTACTGTTGTCTTGAGCTGAGAGAAAATGTCGCTACTGTTGTCTTGTTTAAATCTGGAGAGGATGAGAGAATGAAGAGAGCATCCCTATAAAAGAAAGCACTCAGGTTCCTGCCTATGTATACAGTGGAGTGATTATCTTTTTCTCTCCGCAACTAGCGTTTCAATTTGTGTACATGGCATTAAAGAAAAGAGACTCTCTATTTAACGTGACTAACTGGACGTCGCACTTTGTGTTGTACTATACTATAGAAAAACACATGCATGGTTTACATTCCGAACCGCTAGCTAGAGCTTGAACTGTATTTTTTACATGTATTTTACCACCCTTTTCTTTTGTTTTTCTACTCCATGGCACAATTCATCGATACAAAATTATAGGAGTATTTAAAAGTCGAGGGCAGGGCTTTTCCCGGGAAATACGCGTGGCAGTTTCGCGTAGCCAGTTCGATAGAGAGGAGGAGGGTGAGGGACTAGCGGATTCAACTTACTACTGGAAAGGTAGGGCTGTGCGATTGGATGGCTCGTTACTGCTGGAAAGATGGGGTCTTGTGATATGATGGATCATTAAAGTCATTATTGCTACAGCGCTACGACCGGGGTGAGGCTCCCCTTCCATTCTCCTCTCTAATCTGGTGCATGACACATCGACCCGGATGCGGGCTCTCCCACATTTCGGTGACGTAAGAAGGAACAAAGAATCATGCGGTATATATGTCATGCCCAAGATGCGATTCTATCCTGATCACGTGATAACTTCGTGATTGGGGCACAACCACATTTCGGGCGCTTAGCAAGATGGATATCATTACATCGTACCATTACATAAATAGATGGAGAAACATACAAGTCATACAATTCCACATGAACATAGCACATTATACACAAGACATCCGACTACGGATGAAAACATGAAAAACACAACGATATCCATCCTGCTATCCCAGGCTGTCGACTAGGAACCTATCCCAAGATCTACGAAGAAGAAGAAAGAACTCCAACACACGTAAACATCGCTCTCACGTCAAGTAATCGGAAACCTGCACCTGCAATTGTTGTTGTAGTAACTGTGAGCCACGAGGACTCAGCAATCCCATAACCTTGGGTATCAAGACTAGCAAACCTTAATGGGTGTGGAAAGGATAAGTGGTGTGATTGAAGCAGCGGCAAAGCATAATATGGTGGCTAACTTACGAGTACAAGAATAAGATGAGCATCTAAGCAATAAGTCGCAAACTAGTAATGATCGTTATGAGATCCTGAACTACCTACGAGTCAAACGTAATCCCACCGTGTTCTCTTTTCAAATTGAAAAGAGACGGTCATGGTTACTCACAGGGTTGGTGTATTTTATTTCAGATCCTCTGACAAGTTTTCTACAACCGGACATTAACAAAATCCAATTTGCCACATAACCACGGGCACGGCTTTCGAAAGATCATAACCCTGTAGGGGTGTACCAACTTAGCCCATCACAAGATCTCACGATCAGCAGAGGTAAAAACCCCTTATCTTAGGGACAACCCGATCAGACTCGGAATCCCAGTGCACAAGACATTTCGACAAAGGAAAAACAAGTCCAGCACGACCTCCTGGCATGCCGACACCCAAATAGTAGCCGCATGTATCTCATCTCAGGCCACGACCGGATTAGCAGTACCTACAGCAACCGAAGACCCCAGATAACTGGGTGGCACCGCAAGTGGCTCTAGTTTGGGAACAACACCATCGGCACTGCCCCCGCTGTAATGTGGAATTAAGAACCCGGGGACGCGACCCCCTATGCAATTTAATTAATTAATTAATAGTTTTATTATGAGGCAAATTAAAACCAAAGTTGGGCCTTGCTGGAGGAGTTTTATTCAAAGCGAACTGTGAAGGGGTCCCCGTATACCCAACCGTGTTAGGAATGCAAAATCAAGCAACATAACACCAGTTTATCAGTTCTTAAGGCGGCATGAGTGGAACAAAACACCGATCAAAAGGCCAAGCCTTCCACCCATTGCCAAGTATATATGTGTGTTAATTATAGTAATAGATATTGTGATATTCCAACACATCCAAAATCCTACATGGAGAAATCTTCATCTTCACCTGCAGCTAACAACGCTATAAGAGGGGCTGAGCGAGCGGTAACATAGCCATACAACGGTTTGCTTGGATGGTGTCAAAGGTTAGAGGGTGTTTCATGGCAACAATGAGAGGCTGACAAAAATAGATAGGTAGCACGAAATATAGCAATAGCATCGAGACAACTAGCATAGCAATGATAATAATGAGATCCAAGGTGACAATCATCTTACCTGAGATCCCGCTAGGAAGAAGAACGAGTCCATGAAGAAGATGAAGCCACGTAGATGAACAAGCGTAGTCGAACGAATCCTCACGATCGCAACAAAACATGAACTATCGAGAAGAAGCACAGATGGAAAGAAGCAAACAACATGGTAAACACACAAGCATAAACATGGCATGATGCTCAACCAAGTATGATGCATGACAAGATTAAATGTTGTTAACATGGAAAGAGGTGAAGCATATGCAAACTATCTATTTTAGGCAAGTTTAAATGAGGCCGGAAACACAAATAACAATTCCGAAAAATCCCCATGTGCATATTTCAAATTTAGTACTGTTCTGCCTAAATAGTATTTTAGAGTTGTTAAACAGCAAAATAAAGTGCACCATGTTAACCTATGCATTTTCCACCCCATTTTCATATAAAAAATATTAAATTCGGAGCTAGGGTCATTTAGTTATGAAACAAACCATCATAGCATCTCATTTATGCAAATTAATGCACACAACAATTTAAAACATTTTTAGCAAGGATGAAAGTTGGATATTGTGAAACTACATACAATTCTGGGCATATTACATATATGGCATGTTTAAGTATGATGCATGAATATTTAGTTATTAGCATCTTAAAGCAATGGCATTCCTGTAATTAAGCAAGCACTTGATAAAAGCTAAATTGTAGGGGACGAAAAGAAAGAAAAACATATGCGGGCCAAATGTGATGCGCTATGCAAGCCCACCAGCAAGCAGATCTGGCTCTGTTAAAAAAACATGACACATGGAAAAAGAAATGATGATATTTGGGATTTGATCCGAGGACCTCTTAGCTAAAAAACAGAGCGCGCTAGACAGCTCGCCTAGAAGGTGATCCTGGTGGATACTGGACTTGTTGTAATATGAACACGGACAGCTTGATCTGGTCAAGGAAAAAATCGATGGAAAAGATATTGCGCCCGTGGAAATTTGATACCACGGGTCGCCTAGGTGCCAGCGAGTTGGACTAACCAGTAGGATATGCACTAAATTCGTGCACAATTGGCATAAAACAACTAACTGAACCAACAACTCAAGGGAACCTGACTGAAATCGACAAAAACAAGGGCCGGCCTTGCTGTGCTCGCGATGGAGCTCAACAGAGGCAAGCACGGGCTCGCCGGACATAGTGCAACGCGTGCGGGAGGAGTCTGCGTGCGCGCGGCCACCCGGTTGTAGTTCAAGCATAGTGGGGTGCGGAGAGGAGCGAGAGTGCGTGCGGAGCAGCAGCAAGGCACTGCATGTGCGCGGGGTTGCTCGAGCACGAGCACCTCGACCATGGCAGTTGGCCACAGATTTGATCGAAACAACGACTAAATGCATGGAATCGAACATGGAGAGAGAGGTCTCGACGTAGCTCACCTAGGGGAGGTCGAAGATGAGTTTGGAGCAGGCCGAGGAGGCAAGACGACGTCAGGATGGCCATGGATGCTACTGTCGAAGAAAAAGGGAGAGGGTTCAAACAAAGCAGAGAGAGACAAGGGAGATATAGAGAGTGAGAGAGGAGGAGCGGCGAGGCTCACCGGAGATGGTGGTGAGGGCGTTGGGAATGGACGTGCTGGCGGCGAGGTTCGATGAAGGCAGCGGAGGCAAGGTGCAGGGGATCCTCGGCTAGGCTCGACCGGCCATGGTGACGGCGACGGCAAGGAGGCTTGTTAGGGAGGCACCCGCCCAACTAACTCTGGGAATCGGTCAAAGAGGGTGCCGGGGTGCAGTACGACATGCCGGAAAGGGTCCTGGCGCAGGCCGGACGCGAGGACGAGGACTGACGCCAGCGGTTTGTTCTCTTGGGTGCTCTTTTCTTGAGGAAGAAGAACAACTAGAGAAGGAGAGGGGTTGTGGAGGCGTTGAAGGAAGGAGGAGAAGGTAGGGTAGGGCACAGACGTCGAGGGAGGTATATAGGGCGCTAGGGAGCTGTACGGCAGCCCATCGAGCGGTGACATGGCAATCTGATGGCTACTGTTTGGTCGTATAGATTTGATGTAGGTAGAAGAAGGAGCAATGGTAAGCTTGGGCTAGATGGCTGGGCTGCTGCTGCTGCTTCGTGGGTGTGGGTTTGGTCCAGGTAAGTGGGCAGTTGCTGGTTATAAAGACTTTTCCTTTTTCTTAACATTCGGTCCATTTACATAAACAGATTCAAAAAGGAAAAGGCCAGGGGGTTTGAGGAGGAAAGTGAGGGATATGAACACATCCCTGGAAACCTTGACATATGCACAAATGTATAAAATGGTGTTGGTAATTTTGGAGATTGAAAATTTAGACAAGTTTGAATTAAATTCAAACTTGCATGAATTTTGAATCCAACCAAAACACATCCAAAAGGACCGAGATTTGACAGAGAGGTATAAGGCATGGTTTATATCCGGAAATAAATGAACTTTAATAGAGGCATGAACAATGTCACTTGATATGAAAAAGCCAAATTTTGAAATAAAGGAAAAACTGGATAGATTGTGCACTTGGGGGGAAAAGTTGATGGAAAAGATGAAGATGGAGGAGGGGAAGAAGGAGAGCACACAAACAACACATCAATAGAATGCCAACCCACATGGATCATGATAAAAATGCAATAACATGACATGAGGCATATCAAAACATAAAGCATATAACAAACCAAGATGACCATGGAAACAATAAAGATGGAAATATATAACCAATAATGAACATGGTGCAAGAAGCCAAAATATGACTATGGCACTCATCATGAACATGGCAACAACATAGGATGGCACAATGCAATATAATGTCAAGAGGCACAATGCAAACACACGGCATAACAAGTGAAATGAGCATGGTGCAAGAAGCAAGGATATGAAAAGGCACTCAACATGATCATGGCATAAACATATAGGAATGAAATATGCAAAACAATTATGATAATGCAACAAACACAATAAATACACCGCAACAACTAAAATAAATGGAAGGCATCTGGAGCATCAGTATCGGGGTGTCACAATATAGTAGTACTAGTCCCCTCAACAAAAAATTATAGTAGTACCAGTATATACAGTACAACTCACGCCAGAGGAGTGCGACACACGGTCGCGTAGTGAACCAGGAAGCGATAGGCCATAGAAAGCAATGTGGTGATATGGTCATAAAATTGTACATATTGCAGTCCAGTCTCTAGCACGAACAATATTCCTCCTCTTCCTCCTCCTCTCGGTTCGTTGCCATCATACTTTCCCCATTCCTGTGTTTTTAGTATCCTATGAATCAAAGAGGACCTTAGACTGGTTTAGGTTCGGTCATTTTTTTCAATGTGTTATGTCCAAAATATAATGAACTTGCTCCGGTTTCTATGAAAACTAGCAAGATGCCAGTGCATTGCACGGAACACCAAGATGCATTTATTTTACAAAACATCTCTTTTGATTGACCCATGCGGGAGCAATCCCATGTGTAAAAACTAACAACATCTCAAGACAGAGGAGAGATAAGGTGAGGAGGAGTTAGGCGTGGTGGTGATTGGTGGTCGGACTGAGCGACGGCATGGGATGTACGATGCTGACAGCGAACACCATGCCAGATTGTTCCGAAGGCTTCCCTTTTTAATTGCCCAACAATGAGGTTCTGAGATATAATGATGAACGAGGGAAGGCCTTATCTACATATGTGGAGAGAGGTGCGGGTATCTTTTTGCAAAATTGCCATAGTTTCTTGTCTATCCGTCACATATAGGTCGGAGGGTCCATATTGCAGGATGGCAGGCACACCATCATCACCAACTCAATTTTTTATAAGAGTAGAGATAATCCGGTTTACATGTAGTAATTCATTTATTTATTTATTCTTTTTAGCGGGTTTGCATGTAATTCGTCAGGTATGAAATGTAAAGTACTCCCGCATGATTGCATATGCTACGACTTGTGCATGCACTATGACCCAGATGCTCTATGTCCCACATGTCGGCGAAAGGAAGCACGTGGAAATATCCTAGGAGTACATATAGGATAGAAAATGCGTGAAAAATTACGTACTATGTAGCGTAGTTGCAGTTCGAACAAGAAACCTAAAGTGATGGCAGGTATAGGTCGCATGCACCCAACTAGTGGTACTAGACGTACGAGTACTCGGTACTCCTATCCTATCAACACGAGTACCATCTGACAACATCCTCCATCCTGCAGCTAGCTCTTCTCCCTCGTTTCTCTCTTCTAATTCTAACTCAGCCGACGCTCGGTGGGCAGGGTGGTGATTTGCGAAGGTAGTAAACCAGGACATAGGTAGTAAACCCGGAAGAAGACAATGATAGTACATATAATTAATGCCAAATAAGAGCAAGGAGTCACACGTGTCAGTTACGACTCAAATAAAAATGCCATACACTAACACATTAAGGCCATGAGGCAATGCAGTGCTAGTTACAGGAGACAAGAAGAAAGATGCATCCATCGAAGACCTCCTCCTCCTCGACTCAGGGTGCCGGCCCACTAAATAGCGGCTAAGTAGCAGCGGATTTCTTGGCCAGGTCAACATGCTTCTAAACAATAGCTTCTAAAGATTCTAGCCGGTCGAAGAGGGCCAACGTCTTTTTGTCCTCCATGGCCTTGTAGTGGTCTATGTAGACGATTTCCTCATAGACGTGGATGTGTAGCTCAACGGTTTCTTGCATGGCGACGCGCTGCAAGGTGAGCACGGCCTCGAGGTGCACATTCTTCGTTGGGACCTCCGGCAGCTGCAGGGCCACCAATGCTTGAAAGAGTTTGTCACCATGGAGGCCGATGAGGGTGGTAGGCAACGAGGTGACTGGGAGCGTGGGCTCGAGGAGTATGGCAAGGTCATCCACGCGCTTCTTGACGGCAGTGAACTTGCGGATGGAGTGGACCTTCGTCTTGTCCATGCGAGAGGCGAAGCTGACATCGACGAGGGCTATGACAGCGGTGGTCACCAGCATCGTCTGGAAACACAGTGCGATACGGGGCCACATGTCGGTGTCTCGGCTGATCTGGCACAACCAGCTACCGCTCGCGTCCATCGATGCCATGGCTACTTGTGGCTTCTGGTCACTTGTTCTTGGTATTGGATTGGAGTTAGCAGTGTTACATAGAGACTAAGAGTAGATGGATTGGAGTGGTAAGGAGCCTTTATATGAAAGTCTAAACTGTGTTGCATTAACATTGTGCTGGCTCCATTCTGCTTCTCCAATTATTTCCCTTTGCTTGCTAATTGAATGAGGATGCATCATTGGTCGTTCAATATTTCGAGAACTGCTACCCTCCCCCTCGTTGGCATTCAAGCCGTATGAACGTAAATGCATGTCAAAAAGAGACTAGTCAGTAGTAGTACTACTACATTATGCACCACGACCAAGGCGGAGAGGAAAACGAGATAACTTAATATTTATTTACTTATTAATATCATTGCATGTAATGAAATGACCGTTGCATGCCATGCTAGGTAGTAGTACATCTCAAGGCATTAAAAACAAACACGGTCCACGTCTCTTATTGGTTGATTCATATTCATGTGTAGAAAAAAGAAACATGGTCGGGTTTGTTTTGGGATTATTTGATTTTCGTAAGATGGCTAAAACTAGCAATCGCCAAATTAACCGTAAGATCTGCACCCGGCGGTGGCACCTATTGGACGCAAATAGCAATAGAAAAGAATTGCCATAAAACGACCACACCACGCCCCACCCCTACACAAAAGAATGTCACGCGAGCGTTCACAACTGCCATGTTTGGGTTGCGCTTAGTTCTTCGCCTCTTCGAGAAGTGGAACAATGATGTTACTACTTCTACAGTACTGAATCAACTGATGCATGTCCACCGCGTGGGGGAGGGAGAGCTTCTTGTTGTAAGCAAAAGCTTCTCCTCGTCTGTGAGCCACTGCGTGCATGGGCGAGGGAGAGTGCGTACTAGTAATCAAGCTTCTCCTTGTTGTAGAGTTGATGCGACACATCATAGCACGATTTTCTCAAAAAGTTGTGCTTACCTATGCATTAATTACAATGCATGCATGCCGTGAGTTTCCTGTTGATCTTGCATCTGTTGATTTAATGCACCTTGAAGTATGAACATGTGATGGTAAACTTGTCAAAGTGGAGAGCACCTCGAGTGGTTGAAGCCAGCACTGCCTCTAAGATGGGCCCCACATTATTGCCTCTAAACTTGGCTAAAAGACCCGCAGTGTAGAATATTTGCCGCAACCTCTAACATTTACCCCACCACAAATTAAAATACATATTCCGCTCTTGACCTGATCAACGAGCAAACTACAATCACCAGGATGGCATGTAGGGCTAGAAGTTTATTTTAATCAAAAAATGCTTTGAGACTGTAACTGTAATGCCCAGGATGGGACTATACCTCCTACGTGTCGAGGCACGACGTAAAGGTATAAGCCCATTCTGGAATGATCTCAAGTTCGATATCTTTGCACATCTAATGTAAAAATGGTGATGAAAAGCAAAAGAGATAGTTGGCTTACACTCGCCACGTCACGCAAATCATTACATAGCCAAACATCATTCAAATAACATCACAACCCGTCTACGGGTGAAGATCCAAATGAAAGATACCAAACATACATAAAGCCACAAGTTCGAATCGCCCCTAGTAGAAACCACTACTGATCATCGGGATAGTGCACATAGTAACGGCTACATTCCTCATCGTACTCCCAGTATAGCTCTGTGGCGTCACTCGAGTAGTTCATCATGGTACCTGCATCTGGTGTGGTGTAGAATTTGTGAGCCACAGAGGACTCATCAATCCCGTTCCTGGGTAGCAGAACTATCTAAGGCTTGGGTGTGGAACAAGGCTGAAGAAAGAATAAAAGGCTGCGGCAGCACTAGCACTAACTTACGTAATAAGGGCGAGAAGAGAAGTGCCTCAGACGATAAGTGATCACGAAGTGATCCTATCTAAAACACGTCAAACATAACCCCACCGTGTTCACTTCCCGAACCCCTTTCGGAAAATGACCGTCACGGTACTCACGCTGGTAGTGTGTTCTGAACATGGTGTCAAGTTTTCTACAACCGGATATTAACAAATTCCCATCTGCCACATAACCACGGGCACGGCTTTCGAAAGTTCAAAACCCTACAGGGGTGTTCCAACTTGGCCCATTACAAGCCCACGATCCGCGGAGTCGCAACTCCAAGGTGGGAAGGCCCGAGTATCCTCGGAATCACGTGCTCAAGATACTCCGACTAAGGTAAGACTAATCCAGCAAATCCTCGCGGCGTGCCGACACCCTGATAGTAGCCGCGCGTATCTCGTCTCAGGCCACGACCAGATGGGTGATCCCACAGGTTTTTACCATTCCTTGGGTTCCCCCAAGGTGGCCCCGCGTAACCCCCAGTTTGGACCAACACTCATGTGGAGCATTGGCCCGGGTTGTTGATTAAGAAGAGGGTTAATTACTCCCTATGCAAGTTTTTAGTTGTTTAGGCAAATAGTAGCAATGTTGGGACTTGCTGGAAAAGACTTAGCGCTAAGCGGTTTATCGAGGGGGTCCCATAACCCCAACCATGTGAGGAACGCATAATCAAGGAACATAACACCGGTTTATACGGTTCCTAGGGTGGCATGAGTGGAACAAATCACCAAGCAAGAGGCTTAGCCTTCCACCCATTACCAATATATAGATGATTTCATTAAAGAGTTTATATAGTGTGATATCCCAACAAGCTTCAACATGAAGCAAGAATCTTCAAATCTTCTCCTGCAACTAGCAATGCTATAAGAGGGGCTGAGCGAAGCCTACGTAGCCAATCAAAGGTTTGCATAGGTAGGGTGGTTAGACAGATTCATGGTTACAATAGGAGACTGACAGACAAACATGGGCATCGAGGCAATAAGCTAAAGAGCGAGACTTCTAGCAATAGGCAAGGATAGTAATGATATCTGGGTCAGGTCATCTTGCCTGTCGAGTCGTCGATGGGATCGTAAGAGGGCTCTTCGTTCTCAACCTCGGTAGTAACCTCGTTCTCGTACTCGGTCTCGGCTTCCGGCTCTACTCAACTCAAGAACACACGAGGCACGAAATCAAACAAGATGCAATGCGCAAACTACAGGATGAATGGCTGATGCACTAAGGAAGCACTGCAGATGCACTTAGGATGCACAACCTGACAACATAGGAAGCACAGAGAAACAACACAAGAAACATGACAATTTACTCAAGCAAGTAGGATGCAAGACAAGTCTATTTAGGATGCAAAACATGGCAAGGTAGGAAGCACAGAGAAACAACACAAGAAATAGCAGGTTTAAATGAGGCCGGAAACTACTTAAGACAAATCCGCCAAGTCCTAATAAGCATAGTTTGAAATTAGTCCAGATCTGATCAAACCTTAAGTTAAAGTTGTTAAACAGCAAGTTAACATGCACCATGACAATCTACTCGAAATTCTAGTCAAGTTTCATATAAAGTTTGTTTAAAACGGAGCTACGGCCTAGAAGATATGATCAAAACAAGATAAGCATGGCAACGGTGCAAAATGCACCCAAACATCAAGCGAACATACTCCAAACATGTTAACTACTCCCTCCGTCCCATAATATAAGAACGTTTTTGACACTAGTGTAGTGCAAAAAACGTTCTTATATTATGGGACAGAGGGAGTAGATGATATTATGATTCTACATGCAAAATCACACAAGTTTCATATAGGACTTGCTCAAAACGGAGCAACGGGCTAAAAGATACAACCGAAACAAAAAACAATGCAAAGCTGAAACTAACAGCCACATAGCAACTTTGGAGCAATAATTATATACTCTACAGCAGTCAAACATGGTGAAAAGAAGCATGGAAATGAAGTAGACATATCCTACAGCAAACAACTCCATTGGAGCATCTCCATAGGAGGCATGGATCAATAGCAACAAGCTACCACATTTTGAACATGACAATAAAAACATGACAGCAATATTTTATAGCAACTTGGGAGCAAGAATTAAATATTCTACAGCAAACCAAAAGAGCATGTGAGGTCATGGATGGATAGCCAACAACATATACAACAAGGAATGATCAATAGCAACCCCAAAACTAACATGGATTTGCCTAGAACAACAAGCAAACATAGCATCAGGATATTACAGATTCCAGACTTAGTGAAATTTCACTAAGTGTTAAAAGAACAATATTATCATGGCAAAATGAACTCTAACAAGCATGCTATTGCAACCAACATGTAGAGCATCTCATGATGAACATTTGGACATATCATTTGCTTCATTTGGATAAACATGCACCAAGTTATCACATCTCAAACATGGCATGAAAACAACTAATAGCAGCAGTTTATATCAAGTAGCACTCTTGTCATGATGATAAAGACATCTAGATGGACTCAAACATGGATGACACAATGGAACAAAACATAATACATGTCACCACGATCATTTTGACATATTATATGCACAAAACGGACAAGCAGAGTAAAAGTTATCATCATCACAAAAATGCATCAGACAACTAAAATCTACAAAAACTTAGGAAAAAATAACAACCTCAGAGGTCAACGGGTGGACGGGCTGGGTCAAACGGGTCGGGCGCGGAGCGGTGGATCGGGCGCTGGGTTGCGGTTGCGGGTCGCGGGGCCCGTACCCGTTAGGGCTTCCAGCCCGGCGGCACGATCTGGATCGCCTCGATCTAGATCGGCGCTCGATCCGGTGGCGGCGCTGGCTGCTGGCTCGGCGGGCGGCGGGCGGCGGCCCTCCCGGCGGTGGCAGAGCTGTAGCAACTCCGGCATGCGAGGATCCGGCGGCGAGGGGCCCGGCGGCAGCCTGGGATCTTGAGGGGCGCGGCGGCGGGGATGGTGAGCGGCGGCGGCGGCGTAAGGCGAGGCCGGCGAGACCAGGTGGCGGGGCCCTTGCGCCGGCGGCGGAGGAGCTCGCTCCGGTCGCCCGCGGGTGGCGGCGCGGCGGCCGACGCGGAGAAGGACGGCGGAGGGAGTGCGAGGCGGCGCGGCGGCGGTGCGGGCCGCGGGGGCCGGCGACGGGCCCGGCGGGCCCGCGCGGTGGGGGCAGCGGCTGTGTCCGGCGCGGACGGACACGTCCGCCCGGCACGGAAAAGAGGCGTGGCTGGAGCTAAGAGGAGGCTAGGGTTTTTGGACGAAAATGGAGGGGTGGACGTTTTTATAGGCACAAGGAGCTAGGAGACTCAAAATGGGGAGCGGTTTTCGGCCACGCGATCACAATTCAACGACCGAGATGATGGGAAGGTTTGAGCTGGGTTGTTGGGCTGTTGTGGAGGGGGTCTTGGGACTCAAAGAGGAGGTACTTTTAGCCCAGTAGGTTAACCGTTGGAGTACTAAACGAACTCCAAACGCGACGAAACTTGACAGGCGGCCTACACGTATCAAAACAACATCGCACGACAAGTCTCACGCCATTCCGGAAACGTTACATGGCCAAACACGAAAGAAGGACTCAGGGATGCCACGGGCACGTGTGAGAGCGTCGGAACTCGAAACGGACAATGGGAAGGGACGAGTGAGACCAGATGCAAAAGTCAACACAAATGCAATGCAATGCACATGACAACATGACATGGATGAAAAGCACACACGCACACGACAAAACGACGATAACCCGAAAAGACGAAGAACCCAGAATGGAAATGATGAAGCCAAAGTTTATATATTTCCATAAAGGGAAAGTGTTACATCCGGGGCATTACAAACTCTCCTCTACTACGAAAAGATCTCGTCCCGAGATCTAGGACTGGAAGAAGGAAGGATACTCGGAACGAAGGTGATCTTCTCGTTCCCACGTAGCTTCTCGGTCGGTATGGTGTGACCACTTGACTTTCAAGAACTTGATTGACTTGTTGCGGGTCTTGCGCTCGGTTTCTTAGAGAATAGCAACGGGATGCTCTCTGTAAGACAAGTCTTGTTGAAGATCAATCTCTTCAAACGGAATGGTGCGTTCAGGTGTCTTGAAGCACTTGCGGAGTTGAGACACGTGAAACACATCATGAACATTAGCGAAGTTGGAAGGGAGCTCAAGTTGATAGGCTAGATCGCCTCTTTTGCTAAGGATCTTGAAAGGGCCCACGTATCTAGGAGCAAGATTTCCTTTGATACCGAATCTTTGGGTGCCTTTCATAGGAGAAACACGGAGATAGACATGATCACCAATGTTGAAGGCCAAATCACGATGCTTGTCGTCATAGTAGCTCTTTTGACGCGACTGAGCGGCCTTGAGATTCTCACGTATGACTTTGCACATTTCTTCGTCTTCTGAGATCAAGTCATTGCCAAGAAGTTGACGTTCACCAGTCTCGGACCAGTTGAGAGGGGTACGACACTTTCTGCCATAGAGGATTTCAAACGGAGCTTTGCCGGCACTTGCTTGGAAACTGTTGTTGTAAGAGAACTCGGCAAACGGGAGACAGTCTTCCCACTTATGCCAAAAGATATGACACAAGCTCTGAGCATGTCTTCTAGAATCTGGTTCACTCTCTCGACTTGACCACTAGTCTGAGGGTGAAAAGCAGTGCTGAAACCGATCTTAGTGCCCATGGCAGACTGAAAGGAGTCCCAGAACATGGCTGTGAACAAACTTCCACGGTCTGAGGAGATAACTTGAGGGATGCCATGTAAGGACACAATTCTGGAAGTGTACAACTCTGCCAGTTGAGCTGCATTGATGGATTCTTTGACTGGAAGGAAGTGAGCTACTTTGGTAAGCTTGTCAATCACCACAAAGATAGAACCATTCCCTTTCTTGGACTTGGGAAAGCCAGTGACGAAATCCATTTCAATGTGGTCGAATTTCCAGTCGGGAATAGGAAGAGGTTGGAGAAGACCGACTGGACGTTGATGCTCTGCCTTCACTCTTCTGCAGACATCACATTCATTCATGAATTGGGCAATCTCCTTTTTCATGCGAGCCCACCAGTAAGATTTCTTGAGGTCTTGGTACATCTTGAAACTTCCAGGATGAATCGAAAGGAGGGAGTCATGTTCTTCGTTCATGATGAGCTTTCTGAGATCACCCTTGGGAACCACAAGTCTGTCCTCAAAGAACAAGGTATCTCTCTCATCAACGCGATAGCACTTGTATTTGGGAGTACCCTTTGCAATACCATGTTTCACTTTCTACACCATAGCATCACTGAGTTGGGCCTCACGGATCTGATCTTCCAAGGTAGGAGCAACTTGAAGATTTGCAAGAAAGCCTTGCGGAACAACTTGGAGGTTGAGCTTCATGAATGCTTCACAAAGCTCAGGCTGAAACGGCTTGATAAGGAGACCGTTGCAATATGCCGTTCTGCTCAAGGCATCTGCAATGACATTAGCCTTGCCAGGTGTGTATTCGATGCTTGAATCATACTCTTGGATCATCTCGACCCAACGAGTCTGGCGAAGGTTCAGGTTCGGCTGTGTGAAGATGTACTTCAAGCTCTTGTGATCGGTGAAGATGTCGACTTTTCTGCCCAACAAAAGGTGTCTCCACGTGATCAAGGCGTGTACCACAGCTTCTAGCTCGAGATCATGTGTGGGGTAGTTCTTCTCACTTGGCTTCAATTGACGAGAAGTGTATGCCACAATCTTCTTGTCTTGCATTAGCACACCACCAAGTCCTTGAAGAGAAGCATCACAAAATACTTCGTAGGGCTTGGACTCATCTGGAGGGGTAAGAACTGGAGAAGAGATGAGCTTTTCTTTGAGAGTTTTGAATGCCACATCACAATCGGAGACCAGTTGTACTTGACATTCTTCTGCTGCAAGTTGGAGAGAGGCTTGGCAATCTTTGAGAAGTTCTCAACGAACCTTCTGCAATAGCTAGCAAGACCAAGAAAGCTTCGGAGTTGCTTGACGTTCTGAGGAGGTTCCCAGTGGACAATCACTTCAACTTTCTCGGGGTTCACGGCAATACCGTTAGCGGAGATGATATGGCCCAGATACAAGACCTTATCGAGCCCGAATTCGCACTTGGAGAACTTGGCATAGAACTTATGTTCACGGAGTCTGTCGTGAACTAGACGGAGGTGCTTTTCGTGATCCTCTTCATTCTTGGAGAATACCAACATGTCATCCAGATACACAAGCACAAATTCGTTGGTGTAGGGGTTGAAAATGTAGTGCATCATTCTCGAGAAGGTAGGTGGAGCATTAGCGAGGCCAAAAGACATGACTGTATATTCATAGGAGCCGTAGCTGGTTCTGAAGGCAGTCTTGTGGATATCTTCTTCACGAATGCGAATTTGGTGATAACCCATCCGGAGATCGAGCTTTGAGAACACTTTTGCTCCTTTGAGCTGCTCGAGCAATTCATTGATGTTGGGGAGCGGATACTTGTTCTTTATTGTCTTCTTGTTCAATGGCCGGTAATCAACACAAAGGCGCTCTGTGCCATCCTTCTTCTTGACAAATAAGACACCACAGCCCCAAGGAGAAGTGCTAGGCCTGATCAGACCCATACGCTCTTGCTCATCGAGCTGTTTCTTCAACTCCTTCAACTCATCAGGGGAGAGCTTGTACGGACGCCAGCATGCTGGCTCAGTACCAGGCTCGAGTTCAATGACAAATTCAACTTGACGATGCGGAGGCATGCCTGGAAGCTCTTCAGGGAAAACGTCTTCGTATTCATTAACCACCGGAATTTGATAGATGGAATTAATCTTGCCCTTGTCATTGAGAGAGAATAGCCTGATTGTGTTATCCCGAGAGGCGAAGATAATCACGTCTTCATTAGGATGAGTAATCTTGACTTCCTTATTTGCACAATCAATGTGAGCATCATGCTGAGAAAGCCAATCCATCCCGAGAATAAGGTCAATGTCGGAGTTGCCGAGAACAACCAGAGAAGCCAGAAAGCGGTAATCACCTATGCGAATAGATACATCCGGAGCAAATACTTTTGAATGCATTAGTTTACCCGGAGAAACAACTGATAATTCCCTTGGCAAACTTTTGATGTCAACATTATGCTTGGATGCAAAAGGTTGAGACATGAAAGAACATGATGCACCTGAATCAAACAACACTTTAGCAGGTTTAAGGTTGACTGGAAGATTACCAAGTATCACATCTTAAGAATTCTCTGCTTGAGCTGCATTCATCAGATTCACTCTTGCTGACTTTGGATTATGCTTGACAATAGCAGTGCTGACAGGTGGAGGAGGAGGAAGGCGCCTTGGGTTGGGGCACTTGTTAGCATAATGACCCTTCTGAGTGCACTTGTTGCAAACCACTTCTGAGAGAGGACGGTGATAAGGAGCACTTGACTTGGAAGCTTGAAAATGATTCTTTGACGGGTTGCTTGGGTTGGGTGGGTGGGAGAAAGCACGGCCACCAGAGTTCTTGTTGTTGTTGTTGGGAGCTCGGATCACTGGAGGAGGTGGAAGCCAAAACTTTTGTTGCTTTGCGACCACTTGAGAAGAAGAAGAGGAGTAAACAGTGTCTCTGATCCTCTTTTTGGAAGCTTCCATCTTGAGCTGGGCTGCCTCTTGCTTAAGTGCCATGTTATAGAATTGATCAAACTCATCAGGCTCGAACAAGGTGAGAGCTAGTTGGAGTTCATCCTTCAGACCACTGCGAAACTGATAGATCTTGCTCTTGGCATCTGGGATGTCTTGCTTGGCATAGCGGGCAAGGTTCTGGAACTTGACATTATATTGGTAGACAGACATTGAGCCTTGCTTTAGGTTGCGCAATTGCTCACGCATACCCTCGATGACACTTGTAGGAATGTGGTGAGAACGAAAGTCCTTGCAGAAATCATCCCAGGAGATTACACGCCCTGCTCTGGAGTCTTTGTACTGCTGCCACCAATCAGCGGCTTGGTCCTTGAGTTGAAAGGCTGCAAAATTCACATAGTCCTCGGGCCTGACGTTACTGCACTCGAAATGGTTCTTGATATCTGTTATCAAGTCTTCAGCATCTAGAGGGTCCAGGCAGTAACTGAATGCCTTTGGTTGATTGGCCAGGAACTGGTTGAGCGTAGCAAAGTGCGGTTGGTTGAACAAATTGCCTTGGTTCCCATGAGCACCCTCATTTGCTTGATTTGCTTGAATATTCTGCATCATTTGCATAAGCATCTGGGTGTTCTAGTTCGTAGCTTGCATAATTGCTCTCCAGGCCTCAGACGGAGGAGGAGGGGAAGGAGGACGATCAGGAACCTCTTCACCCTCTGGGTTAGCGTTGGGAACCCTTTTAGGAGCCATCCTAAAAGAGATGACCACTATTAGCCATTGATTGAAAGAATATATAAGCTGAATCAACGGCTAGAAATTGCAACATAGTATTCACAAGAATCATTCGAACAAGAAAACGAATGAAATTCTTAGTTTAATAGTAACAACAATCTTCACGAGAAGCCACTTGGGAGACAAAAGGTAAATAAAACAACAAGGTGCAGATAGAACAAATACAAGATAGAAGCTTCGTTCGACATATTCATGTTGAAAGCTTATGGAACGTGTTACAAAAGGGTTTTACAATCCCCAGATCAGCATAGCCAAGGACCCTTTAAGATGCAACTCCCGATCGGAACAACGGCCATAAAACTACTTCACTCAATGTAGAACCCCGAACTCCATATCCTGCATTCGTTGGAAGAATGCCTATGATCTGCTAGATGAACCCACCTATTAATTTCCGAAAGTTTCCAGTTATGCAATCAGGTGTTGGGGATACAGGGGAAGCATCGCGTACTCAACTCTAATCCTACATCCAGCTGTATCCATCCTTCAACACATAACCAGTTATTTCCGGAAACCGTCTGCCTCGGACCTTCGAAATGCACCTACTATACAAGCTATGGCAATACTCCCGAACTACCTCCCCAGTACTGGGTGGTGTCGGGGTTATCTTGCCACTAACCGCATAGGAGAGTTTTCGATGTCGGCCGTCTTAAGTATTCCAGAACCGATGCGATATATTTGTGACGACAACACATCGGAGCTCAACTCCCCGGGACACTGCCACAACCCCTAAATGACAGGAGGCATCGAGAACAATGTTCTCGTCACAAAGACATCGGAACCGTCCAAACAATACTCGCGAGATTTCTAAAAAAAAATTGGTCAAATTTTGAGAGTAGAAGAGGCAAGAGTAATCGTCAGGAGTCCTCACCAGAGTGAAAAGAGATGAGGAGCAAAAGAATTCCTACTCTCCGATATATATATATATATATATATATATATATATATATATATATAAGACTCAAAACATTTTAAGTGTGTGCCTAGACTCAACCGTCAATGATTCGATCAATCAGTGGGGGCTTCTTGGTCGGAGAAGGCTCTGATACCAACTTGTAATGCCCAGGATGGGACTATACCTCCTACGTGTCGAGGCATGACTTAAAGGTATAAGCCCATTCTGGAATGATCTCAAGTTCGGTATCTTTGCACATCTCATGTAAAAATGGGGATGAAAAGCAAAGGAGATAGTTGGCTTACGCTCGCCACATCACGCAATTCATTACATAGCCAAACATCATTCAAATAACATCACAACCCGTCTACGGGTGAAGATCCAAATGAAAGATACCAAACATACATAAATCCACAGGTGCCAATCGCCCCTAGTAGAAACCACTACCGATCATCGGGATAGTGCACCTAGTAACGGCTACGTTCCTCATCGTACTCCCGGTATAGCTATGTGCCATCACCCGAGTAGTTCATCATGGTACCTGCATCTGGTGTGGTGTAGAATCTATAAACCACAGAGGACTCAGCAATCCCGTTCCCGGGTAGCAGAACTATCTAAGGCTTGGGTGTGGAACAAGGCTGAAGAAACAATAAAAGGCTGCAGCAGCACTAGCACTAACTTACGTAATAAGGGTGAGAAGAGAAGTGCCTCGGACGATAAGTGATCACGAAGTGATACTATCTAAAACACGTCAAACATAACCCCACCGTTTTCACTTCCCGAACCCCTTTCGACAAATGACTGTCATGGTACTCACGCTGGTAGTGTGTTCTGAACATGGTGTCAAGTTTTCTACAACCGGATATTAACAAATTCCCATCTGCCACATAACCGTGGGCACGGCTTTCGAAAGTTCAAAACCCTGCAGGGGTGTTCCAACTTGGCCCATTACAAGCCCACGATCCGCGGAGTCGCAACTCCAAGGTGGGAAGGCCCGAGTATCCTCGGAATCCCGTGCTCAAGATACTCCGACTAAGGTAAGACTAATCCAGCAAATCCTCCCGGCGTGCCGACACCCTGATAGTAGCCGCGCGTATCTCGTCTCAGGCCACGGCCAGATGGGTGATCCCACAGGTTTTTACCAGCCCTCGGGTTCCCCCAAGGTGGCCCCGCGTAACCCCTAGTTTGGACCAACACTCATGTGGAGCGCTGGCCCGGGTTGTTGATTAAGAAGAGGGTTAATTACTCCCTATGCAAGTTTTTAGTTGTTTAGGCAAATAGTACCAATGTTGGGACTTGCTGGAAAAGACTTAGCGCTAAGCGGTTTATCGAGGGGGTCCCATAACCCCAACCGTGTGAGGAACGCATAATCAAGGAACATAACACCGGTTTATACGGTTCCTAGGGCGGCATGAGTGGAACAAATCACCAAGCAAGAGGCTTAGCCTTCCACCCATTACCAATATATAGATGATTTCATTAAAGAGTTTATATAGTGTGATATACCAACAAGCTTCAACATGAAGCAAGAATCTTCAAATCTTCTCCTGCAACTAGCAATGCTATAAGAGGGGCTGAGCGAAGCCTACGTAGCCAATCAAAGAATTGCATAGGTAGGGTGGTTAGACAGATTCATGGTTACAATAGGAGGCTGACAGACAAACATGGGCATCGAGGCAATAAGCTAAAGAGGCAGACTTCTAGCAATAGGCAAGGATAGTAATGATATCTGGGTCAGGTCATCTTGCCTGGCGAGTCGTCGATGTGATCGTAAGAGGGCTCCTCGTTCTCAACCTCGGTAGTAACCTCGTTCTCGTACTCGGTCTCGGCTTCCGGCTCTACTCAACACAAGAACACACGAGGCACGAAATCAAACAAGATGCAATGCGCAAACTACAGGATGCATGGCTGATGCACTAAGGAAGCACTGCAGATGCACTTAGGATGCACAACCTGACAACATAGGAAGCACAGAGAAACAGCACAAGAAACATGACAATTTACTCAAGCAAGTAGGATGCAAGACAAGTCTATTTAGGATGCAAAACATGGCAAGGTCGGAAGAACAGAGAAACAACACAAGAAACAATAGGTTTAAATGAGGCCGGAAACTACTTAAGACAAATCCGGTAAGTCCTCATATGCATAGTTTGAAATTAGTCCAGATCTGATCAAACCTTAAGTTCAAGTTGTTAAACAGCAAGTTAACAAGCACCATGACAATCTACTCGAAATTTTAGTCAATTTTCATATAAAGTTTGTTTAAAACGGAGCTACGGCCTAGAAGATATGATCAAAACAAGATAAGCATGGCAACGGTGCAAAATGCACCCAAACATCAAGCAAACATACTCCAAACATGTTAACAAGATGATATAATGATTCTACATGCAAAATCACACAAGTTTCATATAGGACTTGCTCAAAACGGAGCAACGGGCTAAAAGATACAACCGAAACAAGAAACAATGCAAAGCTTAAACTAACAGCCACATAGCAACTTTGGAGCAATAATTATATACTCTACAGCACTCAAACATGGTGAAAAGAAGCATGGAAATGAAGTAGACATATCCTACAGCAAACAACTCCAGTAGAGCATCTCCATAGGAGGCATGGATCAATAGCAACAAGCTACCACATTTTGAACATGACAATAAAAACCTGACAGGAATATTTTATATCAACTTGGGAGCAAGAATTAAATATGCTACAGAAAACCAAAAGAGCATGTGAGGGCATGGATGGATAGCCAACAACATATACAACAAGGAATGATCAATAGCAACCCCAAAACTAACATGGATTTGCCTAGAACAACAAGCAAACATAGCATTAGGATATTACAGATTCCAGACTTAGTGAAATTTCACTAAGTGTTAAAACATCAATATTATCATGGCATGTTTGTGATCATGTTTAAGTCACCTCAAAGCATAACATGGCAAGTGGTTTGTACCACAGCAAAGTACACATGATGGGGAATCTAAAACATATGAGCATGCATCATGGGGACAAACACATCAATAGCAACGAGCTCCTCAACTAGGCACCTCGTAACAAGTTACAAAACATAACAGCCACATGCACTTTTGCAACAGGGATAAACATGGCAAAATTAACTCTAACATGCATGCTATATCAACCAACATGTAGAGCATCTCATGATGAACATTTGGACATATCAGTTGCTTCATTTGGATAAACATGCAGCAAGTTATCACATCTCAAACATTGCATGAAAACAAGTAGTAGCAGCAGTTATATCAAGTAGCACTCTTGTCATGATGATAAAGACATCTAGATGGACTCAAACATGCATGACACAATGGAACAAAACATAGTACATGTCACCACGATCATTTTGACATATTATATGCACAAAACGGACAAGCACAGTAAAAGTTATCATCATCACAAAAATGCATCAGACAACTAAAATCAACAAAAACTGAGGAAAAAAATAACAACCTCAGAGGTCAACGGGTGGACGGGCCGGGTAAAACGGGTCGGGCGCGGAGCGGTGGATCGGGCGCCGGGTTGCGGTTGCGGGTCGCGGGGCCCATACCCGTTAGGGCTTCCAGCCCGGCGGCTCGATCTGGATCGGCGCTCGATCCGGCGGCGGCACTGGCTGCTGGCTCGGCGGGCGGCGGCAGAGCTGCGGCAACTCCGGCCGGCGAGGATCCGGTGGCGTGGGGCCCGTCGGCGGCCTGGGATCTTGTGGGGCGCGGCGACGGGGATGGTGAGCGGCGGCGGCGGCGTAAGGCGAGGCCTGCGAGACCAGGCGGCGGAGCCCTTGCGCCGGCGGCTAAGGAGCTCGCTCCGGTCGCCCGCGGGTGGCGACGCGGCGGCCGGCGCGGAGAAGGACGGCGGAGGGAGTGCGAGGCGGCGCGGCGGCAGTGCGGGCCGCAGGGGCCGGGGACGGGCCCGGCGGGCCCGCGCGGTGGGGGGCGGCGGCTGTGTCCGGCTGAAGCTAAGAGGAGGCTAGGGTTTTTGGACGAAAATGGAGGGGTGGACGTTTTTATAGGCACAAGGAGCTAGGAGACTCCAAATGGGGAGCGGTTTTCGGCGACGCGATCACAATTAAACGACCGAGATGATGCGAAGGTTTGAGCTGGGTTGTTGGGCTGTTTTGGAGGGGTCTTGGGCCTCAAAGAGGAGGTACTTTTAGCCTAGTAGGTTAACCGTTGGAGTACTAAACGAACTCCAAACGCAACGAAACTTGACAGGAGGCTTACACGTATCAAAACAACATCGCACGACAAGTCTCATGCCATTCCGGGAACGTTACACGACCAAACACGAAAGAAGGACTCGGGGATGCCACGGGCACGTGTGAGAGCGTCGGAACTCGAAACGGACAACGAGAAGGGACGAGTGAGACCGGATGGAAAAGTCAACACAAATGCAATGCAATGCACATGACAACATGACATGCATGAAAAGCACACACGCACACGATAAAACGACAAAAACCTGAAAAGACGAAGAACCCCGGAATGGAAATGATGAAGCCAAAGTTTATATATTGCCATAAAGGGAAAGTGTTACATCCGGGGCATTACAGTAACATCCCAAAGTTGTAAATTTCGGAATGTTATGTTAAATATATAATTATGTTTGTTGGTTTGTTTGCTCTGTGAATGATTGAGTGAAATTTGAAACTTTTTGAAAGTTCAATGAGAGGCAATAAAAGGACTTTCCAAAAAAAATCCATTTCAATTCCTATTTAGTTTTAAGTTTGAATCTTGTCAAAAATTCTCGGATAAACAAAGAATGTGAGAGGAGGAAAATGACACTCCAAGATGAGAGACAATATTTTGTTTGAGATTCAAATTTGAAACAGAAAATATTTGCAATTTATCTGAAATTCAAATTCCCCTTCATTTTGGAGTTATTGCAAAACAAATGTTTTTTAAAAGTATTTTATTTGGCAATGAAAATATTTTCATGTTTTAGGAAATTTTATTCTGAAAATTTTGGTGTATAATATGCCTATAAAAATGTTTTTATTTATTTATTTATTTTCTTTCCTCGCTATTTTATGAAAAAAAACACCAGCCCAGGCACGGCAGCTGGCCCAGCCATCGACCACCCGCCCACCAAAGGCCAGCGAGGCCGCGCGCCCATGAAAAAGAAGGGTCGCATCCTCACGCTCGTTCTCGACCGCCTCTCTTTCTCGTTAACTCTCTCTATGCCAGGCCAGGCACACCAGTTGGCCCAACCAGTTTCGAAATATGGTTTGTGAGTGAATTTGTGAATTTCATTTTAATGGTGGTAGCACCCTATGAGAACACCTTGCCAATAAAAAGGAAAATGTATTCCGTGGAGTGAAGTTTGGAAAAAATAAGTATGGCATTTATTTCGATATGTTGGTTACCTCAGGAGTATGAAGGAATGAAGTAATATTGGATTTAAAGGAGGTGTAATGTTGAAATATGGAGCAATGGTAACTCCAAGGATGAGTGAAAGCTGTACAAGTGTTGAAGTGTAACCATAAACCACAAGCCCAAGAATTAGTAAGGATCAGGTACCCCCCTGGAAGAAGAAATTTTGAAAGAAAACTGCGATTTGATCAGCAGACGTTCCTTAGGAGGTCATGAAAACCCGAGATTTGTGAAGAACGATATATGCTTTGTTCAGCTTGCAGAATTAACGGATATATCCGAACTGAGTTAGTCGACAAGAGAAATTCTGCAATACTTGTGAGGATGCCCAAGTGTTAGAATACGTGATTCACTATCTGCGTATGTAGTAATGGTTCAAGTACGGGATGTACTGGCCCCCGTACCGGAGACTTCTATCATGAACTATCATCTGTTGATGGAAAGTCAGAGAGCCCTGAAAACCTTAGATGAGTATCAGCACGTCAAGCCAAAAACCTTAGAATGGTAGGACGATGGAACCCTGTACAGGCAACCGTTTCCAACCGTAGGTTATACGGTGAGATTCAACCCAGACCCATTTCCTACAGGAGAAGCCAATAATGGTTGACCACCATGAGACTATTGATAGTTATTTAGTATTGGTGACAGACGTGTTAGCTAAGAAGACCTAGTCTGAGAAGAATTTACCCTAATGAAAGGACGCAATAAATTGAGGAAAAGGTTTAACCCCTGCCGGAAGAGCACCAGTGAAAGAGTTATTCCGGAGAATATGAGAAGACCGACACCGCCAACCCAAAGGATGGAGTACATGAGTTTTGTTGGAGTCATAGCCCTGCTTTTAAGTGTAGTAGCACCCCAGACCTCTCCACTCAATGGATTTCCTGGAAGACCACCAAAGCCTAACCTTTTCTTGCTAGCCTCCTCGAATCAAGGAAGAGATTCCTTTTAAGTGTGGTAGTTTGTAACATCCCAAAATTCTAAATTTTTGAATGTTATATTAAATATATAATTATTATTGTTGGTTAGTTTTCTGTGTGAATGATTGAGTGAAATTTGAAACTTTTTGAAAGTTGAATGAGAGGGAATAAAATGACTTTCCCAAAATTTTCCATTCGAATCCCTATTTAATTTTAAGATTGAATCTTGTCAAAAATTCTCTGATAAACAAAGAATGTGAGAGGAGGAAAATGACACTCCAAGATCAGAGACAATGTTTTGTTTGAGATTCAAATTTTAAAATAGAAACTTTTTGTAATTAATTTCAAATTCAAATTCCCCTTCATTTTGGAGTTATTGTAGAAACAGATGTTTTTAAAAGTATTTTATTTCACAATGAAAATATGTTCATGTTTTCGTAAATTTTATTCTGAAAATTTTGGTATATAATATGCCTATAAATATGTTTTTTTATATTTATGTTGTTTCCTGGCTGTTTTATAAAGAAAAAGAAAAAACGACAATCCAGGCACGCCAGCTGGCCCAGCCAGCGACCTCCCACCCACCAAAGGTCGGCTCAAGCAGCAAGGCCAGCGAGGCCGAGCGCCTACGAAAAAGAAGGGTCACGCCCTCACGCCCTTTCTCGATCGCCTCTCTCTCTTTCGTTGACTCTCTCTTCCCTGCGCCTGGGCCCCTAACTTTCTTTGTTCTTCCCCGCGAGACTGAAATATACACGTACACATACATGACGCTGCTCCGCGTCCGATCTTCGTGGAAACCCTATCTCTATCTTTCCCCTTGCCCAAGGAAGTTTTCCTATAAATAGCCACGACCCTCCTCGAACGATTCCCCTTGAAACCCCTCGCCAAAACCCACCGTATAGCACGCCCTCGCCATTTGGATCTCGCTGCAGAAGCTGTAGTTCATCGCCGGATTCCTACATCGGTGAGCTATCCCGAGCCTCCTCCTTCTTGGTTCCCACTTCTCTTGACCCCTAGGCTCTGTTTGACATGGTCTTGTGATCCCTCTCCATCTACAGCGGCGGTACCGATCTTGTCTGTCGCCGCTCGTCGTTTCAGACCATCTCCTACTCCACCACTGGACGAGCCACTCACCGGTGCATCCTCTAGACACTCCCGCCGCCGCGCACGACCATCGGAGCCTCTGTCACCACCATGCCTAAGCCACCCAAACTCTCCTCGTTCTTCTCTGTAAGTGTACGATCACATCCTCGTTTAGTTAAAAAAACGGTTTTGTAGATCGGTTTGTTTTGGTAGATTGGTTTTCTTCGGTTAGATCGAACCGATACGCCAGTTTCTTTTATTTGTACGCTTGTTAGCGGTTCAGTTATAATACGACAGAGCGTATCTTAGTTACAGAACTGTCACAGCCTGATTTTTGGCCCTTTCTTTTTATTTTGTTTTTCTGAGATTTTTGCCTGAGTTTTCATTTTCTGTGGCTATGTGGTCTGGAAAATGAAGAAGATGACATCTTCTTTCTTTCCAGAGTGGCTTGTCATCCTCACATCTATCCCTAGACCTTGCCATTTCCATCTTGGCCCAACCCCAATATTATTTTTCTAGGGAACATTCCTTTTTCTATTAAAGGAATAACCCAGCCTGCCCCTAGGTTGTGAAGCAACCTATATTTCCATCACTCCTAAAATTCGCAAATAATTCTCATAAATTGTTTGGGTCATATCTTCATCAAATATGGCAAAACCTTTCCTTGCCATGTTCAAAAATAATCCTCCAATATTCCTTTTTCTATTCTGCCCTAAATGGCACTTTGTGAAGCAAGTGTTATTTATATTTTCCCAATTGACCTCAAAATCCTTGGACACCTTTTCCTGTCCATATCATTGGCACATGCCAAAATTCAACCTCATTTGCTTAGTAATTATTTCATTATGATTTTCCAAAGTTTCTATCCAGGAAGAAGCTTTGTTAAGGAGGTGCAAGCTAGGCATATCCAAATGAGTTGCCATTTTGCATGATCCCTCATATCATCATATCATATCCCTCCACCAAAGTAGAGCTCATGTCATGCCTCCAAGTGTGCTCATCTTCAATTCTTTGATTCTGTCCAAAATTTCAGTTTGTGAAGCACGTATATTTTATCTTGATCCATTCTGGCTTCCAATTTTTCTAGGCCTTCTATTATCCATAAAACTTACCTCCACCCATTTTGAGCATGTATCATCAAGCCATTTTCCCACAGGAATTATTGCAAGTTTCTGGACAGAGAGGATGCTTGTGAAGGAAGTACCGTTTTGGCCTGTCCAATTGGTGTATTTTTTTTACAGCATCTCTATATATCCTAATGACCAAGCCTTGCCAAATTTCAGCTCTAGTGGTTACTCTAAGTGAGTGCTACTTCATCATCAAGTTTCTGGACCAGATTATGCAGTTGCAAAGCAAGTGCATTAAATCTTGCCCCATTTCTTGCCAAACTCCCCAGTATGGTAGTTCTTCCTAAGCTAATCACCCCAGATAACTCGTTTGCCTCTAATCTTACCTCAGTTGAGCACTGTTTCATGATCCAGTTTACAGCAGTAAACTTCAAAGCTCAATTACCTTTTAACCAGAGCCGTTTTCACCGAGCTACCATCGTAGTTGAGACTTACCATGGAAGAACTTACCACTAGACATCATTTTACAACCCTTGTCACCTACGTTGTGCCAGTCTGCGCGGTGACCACTGCTTTGGCATGCAGTGGGCGCGAGCTGGCCGTCGTTTGCTTCGGGCCCCTCCTCTACTCGGCGTCTCAGCGAGCACAGGCCTGTCTACCGTGTTCCCCACGTCGTCGTCTTCTCCTCGGACCCTTCTCCCCCTCCAGTAGCTTCTCCGTCGGTGCTCGTCGCCGCCGCCCACAAGCGAGCTGTAGCCGACCGGCTCTGTTCGCGCCGCGGCATCTTCCTCCTTTGTGCCCTCGACCCCTCCTACACAGTGCGTCACTGTCGCTCGTCCGCACCCCCCTCGTCGTGATCCCGCACCCTCCCGTGATCGCTGTGCGCGCCAGAGCGTCGGCCGGACGTGCACGGCGGCACACACCCTCGGCCATCCCCTCGCCGCCTATATATAGGCCTTCCCCGAGCCATTCGAGCACACCAGCAGCCTCCCTGTACTCCACTGTCCATCCCCATCCTCTCATTTGAGATCGCGGAGCTCTTTGTGTCCACCATCGCCACCATGGCCGCAGTGCTCCGCCTAAATCCCAGCGAGCCGCGCCTCCACTTCCCGCTCCAACACCACCAGAGCGCCCCCCACCTCCCATAGAGCCGCCCCACCCCATCAGTCCTCGTCGGAGCGCCCTGCTTCGCCGAGTTCAAACTCCTCCCGCACCTCTCTGTCCTCCCCTGCCTCTTCCTGTCGCCGCCTCCCCTGCCCTCCCCGGCATGCCCTTTCCCCCGGGATGGATGCGGCCGGCCGTGCCGCACTCGCCGGTGGCCTCTCCTGGGCCGGGGGTGGCCGGAGGCAGCTAGGCCGGCACCGGCGTCGCGCGGCCTCACCCCTGCCTTTGTCCATCGGGAGGTGGAAGAAGGGACGAGGAGGAGGGAGTCAACGCATGCGGGACCCGCCCTTCAGCGTCACCTAGCCGGGCCCCGCCACTGCAGATATGGATAAGTGGCGGACCCCACCTGTAAGTGACCCAGGAGCCCAGCCCCACCTCTGCTGACGTGGTTAAGTGGATACGCAACTTCGGTGAGTACATCTTCGTTAACTGAAAACGTATTTCTGAGAGTGTGCTTTCTGTTTTTCAGTTCAGGGGCCTGTTTGTAGGAATCTTTTTACAGATTGGTCCCTAAACTTTGTCGGGCCATAACTTTTTGCTCGAGACTCAGATTGAGGTCAATCCAAAGCCCATATATTCATCTCATCGAGCCCGTTCTGTTGGCATCATTTTCACCATGTTTTGACATTCTGAAAAAGACCAGTATGCCTTTTCCTTTAATCAGCCCCCTTCGAGAGAGAACGTTTTCCGGTGATTCTTTATGCGAGTTTATCACACTTTTTCTTGGTGATTTCTTCCACCCCAAGCAAGCCACAGTACCCACTTGCATTATTGCATGCAGTAGCTATGGTTTTCAACTTGAACATTTAATAAATGTCTACTTGTTTTACTACTATTATCGTTATTTCGGTGATGCTTATGAATTTGTGTTCTCTTTCATGCTATGTCTTTATGCACCTGGTTATCATGTACTATTTGCTAGTATTTCTGTCGTATGCTATGCTTGGTATGAGTATATGTGGATGTTGGTGATGGTCTTCGGTGCATGACTGTCGTCTATTCCGAGTATCATTGTTATACATGTTCCTTTGCATCCAATCGGTTAAATGCTTGCGTGGTAGCATTGTTAATATGTTCTTGCATGATATTTATTATTGATGCTAGTGGTCATGATATGTTGCTAAAGTGTTATGCTCGTAATATTCATGCTCGTCAGTATGCCATGCTCATCTGAATAAATGATTAAGTGTTTTTGTTATGCTCATTGATTGTGGTTGCACATCCATGCTCATGTTAGTATCATGCTCATGCATTATAGTTGCATCATGTTATTTTAATATGACTCAGCTTATTGCATTCAAGTTTAACCGGATAATAATGAACTTGAACAACTGTTAGCTGAGTCATGGTGCCACCATATCAAGCTGACAAGTGCAACCACACTTACCTTTATGGGAAGGTCCTAATTGGGTCTATTGTCATGCCTCTCGCCGGTGCCTCCAACGAAGGAAGGTTATTGGCGTGCGGTACCCTGGCCCGGTAAGCAGACATAACCTTGTGTGCCCGTTGTTGTTGTTCTGAGCTCGGATCCCCTTTTGGGACCGTTTATGTTTGGCCACGATGGTGGTCGTTGTGTCTTTGGTAGACACGGGGCCACCCAGGACTAGCCTAGTGGGGAGTAAGTCAGAGTGGCCGGGAGAGTGTCATGGCAGTAGGACGGTTTTGTCGGAACGCCGTTGGTCCACCCAAATGGGAGTGTGAGGCCATGGGTTCCGTGGTGTGGGTACAATGTGCTACCTCTGCAGAGTGTGTGTCTTAATCTATCGATAGCCATGCCCATGGATAAGGACCCAGTTCGTGTCGGTCACACTATGAGTCAACAGTAATAATAAAAATGTGCTTAATAATAACAACCCCAGTTCAATGATGAGATAAGTTGGTTGTGATTGCTGGAGAGATCACCATTTGAGACCAACTGTTGGTCATGGTTGTCATCGCCGGAATGATCACCATAGTATCGAGGATACCGAGTTGTTGGATATTTGTGATGTTATGCGAGAATCACGGGTAAAGATCAAGCTCCTTGTGGTCATTTGATGATTACTACGGTATTGTTTATACCAACCTTGGTTTAATCCTGAGATGATCATGTGATGTTCGATGTTGGTAAGTGATGCATGTGATGTTTATGAGGTAACCCGCGCAGTATAAGTGGTGCATGTAGTGTCATCATATTGCATGCTAGTATCATCCGATTTATATGTTCATGCCATGCTCATATTGTCTAGTTGTATCATGTTCATGTTGTTTATGCTATGTTATCCTGATGATCTCATGATAATTCCTGATTAACCTGTAATTGCCATGTCGTTGTTTGTCTTGAATGCTTTTGGTTATTGTGAGCTTGCAAGTACATTCAATGTACTAACCTGGCGTGTCATGCCAATTTGCAGGCCGTGCCTGGATTGCTTGCTTGTTTGGTGTTGTTCCCGTGTTCGCGAGCTAGGATAAAGGTTCCAACCAGAGTCCCTGCGGAGTGGAGTTCACCAACATCATTGTTGTTCCGCTGCTAGATGTCAATCCGCTGCATCGTGTTGTTTTGCTGCTTGCATAGAGCAACCGTGGCAGGCGTAGTGTCGCCGTGCCAATGTAGTCCAATTCTAATATCGGAGACCTTGTAATCATATTCGTGTTGTAATAGAAGGCTGGTTTGTTCTATGCTAAGTAGTGTCATATTCCAGAAGACTTCTCCTCAATCTCTGGGCTGGAATATGGGGCGTTCCGGTTTCTCTGAGCCGGGGTGCCACGGGCTTTGTATCAGAGCCAGGTCTGGCTGTAGGACGCCCTAGACCGCGCGAACGTTAGAAAGCGGAAGTATAGAGCCCAGTTGGTTTGTTGCATTTGATTGCTGCATTTGTTTGTCGCATGGCATGCATATAGATTATTATTTGGTCGTTAGCAGTTTATCTTGTGAGTATAGGTGGTATCAGTTTCAATCCACTACCTGCACCATCAGTCTTTGCATACATGTTTTTCGGTGTTTGGCGTCACCTCTTTCCCTGCAGAGTGATGCCCTGGTACCGAGTGTTCCAGACACCATTTCCAGGAGTTATGCTCAGGTATCGCTTCGATATCTTTCTGCCATCCACCCATATTATTTCAGTGATAGACTTGTTTCTATCGTGAACCATGTCTTTCATCTCGTCCCTTTGGCAACCCTTCTGATCTTGGTCGTCAGAAAAAGGGCAATGCCATCAAACCCAGTTTTCCACCGCTATCTTCCCTGTCATCCAATTCTTTCGACGTGTACGGTTTCCTTTCGTACGCTTGATGATGATGTGATCGTGACCTTGTGTCTCGCTACATGATCACCAAGTCTGTCCTCGCCTCCGTATTTATCCATTTGCAACCGGTGTTCAGCCAACACTTGGTATAACCTTGGTTACGCCAACTCATTCCACCTGTGGATTCACTTTCGTGCACACCGCCACAACATATTAGACCGCAATACCGGAGTTTATGCGAGATTTGTGTGCTTAGGTGTGCATGCATATCATTGTTGTGAGTAGCAGTAATATGTGATGTTGCGTGATTTTATTAGTATGCTTGTCTGCTTTTATTTTAGTCGTTTCTCTTGCTTCTTTCTTTGGGCCTTCGGTGTGGCATTATTTTCCCCGTATTAAGTTGCTCGTCAACCGACATTGGACCCGAACAATCAGCAAGGAATTGAAATATCGGAAACTCAGATAAATAAAATGGAATTCTCAGCTGACTATAGTAAAATGGAGAATACCTGATCTGGATGCTAATAATGAAATTTGCATCAGCACGCACTCCTCACAACAGTGCAAATAATCATGTCTACCTCAGTATGCACTCTTCATAGCGGTAATGATCAAATCAGCAAAAAGATAAATCGTGTGCAAGATCGACAGTATATTATCAGTCAAAGGTAATCAACAGCAGAAATATTAAGGAGGTATATATGTGGTAATCGGTCCGCATATCACAGTGAGAATTTTCTGCTGTAATCAATCCAGTCTTCTCTCGCAAGCTACCAGAGAAGATTTCAATGCAAGATTCCTCCATCTTCCTACGTACGATACATGGATGACTTCCCGTGTAAGGTACTCTGTCTTCTTCAGTAAGAAACCGCAAAAGCTTCCGGCATAAGGTACCAAATTTTTCCCTAGCAATTCTTTAAGGGGGAAAGCTTCTGAAGGACGGTACACTGTTTCCTCAGCAAGATGCTCTCGATGGTTTCCAGTATAAGCCATCCAATCTCCCTCAGTACGACATTTGTGCAAAATATTAGATTGGGAATTGACCGTTAATGGCAGTACAAGAATCGGATCCGCAACAGTTTGGTCATAAGCAAGAATCTGTCATACAACAAGTCTGCCTCGGGAATTAGGTTCTCATATATATGAGCAGGAAGCCAGATATATACCTCAGTGTGACAAAGGACTATCAAGATTGACGGCAACACCGAGCTCTGTACAAGTACCAGTGAACTTGGTATATGATACTGATGAGCCCTTGTCTACTTTTCTCTGGTAACGGCACCACGCCTGTGTTCTGAGCTGTTTTTGGCTGACCGGGGTGGATGCCGACTTTATTTCTCTCTATTCAACAATTTGTCATGAGTCTGAGCTGATTTCCGGCCGTCTCGTACAACTGTTGATTTTGTTTTTATGCTAGTGGCCCAATGCTTTGAGCCGCTTTTCAGACATCTTAGGGAGCTGCCACTTTCTTCTTATCAACACGGTCTCATGCTCTGAGCTGCTTTTCTGCCGTCTTGAGCCGTGGTTGAGTTATTTCAGTAATGTCCCAGATCCAAGTTGTACAAACCGTTCTGGTGGCTACTGATTTATTTGCCAATTTCTTACAAGGGTTCAGGTGATCATTTCCCTATGATTAAAACTTGAGAGACGACAAAGCTGCCAGTAACGCGGAATTCAGAGATATGGCCAAGCCCTCCATCGTGAGTCAACTCTGTGGATACTATCACATAAGGCCATACCTCTTGATGCTGGCCACGACAGGAAAATATTTGGTACATCTGACACTCAAGACAGTGGAGCCAGTAAAGATGAATCAGAAACTCTTGCGAGAAGTCAGAATCCGTCAGGAGAACGGTTATGAGCTACCTCACTATGTTAACCAAGAGGACCCACAATTAGTTCAGAAACCCAATGCAAGGAGAAAAAAAAAGGTTGGGTGTCCACCAGGATTTTTTTTTCACAATTTCATGAAAGGTTGCCGGTGCTGGATGACACATCAATCGGAGATCACTCTTGGACTTGTGAGACGGACATATATTTTAGTCATAATAATCGATCACACTTAGCCAGTCAGCCGGTATAAAAATAATTGGAGCCAGCATCAGCATGAACATGTGGGGTAAGATTCGTCAACATATGGATACAGTAAAACAAACCCCCGAGCCAGACAGACAGTCATCTGAAATTTAATGAGTACAATCAATAAAGGAAAAAGGATACCCAGGTTGGAAACAGTTTCCTTAAGTCAGTATATTCATACTTGTTCCCTGAGCAACCAAATCTCGAGGACGAGATTTCTTTAAGGGGGGAAGAGTTGTCACAGCCTGATTTTTGGCCCCTTTTTTTTCTTTTTTTTTCTGAGATATTTGCCTGAGTTTTCTTTTTCCGTGGCTATGTGGTCTGGAAACTGAAGAAGATGACCTCTTCTTTCTTTCCATAGTGGCTTGTAATCCTCACATCTATCCCTAGACCTTTCCATTTCCATCTTGGCTCAACCCCAATATTATTTTTCTAGGGAGTTTTCCTTTTTCTATTAAAGGAATAACCCTGCCTGCCCCTAGGTTGTGAAGCAACCTATATTTCCATCACTCCTAAAATTCCCAAATAATTCTCATAAATTGTTTGGGTCATATCTTCATCAAATATGGCAAAACATTTCCTTTCCATGTTCAAAATAATCTCCCAATATTCCTTTTTCTATTCTGGCCTAAATGGCACTTTGTGAAGCAAATGCTATTTATCTTTGCCCAATTGACCTCAAAATCCTTGGACACCTTTTCCTGTCCATATCATTGGCACATGCCAAAATGCGACCCCATTTGCTTAGTAATTATTTAATTAGGATTTTCCAAAGTTTCTATCCAGAAAGAATCTTGGTGAAGGAGGTGCAAGCGAGGCATATCCAAATGAGTTGCCATTTTGCATGATCCCTCATATCATCATATCATAGCCCTCCACCAAAGTAGAGCTCATTTCATGCCTCCATGTGAGCTCATTTTCAATTCTTTAATTATGTCCAAAATTTCAGTTTGTGAAGCACGTATATTTTATCTTGCTCCATTCTAGCTTCCAATTTTTCTAGGCCTTCTATTATCCATATAACTTACCTCCACCCATTTTGGCCATGTTTCATCAAGCCATTTTCCCTCAGGAATTATTGCAAGTTTCTGGACAGAGAGGATGCTTGTGAAGGAAGTACCATTTTGGCTTGTCCAATTCGTGTAAATTTTATACAGCATCTCTATATGTCCTAATGACCATGCCTTGCCAAATTTCAGCTCTAGTGGTTACTCTAAGTGAGTGCTACTTCATCATCAAGTTTCTGGACCAGATTATGCACTTGCAAAGCAAGTGCATTAAATCTTGGCCCATTTCTTGCCAAACTCCCCACTATGGTAGTTCTTCCTAAGCTAATCACCCAGACAACTCGTTTGCCTCTATTGTTACCTCAGTTGAGCACTGTTTCATGATCCAGTTTACTGCAGTAAACTTCAGAACTCAATGACCTTTTAACCAGTGCTGTTTTCACCGAGCTACCACCGTAGTTGAGACTTACCATGGAAAAACTTACCACTAGACATCATTTGACAATCCTTGGCACCTTCTCCGTGCCAGTCTGCGCGGTGACCACCGCTTTGGCATGCAGTGGGCGCAAGCTGGCCGTCGTTTGCTTCGGGCCCCTCCTCTGCTCGGCGTCTCTGCGAGCACGGACCTGTCTACCATGTTACCCTCGCCGTCTTCTTCTCCACGGACCCTTCTCCCCCTCTAGTAGCTTCTCCGTCGGTGCTCGTCGCCGCGCGCCCACGAGCGAGATGGAGCCGACCGGCTTTGTTCGCGTCGCGGCGTCTTCCACCTCTGTGGCCTCGGCCCCTCCTACACAGTGCGTCACTGTCGCTCGTCCGCACCCCCCTCCTCAAGATCCCGCACCCTCCAGTGATCGCTGTGCGCGCTAGAGTATTGGCCAGACATGCACGGCGGCACACACCCTCGGCCATCCCCTCCCCGCCTATATATAGGCCTCCCCCGAGCCGTTCGAGCACACCAGCAGCCTCCCCGTACTCCACTATCACAACCCAGCCTCTCATTTGAGCTCGAGGAGCTCTCTGTTTCCACCATCGCCACCATGGCCGCCGCGGTGCTCCGCCTAAATCCCGGCGAGCTGCGCCTCCTCTTCCCGTTCCAACACCACTAGAGCGCCCCCACCTCCCGTAGAGCCGCCCCACCCCATCAATCCTCGCCGGAGCGCCCTGCTTCGCCGAGTTTGTCAGATTCAGGGCTCCGCAAAACCCAAGAAGTTCGAACACAGGGGCGTGAAAGAAGATCTCTCCCGCTCATGTCTACCTAGCGCATCGCCCTCATCGATGAAAAGATCAAACAAACAATAGATAGAAGACACAAGAGTTTATCCAGGTTCGGGCCACCGTGTGGTGTAAGACCCTACTTCCTGCTTTGGTGGATTAGCCTCGGGCGAGCTGGAATATGAGCTAATACAATGGTTCCCGAGCTCAGGAGGTGAGCTCAGGAGGGTCAGGAGGCGAGTGTTCTTGCTCCTTGTGTGGTGGAAGAGTGTATGGATCGATCCCCCTTCATAGCGGTAATCCTAGCTACTTATATAGGTGGCCACGGTCCTCTTCCCCCGAAATGTTTAGGAGGGAAGAGATCACACAACGGCCATCTTTGAGCGGGAACACAAGGACGTTCCTACCCTGTCAAAAGCAGTCTTCGCCTGCAAAAGGACCAGGCGGTGACGCGGTGGTGGGCTCGACGGTGACATCCTCCTTGTCGTCCTTGTGGTCTTCGATCTTGTTGCACCAATGGGGAAACCTTTGCCCCGCTCCTCGGGAACCTGCGGCTGCGTTGTCCCCTTTGCACCGAAATGGCAACTGCGCTGCTGGTGGACGCTGGCACCCGCTGGCGCGGTGCATCACTACTGACATCACTGCCTCCTCCTGAGGTAGGCTTGGCCTTGGATTCTCCGCCCCTCCGGAGCACCGTGTCGAGGCTGCTCCTGAGGGGGTCTTGACGTCGTTCTCCTCACGAGGCTTAGCCTCCTCCCGAGGGTCTTGGATAGCCGGTCGATCAGCTAGGCCGTACCAGGCCGTAGTAGGAGCGCGTTGCGGCCCGCAGACAGGCAAGTCTGGGTACCCTGGTTCCCAGTACACCGACAGTAGCCCTCGGGCCCAAGGCGCGCGCGGAGTTGGCTTCAGGGCGAAGCCTTAGTCGAGGACGAAGCACCGCGGGCCCTAAAAGGCCGCGGGCCAGGCCGGCGTGCGACTGTTGGATGGGACGTGGCGGCTCTGCTTCCCATGCAGTCTCGGCGATCGTGTGACTTGACAACTCCTTTGGCGCAGGCGACCGGGGTGTGATGGCTGCGATGCTAGTGGCTGGCGGTTGGGCTCCTCCACCCTATAAATAGGACTAGGGGGAGCCCCCAAGCCGTTTCCAAGCCAGTGTCGTCTACCCCTTGCTTGTTCTTCGCTCCCTCTCTTGTTGCGAGATCTTCATGGCGCCGTCGAGGAAGCCGTCCGCCGCGAAGAAGGGGAAGGCCCCGAAGGATCCAGTTCCGCTGCCGTCGAAGAGGGGCCGTGGTCGCCCCCGCAAACATGCCGCTGCGCCTGCAGTGACTTCTCTGGGAGGCGGGTGCGGCCTTCTGAGTTCTGCCGCAGCCACTGGTGAAAGGCGCGGGACCTCCTCCCGTGGTGAAAGTGGCCGTGGCCGCGGAGGGAGAGGAGGTGTGTAACGGTGCCTGTCTGTCGCGCGTCCTCCCCGCCCGCAGCCCCATTCCTTCAAAGTGTCGTCGGAGTTCATGGTGTGGGTGGAGAAGCCCGGCGGCCCATGGCTCAGGCTTCCCCGCTCGTTTGGTGACGTGTTGCCAGCCGGAGGCCTTGGCGGTATCTGGCTGTAGGCGGACGGTTGCTGCAGTGGTGCGTCCTGGGTGGAGGTTGATGTGGCTCCCTCAGCTGATGTGTTCCTAGAGAGCGGCTGGCAGTCATTTGCTCGCGCACGCCGGCTGCAGGGGAGGTGTGTGCTCCACTTTAGGTACGATGGCGTCTCCACGCTGTACGTCAGGGTCTTCTCGGTGGAAGGGAGGCGCCTTGGGTGCTGTCCCGAGGTTGATGACGAAGAGGACGACGGGGACGGTGTCCGGAGGAGCAGCTCCTCCTCCGAAGATGATCTCAGTCCTGGGGGGCGCCATGGGTCCCCCCTCTGTAGCAGCACCAGCTCCTCCAGCAGTGGCGGCCGCGACGAACCACCACACCACCGAGCTCGGCCTGGCGAGGGGAGGGGTCGCCGCGCCGCTGTGGCTCGGTGAAGCCGGAGGAACCGGAAGACTCTGACTGAGCGGGAGCGGCTTCTGCTTCTTCTCCTTTCTTTTCCTTCATGTTCTTTCTGCATCAAAATTTCAAGTTGCCTCAATGAGGCGTGTAATGGGCTGTGATATATGTAAGAGGCGAGAACTCGCTGTCATGCTTTTTGTCGCTTGGGTGAAATCACTTAGCTTTTATGCGTCATGCCATCCTGAGGCGGAGTCCTCCTGACTCCGGCATCATGAGCCCCCGAGCGGGGGTGAGCCACTGAGATCTGCTGAGAGCACCGAGCGCGGGTTAGAGCACCAAAGCCCGAGCCGGCTCGGTAGGATAGATTGTGCGGACTGAGAAGCCCGGCGCCTGAGCCTGAGCAGGCTTGGCCAGGCGAGGTCACGGGGCCACATCAGACGAGGGCCGGTGACCGACCGTGCCCTAGCCGCCACGCGCGAGGAGCGCGAAGGAGAGCGAGTGGCGCAGCTGAACTCAAAACCGACGAGAAAGATCCCAACAAAACTCTCAACCAAATGCAGGAAGCGCGAGAAACACGAGAACTTCATAGCATGGGGTAGAGGAAGGGCTGATAGCCAAGGAAGTAGAAAAGGCTGACAGCCAAACACCAAGCAAAAAGGAAAAAAAGTCGCGTCCGACCCCTACACTACGTCTTCTTCCCAGCGCGGAGCTAAGGACTGCCACTGGGGCGTTGGTGGGAGTCCCGTTTGAGGGCCCGTAGGCAACGCACGGGAGACTCCGAGGCGTTTACAGGCCCAACTCATTATTACGTGAGAGTGTCACGGGCGGAGACCTTCACAGGCACGGAGCCTTGATTACGGATAGAACCTCCTGAGGTGCTCGGTGTTCCAGGAATTCTGGACATGTATCCCATCTTGCGTCTCCAGGCGCACAACACCAGGCCTAGAGACATGGGCGATTCTGAATGGGCCCTCCCACATGGGCGAGAGTTTGTGCAGCCCCTCATGGGAGAGGACCGCCTCAGGACCAAGTCACCAACTTCAAGTGTTCTCTCGCGAACGCTACGGCAGTGGTACCGCTGTAGCGCCTGCTGATAACGTGCCGCCCTGAGGGCAGCTCGGCGGCGGCCCTCCTAGCCGAGCACGAGGTCCATCCGCCAGGCGGTGTCCTAGCATTCCTCATTCAAGGCCAAGACCCGTGGGGAGCGATGCTTGACCTCGTGAGGGAGGACCGCCTCCGCCCCATAGACGAGAAAGAAAGGAGTTTCCCCCATAGGTTTGGTGGCAGTGGTTCGGATTGACCACAACACGGACTGGAGTTCGTCGTTCCAGCCCCTGCCACAAGCCTCAAGCTTCTTCTTAAAGCTGCGCGTCTTGAGGCCACGCAAGACTTCCGTGTTGGCGCGCTCGGCCTGGCCGTTTCACCTAGGGTGTGCTACCGAAGCGTAGCAGATCTACGTTCCAAGGTTAGCAAAATATGACCTGAAGAGATTACTTGTGAACCACGAACCGTTATCCCTGATGATGCGGTTGGGGACCCCGAATCGCCTCACGAGGCCCTGGATGAACTTGACAGCCAACCCGGCTGGGATCGCACGAACAGGCTCCACCTCCGCCCACTTGGTGAATTTGTCGATGGCGACGTACAGGAAGCGGTAGCCCCCTGCTGCCCGAGGAAATGGACCCAGGATGTCCAATCCCCAGACCGCGAAGGGCCAGGAGAGCGGAATCGTCTAGAGGCCTTGCGCCGGCTGGTGGATCTGCTTGGCGTGAAACTGGCACGCCTCGCAAGCCCGCACGAGCTCCGTGGCGTCGTTGAGCGTCGTGGGCTAGTAGAAGCCGCTGCGGAAGGCCTTGCCCATGAGGGTGCGGGACGACCAGTGATGGCCGAAGTCTCCACCGTGGATATCAGCCAGCAGCTCGCGCCCTTGCTTCCTCGAGATGCATTTCAGCGAGACATCGTTGGGGCGCCTCCTGTAGAGTTCACCGTCTCGGATGCAATAAGCTGAGGCCTGTCGGACCACGCGCTTCGCGTTCTTTTCCTTGTCCGGCAGGGTATCGTGTTGCAGGTACACCTTGAGTTCTTGGGTCCAGCAACCCTCCTCGGGCTCCGCGGCGAGTAACAGGCGGGCTCCGGAGGGCGGCACGCAGGGCGGGGCGCCATCCGGAGGCGCCGCTGGTAACCCCTGCTGAGGGGAGGCCGTCTCAGGGGCTGGCGGTGCTGCCGATGGCTTGAGTAGCCGCACCTCAAAGACGCCCGGCCTTTGAGGCTCTCGTCTGGAGGCTCGTTTGGCGATGTCGTCCGCTTCTTCGTTGGTGCCTCTTGGTACATGCTGCACCTCCAGCCCTTGGAATCGCTTCTCCATCCTACGCACCTCCTCCAGATATGCCCCCATGTGCTCGTCCTTGGGCTTGTATTTCTTGTTGGAGAAGTCGACAAGGAGTTGCGAATCGCCCCTGATGGTGAGACGCTTGATCCCCAACGCAGCGGCGGCCTTGAGCCCGGCAATTAGGCCCTCGTATTCGGCGATGTTGTTGGAGACCTTCTCCGCGTAGTACAACTTATCCTGAGTGGGAGATACCAACACGGCGCCAGCCCCCGCGCCGAGGCGTGAGAAGGCGCCGTCGAAGTATACTACCCATTCGTCTGGGGCTTCATCGCTGGGGGCCAGCGAGCGGTCTTCGCTGCCCC
>LR738715.1:336992265-337004393 GCA_902687465.1 Secale cereale
CCCCGCTCCGGCCGTCAGTCCATTCTGCCACAAAGTCTGCCAGAGCTGCTCCCTTGATCACCCGTGGGGTGTTGAACTCCAACAGGAACGCTTGAAGCTCGATGTTCCACTCGGCGACCCTCCTGACGACATTCGGGCCCCGCAGTACCTTCTCGAGAGGATATGATGAAACAACCTTGACAGGGTGGCCTTGGAAGTAGTGGCGCAGCTTCCTGGAGGCGACGAGGAGCTCCAGGAGCAGCTTCTGGGGCATCGGGTAGCGCAAGCGCGCGTTGCGCAGCACTGTGCTGATGAAGTACACCAGGTGCTCCACGAGGGTCGGCGCAGCAGGGTCCGCTGGCGCCTCAGGAACCTTAGGAGCTAATTGTTGAGTGGTGGGGCCGTCAGTGCCCGTTGTCGAATCTTCCCCTGAGGCCGCGTCAGGGGGCAGCGCGGGCCCTGAAGGTGCCGAGCCGCCCGGTGGCCTGGAGCTTCGGGGCCTTTCCTCGCGCTCCACGACTAGTGCCGCGCTGGCGGAGTGAGGCGTTGCGGCGAGGTAGAGAGTCATGGGATCAAGGGGCCGTGGTCCTACCATAACTGGCGAACTGGTGAGGTCCCGGAAAGTGGCATCGGCTTCCAGAGTCCACTCAAAGGGCCGCTTCTTCTTCATGAGCTTGAAGAACGAAAGGGCGCGTTGCCCAAGCTTAGAGATGAAGCGCCCCAGGGACGTCACACATCCGGCGCGCTTCTGCATTTCCTTCAGGTTTGTGGGCGGCCTCATTCTCTCGATGGCCTCGATCTTCTCTGGATTATCCTTGATGCCCCGGTGCAAAACTAGGAACCCTAGCAACTTGCCGGAGGGTACGCCGAACACACACTTCTCCTGGTTGAGGCACAGCTTCACCTTGCGCAGGTTGGCGAATGTTTCTTCTAAGTCCTGGATGAGGGTCGTGGCCTCCTTGGTTTTAACCACGATGTCGTCGACGTAGGCCTCTACATTCCTCCCGAGCTGAGGGCCGAGGGTGATGTGCATCAGGCGCTGGAAGGTGGCGCCCGCGTTCCTTAGCCCAAAAGGCATGCAGGTGTAGCACTAGACCCCACATGGGGTCAGGAATGTTGTCTTCTCCACGTCTTCCACTGCCATCTTGATTTGGTGGTAGCCCGAGAAGGCGTCAAGGAAGCAGAGTAAGTCGCACTCAGCCGTTGAATCCACGATTTGGTCGATGCGTGGAAGAGGGAAGGGGTCCTGAGGGCAGAACTTGTTGAGGCTCGTGAAGTCGACGCACATACGTTCCTTGCCTCCTTTCTTCGGGACGATGACGGGATTGGCCAGCCGCTCCGGGTGCCGTACTTCCCGTACGACGCCTGCTTCTTCCAGCTTCTTAATCTCCTGAACGATGAAGGCCTGCTTCTCCGGGGCTTGTCTACGCGCCTTCTGCTTGATAGTGCGCACATTGGGGCCACCGTGAGGTGATGCTCAATGACATGCCTAGGCACCCCGACCAAATATGCGGCCTTCCAGGCGAACACGTCCTTGTTGGCCCTGAGGAAGCTGACAAGCGCCGCCTCTTGCTCTGGATCCATGCCCGTGCCGATGGTGAAGGTGGCTCCCGAGTCTTCTTCATTGGCGGGCACTTGCTTCGTCTCGGCGGGGTCCTGAGAAAAGAGCTGCTTCTTCTTGGTAGGCGCGGCCTTCGGAGCTTCCAGAGCCCCCTTCGCCCCTGGGTGAGGTGCAGCAGCGACCCTGTTAGCGCGCCCGAGGACCTGAAGGGCGGCCTTGGGGTCCCCTTTGATGGTGATGACGCCGCTGCTCCCGGGCATCTTGACGGCGTGGTAGCCCGAGTGAGTCGCCGCCATGAACTTTGCCAAGGCTGGGAAACCGAGGGCGGCGTTGTAAGGCAGGTGGATGGGCGCAACATCAAAGTCAATGAGCTCTGTCCGGTAGTTAGCCGGTGTGCCGAAGGTGACCGGGAGGCGGATCCGGCCGAGCGGAACGGCCGAACCCGCGACCCCTGAGATGGGCTTGGTGGGAAGGTGATGACCCACAACCGTAAGGGATCTATTGCTGCGTTTTCGATAAGTAAGAGTGTCGAACCCAACGAGGAGCAGAAGGTATTGATAAGCGATTCTGAGCAAGAATTTACTGCAAGCACTGAAACATAACTTTTAGGGGTTTTCTCGGTATAAGTAATAGGAAAGTAAAAGCCAATATTGTAAAAGGTACTGAGAGTAACAAGTGGCCCAATCCTTTCTTAGCAAAGGAGAGGCCTAGCAACTGAACTTATAAAGACTAAAGCGTTCTTGAGCACACACGGGAGAGGTAGTCATGTGCTTTCACCATATTCCGCATCGATACTATGTTATGTGTTGATAAGTGTTGAGTGGGTGGATCTATGCTAGTGCACTCTCTAGACTAAGATGAATGCACTCTTATGATTAAAAACCTTGCAAGCATCCGCAAATACAAGATAGAATTTAAGGCAAAAGCCTAACCATAGCAATACAATCGAGGATCCATTATTCCCTTATGCAAAAGCGTGCGAACTGGGGTTCAGGTTTCTGTCACTCCGGCAACCCACCATAAGAATTCTTTATACACAATGTATTCTCCTAGGTCCTTAATAAGGCGAAGTGTTGGGTGTTCGACTCACACAACACCACTAGTAGAATGACAATGCAACTTAAGTATCAAACAACACATATTTCTTCAACAGCATATGACTACTAACAACAAGACTTTCCCCATGTCCTCAAGAACTAAGGTAACTACTCACGAGACATAAAAGAGATCATGATCAGTGGGGATAAATATGTGATAAACAATCTGGACATAATAATATTTCTCCAACAAAACTCAATAGCATTCACCACAAAGTAGTAATCAACACCGACGGAGTAGAGAGGATAGGTAGTACAAGTTACAACACGAGTTGCGATTGTAAGGTGAGTTTTGGATGAAGATGGAGATGGTGCTGGTGTTGGGGATGATGTTGATGATGATCTCGATGATGCCCGTGACGATGGTGATGACGATGGCGACGATCTCCCCTTCCGGGAGGTGATCTTCCCGGCGGAATCTGCCCGCCGGAGATGCCCTTTTCTTCTTTGTAGGGTTCCGCCTAGAAGTGGCGGCGGAACTCCGTAAAAAGTCTTATTTTTAGGGTTTTCGGAGAACGGAGATTATATATGCAAAAGGGGGCATCCGGAGGTGGGCCAGGGGCTCCAGGCGCCCCCCCCCCCGGCGCGGCCAGGGGGGCGCGCCCCCAGGCCGCCTGGGCACCCTGTGGCCCCCCTCCGGCTCCCCTTTTGTGTGTCTTCGTGATTCATCTGAAAAATATCTCCCGTCAATTTTCAGGTAATTTGGAGGTATTCTTCTTCAGCAACTCAGCGTCCACTTTTTACTGCTGAATCCTGCGTCTGCTGTTCCGGCATCGGAGAGTTTGCAAACTGTGTAAAATAGACCAAAACAACATAAGAACATCACCGTAACGTGAAATATATCAATGAATAAGGATAAATTATGATACAAAATAGTGATGCATTTTGGATGTATCAGAAGGAGCTGCTTGTAGGACACAGGCAGATGACCGAAGGCTTTGGGAGAGAGGATGTTGAGGCCGGCGCCGCCGTTGATGAGGGTTCTTGTCACGGCCACCCCACAGATGGTGGGCATGCATACCGTGGGGAGAGCTCCAGTGCTGGCCGCATCAGAGGCGAGGTCGCCGGGGCCAAAGGTGATGGCGGGCCCTAGCTCGCTCTGCGCCCGCAAGGCCTCCCGCGGCTCGGCGACAGCCCCAACCTGCCGAAAGTGCGACTTGACGTGCTGGGCAAACGCTGGCGCTTCGGACCCACCGAGGATGCAGGGTACCCCGCTGCAAGGCCGCTCCCTGCTAGCGACGCCCCGCAGCTCGCAGCAGCGGGCCGTCCACGTGCCGCGATTCCCGACAGGCGGCCGGTGCTGGGTCAGCCGTCGCGCCACCAAGAGCGTGCCCGGTGAGGCGACAGGAGGCGGGAGTGGCGGCGCAGACCGTCCCCCGGTGGCCTGGCCGGCAGGAGCGTCGTCAAGAAAGGAGGAGGAGCGCCCATGGTTGGCACGGTCCGCTGACATTGCTCGGTCGACGGGGATGGAGCCAGCACCCGCACAGCTGTGGCAGGCCGCAGCCACGTAGCGGCGCTGAACCGGATAGGGGAAGCGAGGTCGTCGGAGAGGCGAGATTTCGACACGCCCCTTACCTGGCGCGCCAAATGTCGGATTCAGGGCTCCGCAAAACCCAAGAAGTTAGAACATAGGGGCGTGAACGAAGATCTCTCTCGCTCAAGTATACCTAGCGCCTCGCTCTCGTCGATGAAGAGATCAAACAAACAAAAGATAGAACACACAAGAGTTTATCCAGGTTCGGGCCACCGTCTGGTGTAAGACCCTACTTCCTGCTTTGGTGGGTTAGCCTCGGGCGAGCTGGAATATGAGCTAGTACAATGGTTCCCGAGCTCAGGAGGTGACCTCAGGAGGGTCAGGAGGCGAGTGTTCTTGTTCCTTGTGTGGTGGCAGAGTGTATGGATCGATCCTCCTTCACAGCGGGAATCCTAGCTACTTATATAGGCGGCCACGGTCCTCTTCCCCCGAAATGTTTAGGCGGGAAGGGATCCCACAACGGCCATTTTTGAGCGGGAACACAAGGACGTTCCTACCCTGTCAAAAGTAGTCTTCGCCTACAAAAGGACCAGGCGGTGACGCGGTGGTGGGCTCGACGGTGACATCCTCCTTGTCGTCCTTGTGGTCTCCGGTCTTGTTGCACCAATGGGGAAACCTTTGCCCCGCTCCTCGAGAACCCGCGGCTGCGTTGTCCCCTTTGCACCGAAATGGCAACTGCGCCGCTGGCGGACGCTGGCACCCGATGGCACGGTGCATCACTGCTGACATCACTGCCTCCTCCTGAGGCAGGCTTGGCCTTGGATTCTCCGCCCCTCCAGAGCACCTTGCCAAGGCTGCTCCTGAGGGGGTCTTGACGTCGTTCTCCTCGTGAGCCTTAGCCTCCTCGCGAGGGTCTTGGATAGCCGGTCATTCAGCTGGGCCGTACCAGGCCGTAGTAGGAGCGCGTTGCGGCCCGCAGACAGGCAAGTCTGGGTAACCTAGTTCCCAGTACGCCGACAAAGTTCAAACTCCTGCTGCACCTCGATATCTTCCCCTGCCTCTTCTCGTCGCCTCCTCCCCTGCCATCCCCGGTGTGCCCTTTCCCCCGGGAAGGATGCGGACGGTCGTGCCTCGCTCGCCGGTGGCCTCTCCCTGGCCGGGGGTGGCTGGAGGCAGCCAGGCCGGCGCCGGCGTCGTGCAGCCTCGCCCCTGCCTCTGTCCGTCGGGAGGTGGAAGTAGGGACGAGGAGGAGGGAGTCAACGCATGCGGGACCCACCCATAAGCGTCACCGAGCCGGGCCCCACCACTACTAATATGGATAAGTGGCGGACCCCACCTGTAAGTGACCCAAGAGCCCAGCCCCACCTCTGCTGACATGGTTAAGTGGATACGCAACTTCGGTGAGTACGTCTTCGTTAATTGAAAGCGTATTTTTCTGGTGCTTCGGCTTAGAGTTTGCTTTAGTTATTATGAAAATGTATTTCTGAGAGTGCTCTTTCTGTTTTTCAGCGTAGGGGCCTGTTTGTAGGAATGTTTTTACAGATTGATCCTTGAACTTCGTCGGGCCATAATTGTTTGCTCGAGACTCCGATTGAGGTGAATCCAAAGCCCATCTCTTCGCCTCGTTGAGCCCGTTCTGTTGGCATCATTTTCAGCATGTTTTCACATTCTGAAAATGATCATTATGCCTTTTCCTTTAATCAGCCCCCTCCGAGAGAGAACGTTTTCCGGCGATTCTCTCTGCTAGTTTATCGCATTTCTTCCCGATGATTTCTTCCACCCCAGGCAAGCCACAATACCCACTTGCATGATTGCATGCAGTAGCTATGGTTTTCAACTTGAACATTTAATAAATGTCTGTTTGTTTTACTACTGTTATCATTATTTCGGTGATGCTTATGAATTTGTATTCTCTTTCGTGCTATGTCTTTATGCACCTGGTTATCATGTACTAGTTGCTAGTATTTATGTCTTATGCTATGATTGGTAGTAGTATATGTTGATGTTGGTGATGGTCTTCGGTGCATGACTGTCGTCTGTTCCGAGTATCATTGTTATACATGTTCCTTTGCATCCTGTCGGTTAAATGCTTGCATGGTAGCATTGTTAATATGTTCTTGCATGATATTTATTGTTGATGCTAGTGGTCATGATATGTTGCTAAAGTGTTATGCTCGTAATATTCAAGCTCGTCAGTATGCCATGCTCATCTGAATAAATGATGAAGTGTTGTTGTTATGCTCATTGATTATGGTTGCACATCCATGATCATGTTAGTATCATGCTCATGCCTTATATTTGCATCATGTTATTTTAATATGACCCACATTATTGAATTCAAGTTTAACCAGATAATAATGAACTTGAACAACTGTTGGCTGAGTCATGGTGCCACCATATCAAGCTGACCAGTGCAACCACACTTACCTTTATGGGAAGGTCCTAACTGGGCCTATTGTCATGCCTCTCGCCGGTGCCTCCAATGAGGGAAGGTTATGGGCCTGCGGAACCCTGGCGCGGTAAGCAGACATAACCTTGTGTGCACGTTGTTGTTGTTCTAAGCTCGGGTCCCTGTTTGGACCGTTTATGTTTGTCCACGACGGAGGTCGTTGTGTCTTTGGTAGACACGGGGCCACCCGGGACTAGCCCAGTGGGGAGTAAGTCGGAGTGGCCGGGAGAGTGTTATGGCAGTAGGACGGTTTTGTTGGAACGCCGTTGGTCCACCCAAATGGGAGTGCGAGGCCATGGGTTCCGTGGTGTGGGTACAGTGTGTTACCTCTGCATAGTGTGTGTCTTAATCTATCGATAGCCGTGCCCGCAGATAAGGGCCCAGTTCGTGTTGGTCACACTATGAGTCAACAGTAATAATAAAAATGTGCTTAATAATAACAACCCCGGTTCGATGATGAGATAAGTTGGTTGTGATCGCCGGATAGATCACCGTTTGAGACCAAGTGTTGGTCATGGTTGTTATCACCGGAATGATCACCGTGGTATCGAGGATACCGACTTGTTGGATATTTGTGATGTTATGCGAGAATCACGGGTAAAGATCAAGCTACTTGTGGTCATTTGATGATTACTACGGTATTGTTTATACCAAGCTTGATTTGATCCTAAGATGATCGTGTGATGTTCGAGGTTGGTAAGTGATGCATGTGATGGTCATGAGGTAACCCGAGCAGTATAAGTGGTGCATGTAGTGTCATCATATTGCATGCTAGTATCATCAGATTTATATGTTCATGCCATGCTCATATTGTCTAGCTGTATCATGTTCATGTTGTTTATGCTATGTTATCCTGATGATCTCATGATAATTCCTGATTAACCTGTAATTGCCATGCTGTTGTTTGTCTTGAATGCTTTTGGTTATTGTGAGCTTGCAAGTACATTCAATGTACTGACCTGGCGTGTCATGCCAGTTTGCAGGTCATGCCTAGATTGCTTGCTTGTTTGGTGTTGTTCCCGTGTTCTCGAGCTAGGATAAACGTTCCAGCCAGAGTCCCTGCGGAGTGGAGTTCACCAACGTCATTGTTATTACGCTGCTAGATGTCATTCCGCTGCATCGTGTTGTTTTGCTGCTTGCATAGAGCAACCGTGGCAGGCGTAGTGTCGTCGTGCCAATGTAATCCAATTGTAATATCAGAGACCTTGTAATCATATTCATGTTGTAATAGAAGGCTGGTTTGTTCTATGCTAAGTAGTGTCGTATTCTAGAAGACTTCTCCTCAATCTCTAGGCTGGAATACGAGGCGTTTCGGTTTTTCTGATCCGGGTTGCCACAAGAATGCACACCCCGTAGGCCTAGTTACAGCCCGCTACGTAGCTAGCGCACGTTCTGTTTTTTTCGTTTCTGTTTCTAGTTTCAGATTTTGTTTTGTTTTTTTATATCTTTAGATCTACAACTTCGATTTTGATTATTCTTTTTGCTACGGATTCACGAAAATCCCATCTATCCCGTGGACACAACGAAAAATATTTTTGACCTTTTTAAATTTTGAATTCAAACAGATTTCTTACAAACACTAGATTGCTAATAACTTTCATTTAAAAATAGCTTTTTGATTATTTGTTTCTTCTAGTGATCACTTGATATTTTTTCTAAACAGTAGGCCTTTTCAAATCAGTTTTTGTTTATTTTAAAATAGGGTTTCAGGCAAAATTGTACGGTTTTACATAGTTTAGTGTTATTTTTCTTTTTCCTTACAATTTAAATGTTTTTAATTAAAACTTTTCATCACTTTTGAAAAACTTAGTTTTGTTTCTGTTATCGAATGGTAGACAAGTTTATTTTCTTTTAAAAATTTATTTACTTTAGTTTTGCATGAAAACTTGTATAGGTCATAGTTAGTGTTTTATAAAAGCTTTTTATTTGTTTCTTTTTTCTACTGAAAGTTTGTGAAAAACTATTTCTGTTATTTTAATGAAATCCTATTTTTTCTGTTAATTTGTTAGTTTAGTATTTTATTTGTTGTTAAATTACTTAGGATAAAACAATTTTGTAATTGAGACAAAAGGTTTTCTTAGAAATTTCTTTATAGTTTCTTGTGTAATTTTCCTTGTATTTTATTTGGTGTTCCCATTGATTTTTTTGCTACTTTTATTTGTGAATGATAATTTAAGTGCTAGTATTTGCTTGCTAGAATGTATGCTTATGTGAATGTCATGTTTGTGATTATAGACTTACATCGGAGTGACGGATAGTATCACGTTATTTCCGAGAGCGTTATTATCTTCATCAACCAACCAGGCAAGTTCACTTTGACCATGCTTTTCATACCTATGTTTGTATTGCATTTAGTGTCACCATTCTACAATCCATCCCGTAGTGATATTGAATCCTTATAGTTGAGTAGTATGCATGAGGTAGGAACCCATCACCCTGTACCAAGCCCGGGACGTTGTTTAATTTTAAAAGCTACGCTATAGTAGACGAGGTTGGTATGAGTGTTTGAGAGTGGTTTGAGAATGCAGGACTCCACGCCAATGACGACAACTTCATGATGGCATCGGCAAGGACTGCATCTTCAGGACCTCAAGACTTCAAGACTCAAGACAAGAATTCAATATACATCTTGGTGGAGCATGGTTAAGAAGGGTACATGGTGCCCCCAATACTCAGTGATTTCGGAGAAGCGCCATGATATCATGCAGAAAGCTCCACCCAAGCTCAAAGAGATGGAAGAATAATTCATGCCTGGAAGCTTACCTGTGCAACTACAAGTCGTTATGGGCTCTGGCTTGGTTGAGCTTAGTTGTGATTCTGGCTGGGATGGTGCTAGCAGATGTAGAACTACGGTAGGATTGTATGAGCACTGGACAGTGGTCAGAGGAACTCTTCGGAAGACCATGTTTTGGTCATCATGTTCTCAAACACCCTAAAGTGTGAGAACATAGAAAGAAGGATCGAATCTTGCGGGTAAAGTGTACAAACCTTTGCAGAGGGTTAAAACCTAATCGATTAGCCATGTCGCCGGTTATGAATGATTTGAGCCTCTGGACTTGGAACTATCTTAGAACTCTCAACACGAGACTAATAATTAATTGAGGGTCATTTATTATTAGTACGGGTTATGAGACATTGGTTGGCGGAACCATGCTAGATATAGGTATCTGATTTGTAGTAGGGATTCCTGGATATTTCTTTGATGTAGGGAAAAAATGAGCTTTTATGCAAAACAAAACTCGGACACAGAGCCACAAAGCCATATTGCATATAGAATAGTCTTATCATATGATTTCTCTTATTGTGATCTTGCTAGTATATTCAATTTACTAACCTACACGGCTGCAAGACATCATGTTGCAGGATTATTTCTACGACGAGTGAGTTTTGTTGTTGGGTTACGGTCCACACTCAACTAGCCCATGGCATTGATGGGACTCCACACCCATTTATTTGTTTCTTCTTAGACTTATGAGGTATATATCAGTATTAAGTTATTTTACATGTGATTGCACTTTGATATATACATTGTTGTACTGTGTGTGACAGCATACCGATCCAGGGATGGCACAGATGCGCAGAGGCTTGATGGTTTGAGGTCGGGTTGCTATAGAGATGGCGTCTGAGCATGGAGGCGACTCCAACGATTTTAAGCTTAGAGGCATGGTACACTACTACACCCTATCCAAGACTACGTTACTACTACCTCTCCTACACATGAAACTGCCACACGAGCGTTCGGGTTGCGCTCGGCTCTTCGCCTCTTCAGGAAGTCAAACAATGATGGTACTACTACAGTGGAGTACTGGTATGCTTCTGTCCATTTGACACTGAATGAACTGCTGCATGTCCACCGTGTCGTGGATTTGTCACGGCAGATGTCCTAGTGTGAGGACTTAGTCGTGAGGCCAACGCATCTATGTGGTAGCTTGAGAGGGGTTGAGCGGAATCGAGAGACGCAACACAAGACAAAGGTTTAGACAGCTTCGGGCCCCGGGAAACATCAACCGGTAACAACCCTACATGTTGTTTGTGGCTAAGTCTCATTATCATCACGAGAGAGTCGCCGGTAAACCGGCTCTTTGTGTCTATCCCTTAAGATTGTTTCTTCTTGCTTCTCCCTCTTTGGGGAGCCCTGCCCCTCCTTATATAAGTTAGAGGGGCGTGTTACATGTGGAGTCCTATTTGGCTTAGGACTAGTCTACCTTCTAATTCAAACCTGATACAAGTCCGGGTCTTAACTCCTTGTAAGGTAAATATTCCTCACGCCTTTCCTCTTAAACCGGCCCACCATTAACATAAATCGTCCTTCTGGGCCTTGGGCCTTGTCATCCGTCCGCCGCCCACCGAGTTACTAGTGAGTCATAATGTTCAGGCAGGTTGCTTGTAAACCGTCTGGTCAGGGCGGGTCGCCAGTGAATCGCCTAGTGTAAATCGGGTCTCAAGTAAACCGCCAAGTCCGGCTGGGTCATATTTCCGGCCGGGTCATATCACGGGGTATATCCCCGACATTAGTCACCAATTTAGCTTGGATTTATTCATGGTAAACTTATGCTGCAAAATAAACACAAGAAAAAATTTGACAGGTTGTGCTTCGGGTTAAGAATTCTTTTAAACCGGCACCTGATCATCCTTAAGTCTTTATCCTTTCCTTCTTCTAGAAAATCCGGGTCAACCGACCAGCTTCATAATCAACTTGCTTGCATAAGAAATATTGTAAATGAAGAATCCATTTGAGTCGGCCTTCAATGCTCTGACTTGACAAAAATATTGGTCTTTGAAATATTCAACTGATATCCATCCGGCTTGAAGATGCCGGTTTATGATTACCACCATTGCCGGGTTATAAAAATTGATAATTCCGGGTCATGACTGTTATAGTCACCGGGTCATGATTATTACCAACGCTGGGTCACACAATTGATCTTCCTAGTTTGTTCAAAACTGAGAATTTTAAAATGTTCCTCCTTTATATGCATATAACCTGTAGCCCCCAAGTCTTAAGAAGGGAGCGTAGTAACCACTTAAGACTTGCTTCAATATAAATATTATAACCTTGAAGAAATCCAAGTTATTCATCTTAGTCATTAGTCAAAACTGAATATTCCACATATGTAGCCCCCAAGTGCCGGGTTGTCATGTTTGTAGCAGCATGGGACTTATAATTGCCTTATGCTCATAAAAACTTCAACCAGTGTAGCCCCCAAGGGCTGGGTCATTATGCAGTAATGAGCAGGGACTTTATAAATATGATCATGTAGACTTGAACAGCAACGTGTAGCCCCCAAGGGCCGGCGTAGTAAAATAATATTGAGCTGGGACTTCATATATACTTCTTTGAAAAGAACATCATATGATGTAACCCCCATCATGGGGCTTGAACCCATGTCCACAAGATTAAGAGCTTTGCGCTTTACCAACTGAGCAATGGACCCTTCAATATAATGGATTAAGACTTGTGTACCTTGAATTGTTGACAGGAGCAATTGGTAGCCCCCAAGGACCGGGTCATTATAATGTGATGAGTCGGGTCTTCAATAAGGCCAATAAAAAGTAATCTTGCATTAG
>LR738715.1:337005860-337016749 GCA_902687465.1 Secale cereale
TGGGCTGCCAGGCCACTGAGTTAAACCATTTTACAAAGCCTTATAAGATAGACCTCACATTAACCAATCATCATTTTAACTATGACAAGTTCAGGGTCTTTATAAGATTGACTTGTCAAACGTTCGACGGGTCGTACCAGGATTACCTGGGCGGAGTGGCTTTCTTAAAAAGGCAGGATAACCCGGGGTTTAAGGTGAAAACACCTGGCTTCCAAGCCTGGCTTTTATAGCGTATTACAAGGTTATAGAATCTTTGTTCTTGTAGAAGCAAAGAGCCCCCGAGCAATATTTTAAGCTGTTGTAGCGACCACGATCTGAATGGACCGGAGTCTCTGTGTTCTGTGTCATCCCTCGATCGGTAATGGTGACATACACAGTACCTGAAGGATTTATAACAGAGTGGCAATCACACACTTATTACATCGAATGTCTGAAAGGAGAACTTATTACAAAAGTCTATGGCATAAGGCCATCTAACAAAATAACAGTGGAAGGCTTGGAAGATAAGTGAGTCCATCAACTCCAACGGCATAGCTGAGTGCATGACAAACGACCTAGCGCACGTTACTCTTCTTCTGAAAAGTCTGCAACGTAACATGTTGCAGCCTGAAACGGGTCAGCACATGGAATATGCTGGCAAGATAACACAGTAGAGCAAGTAATAGAAATAAAGGCTAGCACTATATGCATATTTGGCTGGTGGAGGCTCTAAGCTTAAGGTTTTTGCATAAAGCCAATTTTTCCCTGCAACAAAGGAATAAATTTTATTTTAACTATCATGGTAGTTGAAACATCATTGAGAAGGTACCTCCAACTCAATCCCAATTAAATTAGTCATCATTAACCCAACAAATTAATTTTAGAGTGTTGAGATCAACCAATAATTCAAGTACCAGATACTCAAGATGTCCATGACCGGGGACACGGCTAATCATGATTAGTTTGTACACTCTGCAGAGGTTTGCGCACTTTTCCCCACAAGAATCGATCTCCTCCGTTGGATTTCTCGCACTGCATGGTATTTGAGAAATGGATGAACAAGACATAGTCTTTCAGAAGCATTCACTCTTTACCCCGGGTGGACCGGTACACCTACTTTCCCCTACATCTGCTAGTCCACCACTGAAAGAGCTCACATAACTTACTCATACTATGCCAGAGCCCATAATGGCATTGTGGCTGCACATAGAAGTTTTTAGCATGAATAGTCTTATGATCCCTTTGAGCCTGGGTGGCATTCCATAGGATAATCACACGGTTCCTCTGGGATTTCCTAGGACAACACTAGATTCTCTAGGTGCCCTGCAACCAATCCACCCAGATGTGTACTCAAGTAGCCACCTTAAGTTGAACCATTAATTAACAACTCACATCTGTCATGGATTCTCTCAAACCCAAACCACGTCTACGAGCATAGCATGGCAACCTAAGCATAACATAGAAGTAACTCCCAAGGGTTTGAACATAATGCAGGTAATAGGTTCTACCTCAATCTACTTCCCAGACCCACAAGTTAAGATATCCTACTCATGCAATGTGTGAGGGTTTGATCTAATGCATAAAAACTAGGTAATAAAGGATATGATCAAAGTGTTACTTGCCTTGCTGATGATTCGCAAAACGTAGGGACTCGTAGTAGCACGCTTCGCACTCCGGGAATTTCTATCACGAACAAACAATAGCATACATAAGCAAACAAGCAAAGATGCACATGTAAAACTCCAAATGAGAAGATCTAACCAGAAAGTTCAACTTAAGAACTCTGGTTTGCAAAAAGAATCAAATCAAACGAAGCAACGAAACTCAAACTGCCAAAGAGACAAGATCTGTTTGCTAGATTGACCTAAAGTCAATTTTTACAGTAGCAAAACCCTGTTCAAGTTGGTTAAACGGAAAGACAGTTTCAAGACGAAGATCTGGGCGCTTGAATTGCCTGATTCCGACTCTCGAGCGAAAAGAAAAACTAAAAACAAGATCAGGGCAGAAATTGCGATCGAAAATAATCACGGAAAAAGTCCTGAAAAAGAAAACTGACGAACATGCTAACGAATGACGTTCGTTATCTGTGACTAACGGGCGAATAACGTTCGGTAAAACGATCGTATGGATGAACGTCCGCTTTTTAACTAAACATAAAAAACCGAACCGATCCATTAAAAATAGATCTAGGGTTCCCCAAAAAAACCGAACGGTTTAAAAAAAAACAGCGGCTACCTCCTGGATTGAGACGGCGGCGTATTCCGGCGAGGTGGCGGCCGCGTACTCCGGCGAGGTGGCGACGGACTCCGGTGACGACGGCGGCGGGTGGCGGGTGGCGGCGGGTGGCGAGCGGCGGCGCGGGCGGCGGCGCGTAGTGGCGTGGCAAGGCGTAGCGGCGCGGCGGCGGGCACGCGGATTGAGGCGGCGACGCGGATCGGGCGGTGGCGCGCTAGGGTTAGGGCGGCAGGGCTGGTGGGCTTCGGCGGCTGCGGGCCTCGCCCTTTTAAAGGCTGGCTGCGGGAGTCCGGGTCGAGTACGGCCCGACTAGGTCGGTTCTCCCTTAAAAAAACAGTCCTGACGTACTAAAATAGGCGAAAAATACTAAACGGACTCCAAAAATTCTGAAATAAATTTTCACCATTCTCTAATAATATTTAGGACAAAGCGAACATTTTTCCCGGACCTAAATGCAATTTTGAAAAATGCGCATTTTTCCTATGCAAATAAAATCGCAAATAAATCCGAATAAAATACCAAAAGTGATTTTAATATTTTTCCTCCAATATTTCTTTTATTTTGGAGAATTCATATTATCTCCGCTCATATATTTTATTAAGAAATATTTTTAGGAGAGAAAAACTATTAAAACCAAAGTAATCCCCGTACCGGTATTTGAGAAAACTCAAATACGAAAACGGTAAAATCCCCAACTCTCTCCGTGGGTCCTTGAGATGCTTAGAATTTCGAGGATCGCGAGCACACCAATGCAATAATATATATAATGCAATATGATCTATGTATAACATTCCAAATTGAAAATTTGGGATGTTACAGCTGTGCTCAGTGGGCGCCTATGTTTGAGTTGTGCTTTGTAACAGACTCTCTTTGCCCCTGTTGACTTTGGGTAGCAAGCCCCCAAGTTTTTTTATGTGGCCTATAAACCAGATTAATGGGTAATCAAAACTCTACTTTATAAACAAAAGCCCCCAAGTGATATATTTCTGAGCTGTGCTCGCCGGGTGCCTATGTTTGAGTTGTGATGTGCAACAAACTCTCTTTGGTCCCTTTAATTTTTCCTGAGAACTCGAACTTGCGAGAGATTATTCTTTTGAACTGGAAATTCTTAAACCGGATATTGAGAGCTTCAAAGCTTTGTGGGAGACAGATTTCACTTGAGCCGGATTTTAAATCAGAATCGTTCTTTTTAAGCTGACAATTTTCTGACGGCCTTTAAATTTGCACCAATATGGCGGTTTAGGGTCCTGCATTAGATAACTTTGCAAGCTGGAGTAATTTCTCTTCTAAAGAAAGCAATATATAATAAAAATATACTGGAAGGATTTCACCTGATATGTTAGGCCAGTATTTATCCGCCGCAGAGTTGATGATTAGTTGACCACCATGGTGAAGCGGCGCGGTAAACCATGCGAATGGGCAAGTGAGACGCATTGTGTTGATATATGCCGAACCGCGGAGGCGGACAAAAAAACAACCGCAACATTAGAGGAAGTATGGACGCGGGCAAGTCGCTATCGCTCTTGCAGTGACCAAATGTCCTGCATAAATAATATCATAAACCGGAGTAATTGTCCTCAAAAGGAAAAAGTTGATACGTGCTATTTAAAATAATCTAGACAGATATCACCTGATGTATTTGGACCTTATGATCCTCATCGGTGTCCGTTAGCCAACCCGGCATGTTGAGTAGGCCGGACCGTAGGGCGGACAGTAAAACGACCGCAGCATCAAAGGAAACACAGACACATGAGTCAACCGCAGTGTTGTAAGCCGGCACAGACGAGCAAGTTGTCTCCCTGTTGTCAATCGGTGTGGACGCGTGAACCGCCATGAGGGGAGATGAGCGAGTCGTCTGTGGCGTTGTAAGGCGGCGTGGACGCGTGACTCGGCCAAGGCATTGTAAGCTGGCGCGGGAGTCCATTGAGTAAGGACGACCACCTGTGCCGTATGATGTTGGCCCACCTCCATCTCCGCGGTGTAATGCCACTTTGTAATGAATAATTCTCCTGCATATAAAACACAATAGGGGAAAGTAGTTTTTCTCGGACGAATTAATATGTGCTTGAAAAATAAGGTAAATAGCACCTGGTATTTGTCGGAGGTCAATCCAGTTGTGATAACAAAGTGACCATAAAAAACAGCCGGTAGGTACAGTCAGCCACGACATTGCAAACGGTGCAGACAGAAGAATCAATCACAAGCGCAGTAAGCCGTGCAGACGACGAGTCAATCGCGGGCACAGTCCCGGCTAATTGATGTAAACCAAACTGCGGGGGACGGCGGCCTGTGGGCGCTTATTGGGTAATTCATGCGGTCCTGGCGAATTGATGCAGACTGGACCACGGGAACGGCGGCTTGCACGCATGCCTGTCGAGTAGCGTGGCATGGACGAATCCTAGTGCATGCACTCCGTATCCGCGATATAATGGCATAAAAAAAATTATCCTGTGTACAAATATTACAGGGCAAAGTAATTGTTCTTTGACCAAAAACAATAAGTGTTAATAAGATAAATTTAGATCGATATCACCTGATGTTTTCTGAATGACAGATGATCTGTGCATGGACACTGATTAGCCACTATCTGATCTGATGTGGCTTTTGCCTCACATAACCTTCTCTTAACTTTCTATTTACTTTCTTTTGATTTCCATCTGTCTGAGTCCAAGTCCAGGTGGCAAGCGGCTATCACGAGGTCGACCGAGTCCTCCTCTTGTCGGTTTACCCTACGTACGTCCACATCGATGCTATCCCGAGCCGGATTACCCTGTATGCTTCAGTGCCGGCGCTTTTGATCTAACAAATCGCGATCTTCTCGAACCCTAAATAAGATCCCTCTAAGAACTCATCACCACCGTGCGCGGGCCCCACGGGGGCGCCAACTATCGTGGATTTGTCACGGCAGATGTCCTAGTGTGAGGACTTAGTCGTGAGGCCAAAGCATCTATGCGGTAGCTTGAGAGCGGTTGAGCAGAATCGAGAGACGCAACACAAGACAAAGGTTTAGACAGCTTCGGGCCCCGGGAAACATCATCTGGTAACAACCCTACATGCTGTTTGTGGCTAAGTCTCATTATCATCACGAGAGAGTCGCCGGTAAACCGGCTCTTTGTGTCTAGCACTTAAGATTGTTTCTTCTTGCTTCTCCCCCTTTGGGGAGCCCTGCCCCTCCTTATATAAGTTAGAGGGGCGGGTTACATGTGGAGTCCTATTTGGCATAGGACTAGTCTACCTTCTAATACAAACCGGATACAAGTCCGGGTCTTAACTCCTTGTAAGGTAAATATTCCTCAGGCCTTTGGGCTCATACTCCCATTCGGGTGGACCACCGGCGTTCCGACAAAACCAGGCTATTGTGTAACACACTTCCCGGCCACTCTGACCAACTTCCCTTTGGGCTCAGTCCTTGTTGGCCCCAATGTCACCTCGTGACACCCAACGGCCATCATCTTGGGAAAAACAAAAATAGTCCCAAACGGGGACAATGGATCCATACAACTTGGGCACACAAGGTTATCGCCGCCTACCGGGCCAAGGTAGCACACGCACATAACCTTCCCTAGTTGGAGGAACCGACGAGAGGCATGACAATAGACCGCATTAGGGCCTTCCCATAAAGGCAAGTGTGGTTGCACTAGAAAAGCCCGGTTCGGTGGCACCCGACCAACAAAATGACGGAATATGTCCCCAAGGTATATCCATGATAACTGATACTCCAATACCGTATGTATCCACTTATAATCCTAGTCATAGCAATATCCACCGAATATTCAACTTGATAGTTGATACGTCTCCGTTGTATCTACAATTTTGATTGTTTCATGCCAATATTATATAACTTTCACATATTTTTGGCAACTATTTATATGATTTATTGGACTAACTTACTGATCCATAGCCCACTGCCAGTTCCTGTTTTTTGCATGTTTTTTGTATCACAGAAAATCCATATCAAACGAAGTCCAAATGCAATCAAATTTTATGGAGAATTATTTTGGAATATATGTGATTTTTGGGAGTTGGAATCACCGGAAACGAAGGCCCACACAGCCCACAAGACACCAGGGCGCGTCAGAGGCCCCTGGCGCATGATGGCGGGTTGTGCCCTCCTCGAACGTCGGTTGGAGCTCTACTTCTGACGCAAGGAAGCTTATATCCCGAAAAAAATCGTGTTAAAATCTCAGCGCAGTCAGAGTTACGGATCTCCGGGAATATAAGAAACGGGTTTTCGCCAGATCTGGGGGACGAGAAACAGAGAGAGACAGAGAGAAAGATCGAATCTCGAAGGGGCTCTCGCCCCTCCCATGCCATGGAGACCAAGGACCAGAGGGGAAACCCTTCTCCCACCTAGGGAGGAGGCCAAGGAAGAAGAAGAAGGAGGGTACTCTCTCCCCCTCGTTATGGTGGCACCGGAGTGCCACCGGGGCAACGATCGGGGCGGCGATCTACATCAACAATCTTGCTACCGTCCACACTAACTCTCTGCTCCTCATTGTAGAGGTGTAACACCTATTTCCCCCTGCTGTAATCTCTACTTAAACATGGTGCTCAACTCCATATACTATTTTCCAATGATCTACGGTTATCCTATGATGTTTGAGTAGATCTGCTTTGTCCTGTAGGTTAAACGTGATCTTGGTTGGTATGATTGTATATTTTATTTATGGTGTTGTCCTACGGTGCCCTCCATTCTCGGGCAAACGTGAGGGGCCCCTGCTGTCGTGTGTTGAAATATGTTCATGCTTCGTTTACAGTGGGTTTGAGAGTGACAGAAACTTAAACCCAAGTAAGGGGTTATGACGTATGGGAGTAAAGAGAACTTGATACTTAATGCTATGGTTGGGTTTCACGACCTTAATGATCTTTAGTAGTTGCGGATGCATGCTAGAGTTCCAATCATAAGTGCATATGATCCAAGTAGAGGAAGTATGTTAGCTCATGCCTCTCCCTCATATAAAATTGCAAGAATGATTACCGGTACTTGTTATCGATTACCTAGGGACAAATAACTTTCTTGTTGACAAAAGCTATCCACTTTTATTATCTTGCAAAGTACTTCTAGTTTTATATTTGCAAAGTAGTTCTAGCATCATTCCTACAAACTAGTTTCATACTTGTTTCCGATAAAGCAAACGTTAAGTGTGTGTAGAATTGTATCGGTGGTCGATAGAACTTGAGGGAATATTTGTTCTACCTTTAGCTCCTCTCTGGGTTCGACACTCTTACTTATTGAAAAAGGCTACAAACTATCCCATATACTTGTGGGTTATCAAGACCTTTTTCTGGTGCCAGCATGGGGTGAATATTCTTGTGTGTTCATGTTTGCTTTATCACTAAGTAGTTTTTATTTTCCGTTCTAAGTTGTTCTCTATCTTTAGTTATGGATATTGAACACGAAACACCAAAAAATTAGTGGTACTTGCTGCTCATGGAGATGGGGAACCTCCTAAAACCCTCAATGCTGGTTATGTGAAAAATATTATACACTACTTTGATAATCCAAAAAAAACCATTCAACTTGATAATGGGAGTAACGTTGGATCAACGTGAATACTTTAGGGATTATCGCTTGACTCATAAAGGGAAATTGTTATGGGATCAAATTCATATGTTGAATTGGTATGCTTATAATCTAGGCTTGAGATATGATTATACTTGTTCCTCTAGGATGAATGTTCCACACCTACCCTTTTCATGTGACTTCAATGACAATGAAACCTTTGCTTCATATGCTAAAGGTGTATATGATTACTACGATGTGGAGCAAATAGATGAATTTGTTGCTTTTAAGGGTGCTTGTGAAATTAAATGTTTGTTTGAAAAGTACACAAATCATGATGATGTTGTTTACAGATCTAAAAATCTTGCTATACTTAAATATTGCTATTTGAAGTATAAATACAATGACATATTTATGCGTTTATTGAGAAGGTCTCCACTGTCCTAGAAGAGATTAATATTTTGCATGAGTCTATGGAAGAAGAAATTAATGAAATTGTGAGCCCATTCGATGAAAAAGAGGAGGAGGAGAGAGAAGAACAAAAGGAGGAAGAACGGATTAGCTATCCGTGCCCACCTTTTGATGAGAGTAAACCCTCAACTCATACATTGTTTAATTTCCCTTCATGCTTACCGAAGGATGAATGCTATAATAATTGCTATGATCCTGTTGATTCACTTGAAATATCCCTTTTTGCTGAACTTGATGCTTGCTATGCTTGTGGCCAAGATGCCAATATGAATTATGCTTATGGAGATGAACTTGCTATAGTTCCTTATGTTGAGAATTAAATTGTTGTTATTGCACCCACACATGATAGTCCTATTATCTTTTTGAATTCTCCAAACTACACTATATCAAAGAAATTTGCACTTATTAAGGACTATACTGCTGGGTTGCCTTTTACCATTACACATGATGTTTTTGATGAATATAATATGCATGTGCTTGCTGCTCCTACTTGCAATTATTATGAGAGACGAACTACATCTCCGCCTCTCTATGTTTCCAACACAACAAAATTGCAAGAAACTGTTTATACTATGCATTGACCATTACTTGATCTATATGAATTGTTCTTTTATGACATGCCTATGCATAGGAAGATAGTTAGACTTCATTGTTACATGACACATATTGCTTTGTGCTCACTACTAAATGCTAATCATTGTTGATTCAAATTGGCTTTGATATACCTTGGGATCCGGGTGGATTCATTACTTGAGCACTTTATGCCTAGCTTAATGGCTTTAAAGAAAGCGCTGCCAGGGATACAACCCGGAAGTTAAAAAAAGAGTCATTTATTTCTGTTGAGTGCTTTTATATAGTTTAAAAATAAAAATATAGAGGGGAACTTAAAACTTTTTCAATAAGAGAAGCGATTGAAAGGTGATGCATTGCGGAAATAAGGGTCGACCTTGAACACTTGTGTTCATGCTTATGGAAACAATGTAGAATTTTTCATGGAATTTTCTTGCAAAAATAATTATCCCCTTGTACAATTCCATTGTATTATAAAAATAATGTGCCAAGAGTTTGCCTTTAGGATGATTAAATTGCTTGTTGGTTTGTGCGGTGCAAAACAGAAACTTTGGCTGTAGTGCGCTATTTTACATTTTTTTGTTGGAACATCAAAAGGTTATGAAACTTTTTTCACTGTCCTTCTATATAAATTTTTTATTTTCCATAATTTTTCCATAATTTTTAGAGTTACAGAAGTATGGTGGATATTCAAATCTTTACAGACTTTCCTGTTTTCATAGATTGCTGTCATAGCTTCATTATTTGCTTATGTTTGAATTCTTGTTGAAGCCTCCTTGACTTGGGGCCATATAATTGTCATAGCATACAGTGGGTAATGTTCGTTTATAATTATACAATAATGTTAGAGCAGTACATGATGGGATTTCATTGATCATATGCACTAACCCCGCTAAAAGTTCGGTTAAGTTTTGTGTGGATGAAATGTTCGAAGATCGAGAAGGTCTCGATGCGAGGAGAAGGAGGAGAGGCAAGAGCTCAAGCTTGGGGATGCCCAAGGAACCCCAAGTAAATATTCAAGGAGACTCAAGCGTCTAAGATTGGGGATGCCCCAGAAGGCATCCCATCCTTCTTCAACAAGTATCGGTATGTTTTCGGATTCGTTCCGTTCGCATGATAGGAGTAAATTCTTGGAGCGTCGTGTGCCTTTTATTTTCTTTCTATAATGCACCATGCTGGTATAAGATAGTCCTTGGTTGATTTGTAGAATGCTCATTGCACTTCACTTATATCTTTTGAGTATGGCTTTATAGAATGCTTCATGTGCTTCACTTATATCATTTGAAGTTTGGATTGCATATTTCTCTTCACATAGAAAACCGATGTTCGTAGAATGCTCTCATGCTTCACTTATATTTGTTAGAGCATGACATTTTGTAGAAAGAATTAAAACTCTCATGTTTCAGTGATATCTATTTAGATAGTCAAACGGAATTGGTCAATTGCATGGTTAGTCATAAATTCCTATATAAAACTTATGGATCACTAAATATGATATGTTTGATTCCTTGCAATAGTTTTGCGATATAGAGATGATAATGTTGGGGAACATAGTATTTCAAAAAAAATCCTACGCACACGCAAGAACATGGTGATGCATAGTAACGAGAGGGGAGAGTGTCGTCCGCGTACCCTCATAGACCGTAAGCGGAAGCGTTATGACAACGCGGTTGATGTAGTGGTACGTCTTCACGATCGACCGATCCTAGTACCGAACATACGGCACCTCCACGATCTGCACACGTTCAGCTCGGTGATGTCCCACAAATTCACGATCCAGTAGAGCTTCGAGGGAGAGTTATGTCGGCACGACGGTGTGATGACGGTGATGATGAAGTTACCGACGCAGGGCTTCGCCTAAGCACCGCTATGATATGACCGAGGTGGATTATGGTGGAGGGGGGCACCGCACATGGCTAAGAGATCAATGATCAACTTGTGTGTCTATGGGGTGCCCCCTCCCCCGTATATAAAGGAGTGGAGGAGGGGAAGGAGGCCGGCCTCCTAGGCGCGCCCCAAGGGGAGTCCTACTCCCACCGGGAGTACGACTCCAACCCTTCCAAGAGTAGGAGTAGGAGGGAAGGAAGGAGGAGAGAGCGGGAAGGAAAAAGGGGGGCGCCGCCCCCCCCCC
>LR738715.1:337020217-337030526 GCA_902687465.1 Secale cereale
CCCCCGCTATAATCTCTACTTCAACATGGTGCTCAACTCCATATATTATTTCCCAATGATCTATGGTTATCCTATGATGTTTGAGTAGATCTGCTTTGTCCTGTGGGTTAATCGTGATCTTGGTTGGTATGATTGCATATTTTATTTATGGTGCCGTCCTACAGTGCCCTCTGTTCTCGCGCAAACGTGAGGGGCCCCCGTTGTAGGGTGTTGCAATATGTTCATGGTTCGTTTACAGTGGGTTGCGAGAGTGACAGAAACTTAAACCCGAGTAAGGGGGTATGACGTATGGGAGTAAAGATGACTTGATACTTAATGCTATGGTTGGGTTTTACGACCTTAATGATCTTTAGTAGTTGCGGATGCTTGCTAGAGTTCCAATCATAAGTGCATATGATTCAAGTAGAGAAAGTATGTTAGCTCATGCCTCTCCCTCATATAAAATTGCAAGAATGATTACCGGTACTTGTTATCGATTACCTAGGGACAAATAACTTTCATGTTGACAAAAGCTATCCACTTATATTATCTTGCAAAGTACTTCTAGTTTTATTCTTGCAAAGTAGCTCTAGCATCACTCCTACAAACTAGTTTCATACTTGTTTCCGTTGAAGCAAACATTAAGTGTGCGTAAAGTTGTATCGATGGTTGATAGAACTTGAGGGAATATTTGTTCTACCTTTAGCTCCTCATTGGGTTTGACACTCTTACTTATCGAAAAAGGCTACAAACTATCCCGTATACTTGTGGGTTATCAATAGTATACTTGCATCTATATAAACTCCAAGGGTAGCCTGTAACTAAGAGCATGAAGCCAAATTGATTCTACTAACCCAATAGAAATAACAACATATTAATCTAAGATCCACATGATAGCATCATTCCAAAATAATACTCCAAAGCATAATATCAAATACTATCATGATGAAAAAAAATAGCCATTAATAATCCAATAGCCACATATCACCTACCATCTACAAGCATTATTCCTAGAAATCCAAACAACATCATGGCAATAGCAAGATCAAAATAACTCCAAGAAATGCCATGAACAAATCATATGTAGCTAGTGCAAGTTTTAAGCAAGTTTAAATAAATAAACCATGGCAATGGAGGGTGTGGCTTGCCTGGGATGAATGGATTCACCAGTAGGAAGTACGAGAAGCTCGTAGAAAGAATCACCGGAAAACTTTCTGTCTCAAAGGGGGCTAAATAAGGGTAGGGGAAATGGTCATTTTTAGAATGTTACAACATGCTGAAAATGATAACGTCGGAACGGGCTCGACGAATAGATAATGTGGGCTTTGGAATCACCTGATTCAGAGTTGTGAGTGAACAGATATAATGGTTTTTCTGCTAGGGACCTTTCTATTAAAATATATCCACAAACAAGTCCGCGACTGAAAAACAGAAGATGCACTTTCAGTAAATACACCTTCAGACTTGAGAAAACGTATTTGCGCCCAAAACTGCAGTGGACACTTTTACCGAACAAAGATGTACTTTGCCGAAGTACGCCTCCACTTATCCACGTCAACCGAGCGGGGTCAACGCACAGAGCGGCCGACGGGTGGGGTCCGCGAGGGGTGAGGCCTGCCTGGCTAGGGTCGTTTTCTTCAAGCTCCTACCCACGCTCGGCCGAGGAAGGACGACATTCGATGGTGACTCCTGGCGACTCCAGGCACCTACGGCGAGGATCCGGTTATGGATGAGTTCAGCGTCGAACGACGCATCCAAAGGTCTCATCCACGGTCGGTGGAGTGTACTGAGGAGACGGCGGCTTCGACGCCTGCGGACGGTGGCATTGGGTGGAGATGGGCACGGCGTCCCTGTGCGCCGGAGGAGGGGCTGAGGATAGGGGAGGTTCGTCGAGATCTTCTGGTTCTAGTTGTGAAGAAAGGAGAGGGAGATAGGCTTCGGTTCGCGGGCATTTAGATGGTGGCTGAAAGTGACATGGCGGCCATGGGGGAGGAAGAAGGGGCTCCGGCGATGGATTAAGGGGCCGGGAGATTGGTGGGAGGGAGAGCGAGTGGCTGATGCGGTCAAGAGGCCTCGATGCTGGCTATATATAGCCAGGGATGAGGTGCCTAAGCCGGTCCCCGTCGTGCGAGTCCGGCCAAGGCTCTTGCGATGACAAGGGTCACGGGAGGGCGAGGAGGCAACGGGAGAGAGAGCAGGGGAGGCTACTGGAGCGGAGATTGATGCCACGAGCATGAGGAGGAAGAGGCCGAGGTGCGAATAGTGGCTATCGAAGCACCACGTCCAGAGCACTATGCGTGCGTGCGTGCACCTCTTCTCTTCATACATGTCCTCCACTGCTCCATCTACGGGGTGCGTTAGAGAGAGACAAGGAGATTGTGTGATACGTCTAGTGGGTGCGTGATACGTCTCCAACGTATCTATAATTTTTTATTGTTCCATCCTATTATATATTCTGTTCTGGATGTTTCATGGGCTTTATTATACACTTTTATATTATTTTTGGGACTAACCTACTAACCCAAGGCCCCGTGCAAATTGTTGTTTTTTGCCTATTTCAGTGTTTCGCAGAAAAGGAATATCAAATGGAGTCCAAACGGAATGAAACCTTAGGGAGAGTTATTTTTGGAACGATATCTTCACGAGAGACTTGGATTACAAGTCAGAGAAGAAACGAGGTGCCCACGAGGGGGCAGGGTGTAATGCCCCAGATGTAACACTTTCCAATTATGGCAATATATGAAACTTTGACTTCATCAATTCCATTCTGGGCTCTTCTTTCATTTCGGGTTTCTTTGTTTTGTCGTGTGCGTGTGTGTATTTCATCCATGTCATGTTATCATGTGCATTGCATTGCATATGTGTTGTCACTTGCACCCGGTTCCACTCGTCTCTTCCCGTCGTCCGTTTCGAGTTCCGACACTCACACACGTGCCCGTGGCACCCCGAGTCCTTCTTTTGTGTGTGGCCATGTAACGTTTCCGGAATAAGGTGAGACTTGTCGTGCGATGTTGTTTTGGTACGTGTAGGCCGTCTGTCAAGTTTCATCGCGTTTGGAGTTTGTTTGGTACTCCAACGGTTAACCTAGTGGGCTAAAAGTACCTCTTCCTTTTGGCCCAAGACCCCCTCCACAACAGCCCACTAACCCAGCACAACCACTTCCATCATCTAGGTCGTCGGTTCATGAACGTGCGGCCGAAAACCGCACCCCATTTGGAGTCTCCTAGCTCCCTATGCCTATAAAAACGTCCCCAACGTCCATTTTTGGGACGAAACCCTAGCCCGAGCTCCTCTCACCGCGCCGGACGCATCCGCCGGCGCCGGACACGTCCACCGCCGCCCCCTCGGCCAACCACAGGGCACCACGTGGCCCCGCGCCACCGGCCTCTCTGCCCCGCGCCGACCGGGCCCGCCAAGCCCGGATCGGGCCCTCCCGGCCCGGCGCGCCTTCGCCCCTCCGCCTCCGCGCCCTGCCGCCAGGGCCCGCACGCCGCCATCGCCGTCCACGCGGACCGCCGCCGTCCGCCGCCTCGGGCGCGAGCTCGCCGCCGCTCCCGCCGGCCAGCCGCCCGCGCCGGCGCACCTCCCCGCCAGCGAGCCGCCTCCGCGCCCCATCGCTCCGTCCGCTTCCGCCAACCGCCAACGCCGCGCTCACCTCCGCTGCCGGCCGGACCACCGCCGCCGCCGGTTCGGTCCATCGTCGCCGCCGGTCACCTCCTCGCCGGCCGCCGTCCTCGTCCCATCTCGATCCGGCCGGATCGGGATCAGATCCACCAGTGCATCCATCCAAACACCCCCCTCTCCGGCCCGGATCCCTCCATCCCGCACGGATCCGTCCCGTTGACTTTCTCAGAGAGGTATAAATTTTCACCAAGTCCCAGATCTGCTATATTTTGTTGCCTCCTTTGCACAACTCTTACTTTGTGCTCGTAGATCCGTTTTGGGCGTGTAGTATATCGAAATGATCGTGGTGATGTGCTCTACATTTTGTTCCATTGTGGAATGCTTGTTTGAGATCATCTTGATGACCTAATCATCGTGACAAGAGTGCTACTTGTTATAAACTGATGTTACTTGTAAATTTGATGCCATGTTTGAGATATGATAACTTGGTGCATGTTTATCCAAATGGAGCATATGATATGTCAAAATGTTCATTATGAAGTGCTCTACATGATGGTTGCTGTAGCATTCATGACAGGTGTTATTTTGCCATGTTAATCTCTGTTGCAAAAGTGCATGTGGCTGTTAAGTGCTGAAACTTGTTGTGAGATGCTGTTTTGACATGCTCTTTGCTATTGATGTGTTTGTCCTCATGTCACATGCCAATATGTTTTAGAAGCACCATCATATGGTCTTTGCTGTGGTGCAAACCACTTTCGATGATATGCCTTGAGGTGACTTAAACAAGCTTGTAAATATGCCATGCCAATGTTACTGTTTTATACTTAGTGAAAAAACTGCTAAGTCTGGAATCTGTTTTAACCTGATGCTATGTTTGCTTGATGCCCCACTCAAATCCATGCTTGTTTTGGAGTGGCCAATGGTCATTCCTTGTTTTTTATGTTTGTGTCTATCCATACATTCCCTCACTTGCACATATGGCTTGCTGTAGCTTATTTATTTCTTGCCCTCAAGTTGCTATAAATTATACCTGTCACGTTTTATCAGCATGATCAATTTGGTGTAGCTTGTTGCTAATGATCCATGCCTCCTATGGAGTTGCTCCAATGGAGTTGTTTGCTGTAGGATATGTCTACTACATGTCCATGATCCTTATATGCTTAGTGGAGTTGATATGCATGTTGTTTTGTGCCTCCGAAGGTAGCATTGTGATGATGTTTTTGCCTTCCCAGATTTCGACTAAGTCTGGATAATTTTATTGCAACTTGCCATGCTAGGGTAATTGTGTTCCAGTAGGTTTTTGGGTGTGTTCTAAGTTCATACTTGTTAAGTATCATGTATACTTCATGTCCATGCCCTTTGTCTCCATGTTTGGGTGTTGTAGCGTATATATCTCTTGCTCCAAAGTTGCTATATGGCTGTTAACTTCAGCTTTGCATTGTATCTTGTTTCGTGTGTACGTGTTGAACCGTTGCTCCGTTTTGAGCGTGCCCTATATGAAACTTGTGTGATTTTGCATGTAGAATCATAATATCATGTTGTTTACATGTTTGGAGTGTGTTTGCTTGATGTTTGGATGCCTCTTGCACCGTTGCCTTGCTTGTCTTGTTTTGCTCATATCTTCTATACCGTAGCTCCGAATTAAACAAACTTTATATGAAAATTGACTAGAATTTCGTGTAGATCATCATGGTGCATGTTAACTTGTTGTTTAGCAACTTTAACTTAAGGCTTGTTCAGATCTGGACCAATTTCAAAATATGCATATAAGGACATACCGGATTTGCTATATGTTGATTCCGGCCTAATTTAAACTTGTTGTTTTGTGTTGTCCTTGTGTGCTTCCTCCCTTGCCATGAAATGCATCATATAGACTTGTCTTGCATCATGTTGATTGTGCATTGCACCGTGTTTGATATTGTGCCACGTTGTGTTCTTGTGTTGAGTAGAGCCGGGAGCCGAGACCGAGAACGAAAGTCCTACCGAGGTTGGGTACGAGGAGCCGTCTTACGATCCCATCGACGACTCGACATGCAAGATGACCTGACCCAGATATCATTACTATCTTTGCCTATTGCTAGATGTCTCGCTCTTTAGCTTATTGCCTCGATGCCCATGTTTGTTTGTCAGCCTCCTATTGTAGCCATGAATCTCTCTAACCACCCAACCTAGCAAACCTTTGTTTGGCTACATAAGCTCCGCTCAGCCCCTCTTATAGCATTGCTAGTTGCAGGAGAAGATTTGAAGATTCTTGCTTCATGTGGAAGTTATTGTTGGGATATCACACTATATAATATGTCAACTAAATCATCTATATATTGGTAATGGGTGGAAGGCTAAGCCTCTTGCTTGGTGTTTTGTTCCACTCATGCCACCCTAGGAACCATATAAACCGGTGTTATGTTCCTTGATTATGCGTCCCTAACACGGTTGGGGTTTATGGGCCCCCCTCGATAACCCGCTTAGCTCTAAAGCTTTTCCAGCAAGGCCCGACATTGGTTTTACATTTTCCAAATAACTAAAACTTGCATAGGGCGTTGCAAACCCGAGTTCTTAATCAACAACCCGGGCCAGTGCTATTCTTGAGTGTTGGTCCAAACTAGGGGTTATGCGGGGCCACCAAGAGGAAACTCGAGGATTGGTTTTACCTGTAGGATCGCCCATCCGGTCGTGGCCTCAGACTAGATACGCGCGGCTATTGTCAGGGTGTCAGCACGCCGGGAGGTCTTGCTGGATTAGTTTTACCTTAGTCGGAATATCTTGAGCACGGGATTCCGAGAATACTCGGGTCTTCACACCTTGGAGTTGCGACTCCGCGGATCGTGAGCTTGTGATGGGCTAAGTTGGGACACCCTGCAGGGTTTGATCTTTCGAAAGCCGTCCCCGTGGCTATGTGGCAGATGGGAATTTGTTAATATTCGGTTGTAGATAACTTGACACCATGTGCAGAATACACTACCAGCGTGAGTAACCGTGACGGTCATTTTGCGAAGGGGTTCGGGAAGTGAACACGGTGGGTTTATGATTGACGTGCTTAGATAGGATCACTTCATGATCACTTTGACGCTCGCGGCACTTCTCTTCTCGCTCTAAACACGTAAGCTAGTGCTAGTGCAGTTGCAACCTTGTTCTTCAGCCTCCACACCCAAGGCATAGATAGTTTTGCTACCCGGGAACGGGATTGCTGAGTCCTCCGTTGCTCACAGATTCTACACAACACCAGATGCAGGTACCATGGTGAACTACACAGGTGATGGCACAGAGCTATACTGGTGGCTTGATGAAGAACGTGGGCGATACTACGTGTACTATCCCGACGATCAATAGTGGCTTCTACAGGGGCGATTCGGACCTTGTGGCTTTATTTATTTGGTATCTTTCTTTTGGATCTTCGTCCGTAGTCGGACTGTGATGTTATTTGGATGATGATTGCTTATGTAATGTATTGTGTGTCGTAGCGAGTGTAAGCCAACTACTCTTTTGCAATTTCATCCCTCTTTTACATGAGTCGTGCAAAGATACCATACATGATATCATTCTAGTATGAGCTTATACCTTTAAGTCGTGCCTCCACACGTAGGAGGTATAATCTCATACTGGGCGTTACAACTTGGTATTCAGAGCCTTCTCCGACCTAGAAGCCCCCACTGATTGATCGAATCGTTGACGGTTGAGTCTAGGCACACACTTGAAAATGTTTTGAGTCCTATATATATCGGAGAGTAGGTTTTCTTTTTACTCCTCATCTCTTTTCACTCTGGTGAGGACTCCTGACGATTACTTATCTCTTCTACTCTCAAAAATTCTCTAAATTTTTTTAGGATCAGGCGAGTATTGTTTGGATTGTTCCGATGTCTTTGTGACGAGAACAATGTTCTCGATTCCTCCTGTCATTTAGGGGTTGTGGCAGTTTCCCGGGGAGTTGAGCTCCGAGGTGTTGTCGTCACAAATCTATCGCAGCAGTTCTGGAATACTTAAGACGGGCGACATCGAAAACTCTTCTATGCGGTTAGTGGCAAGATAACCCCAACATCACCCAGTATTAGGGAGGTACTTCGGGAGTATTGCCATAGCTTGTATAGCAGATGTGTTTCGAAGGTCCGAGGTAGATGGTTTCGGGAAATAACTGGTTATGTGTTGAAGGATGGATACAACTGGATCTAGGATTAGAGTTGAGTGCGCGATGCTTCCCCTGTATCCCCAACACCGGATTGCATAACTGGAAACTTTTGGAAATTAATAGGTGGGTTCATCTAGTAGTTCGTAGGCATTCTTCCAACGAATGCATGATATGGAGTTCGGGGTTCTACATTGAGTGAAGTGGTTTTATGGGTGTTTGTTCCGATCAAGAGTTGCATCTTAAAGGGTCCTTGGCTATGCTGATCCAGGTATTGCAAAACCCTTTTGTAACACGTTCCATAAGCTTTCAGCATGAATATGTCGAACGAAGCTTCTACCTTGTATTTGTTCTATCTGCTCCTTGTTGTTTTATTTACCTTTTGTTCTCCCAAGTGGCTTCTCGAGAAGATTGTTGTACCATTAAACTGTGGATTATATTCGTTCATGTTGTTCGAATGTTCTTGTGAAGACTTATGTTGCAATTTCTAGCCGTTGATTCAACTTATATATTTTCAATCAATGGCTGATAGTTGTCATCTCATTCAGGATGGCTCCAAAAAGGGTTCCCAACGCTAACCCAGAGGGTGAAGAAGTTCCTGATTGTCCTCCTTCCCCTCCTCCTCCATCTGAGGCATGGAGAGCAATTATGCAAGCGACGAACCCGAACACCCAGATGCTTATGCAAATGATGCAGAACTTTCAAGCAAATCAAGCAAATCAAGGTGGTCATGGGAACCAAGGCCAAGGTAATTTGTTCAACCAACCTCACTTTGCAACTCTCAACCAATTCCTGGCAAACCAACCGAAGGCATTCAATTACTGTGTGGATCCGCTAGATTGCTGAAGACTGGATAACAGACATCAAAAAGCATTTCGAGTGCAGTAACATGAGACCTGAGGATTATGTCAAGTTTGCCGCCTTCCAACTCAAGGACCAAGCCGCTGATTGGTGGCAGCAGTACAAAGATTCCAGAGAAGGACGTGAAATCTCATGGACTGACTTCTGCAAGGATTTCCGCTCTCACCACATTCCAACTATTGTCATGGAAGGTATGCGTGAGCAATTCCGCAACCTGAAGCAAGGCACCATGTATGTTTATCAATACAATGTCAAGTTCCAGAACCTTGCCCGCTATGCCAAGCAAGACATCCCATATTCCAAGAGCAAGATTTATCAATTCCGTGGTGGTCTGAAGGATGAACTCCAACAAGCTCTCATCTTGTTCGAGCCGGATGAATTTGATCAATTCTATAACCTGGCACTTAAGCAAGAGGCAGCCCAGCTCAAGTGTGAAGCTTCCAAAAAGAGGATTAGAGATGTTGTTAACTCCTCCTCTTCTTCCCAAGTGGTCGCAAGCAGCAGAAGTTTTGGCTTCCATCTCCTCCAGTGCTCCGCCCTCCAAACAACAAAAACAAACACTCTGGTGGTCGTGGTTTCTCCCACCCACCCAACCAAGGCAATCAGTCCAAGTCGCAGTACCAAGCTCCAAGACCAAGTGTTCCTACTCCTCGTCCAGTTTCCGAGGTGACTTGCTACAAATGTGGTCTGAAGGGTCATTATTCCAACAAGTGCACCAACCAGAGGCGACTTCCGCCTCCTCCACCTGTCAGCACTGCTATTGTCAAGCACAATCCAAAGCAAGCTAGAGTGAATCTGATTAATGCAGCTCAAGCAGAGAATTCTTCAGATGTGATACTTGGTAACCTTCTAGTCAATCTTAAACCTGCTAAAGTTTTGTTTGATTTGGGTGCAACATGTTCCTTCATGTCATATCCATTTGCATCAAAGCAGAGTGTTGTCACCAAAAATTTTCCAAGGCAGTTATCAATTGTTTATCCGGGAAAACTGATGCATTCTAGTGTGTATGCTCCGGATATATCTATTTACATGGGTGAGTTCTGGTTTCTCCAGTTATTATTGGCAACTCCGACATTGATCTTATTCTTGGGATGGATTGGCTCTCCAAGCATGATGCAAACATTGATTGTGCAAATAAGGAAGTCAAGCTTACTCATCCTGACGAAGACGTGATTATCTTCGCCTCTCGAGATAACACAATCAGGCTATTCACTCTCAATGACATGGGCGAGATCAATGCCATCTCTCAAATTCCGTTGGTCAATGAGTATGAAGATGTTTTCCTTGAAAGAGCTTCCAGGCATGCCTCCGCATCGTCAAGTTGAATTCGTCACTGAACTCGAGCCCGGTACCAAGCTAGCATGTCGGCGTCCATACAAGCTTTCCCCTGATGAGTTGAAGGAGCTGAAGAAACAACTCGATGAGCAAGAGCGTATAGGTCTAATCAGGCCTAGCACTTCTCCTTGGGGATGTGGTGTTCTATTTGTCAAGAAGAAGGATGGCACGGAGCGCCTTTGCGTTGATTACCGGCCATTGAACAAGAAGACAATAAAGAACAAGTATCCGCTCCCCAATATCAATGAATTGTTCGAGCAGCTCAAAGGAGCAAAGGTGTTCTCAAAGCTCGATCTCCGGATGGGTTACCACCAGATCCGTATCCGTGAAGAAGATATTCACAAGACCGCATTCAGAACAAGCTACGGCTCCTATGAATACACGGTCATGTCT
>LR738715.1:337030536-337061089 GCA_902687465.1 Secale cereale
ATTGTCAAGCACAATCCAAAGCAAGCTAGAGTGAATCTGATTAATGCAGCTCAAGCAGAGAATTCTTCAGATGTGATACTTGGTAACCTTCTAGTCAATCTTAAACCTGCTAAAGTTTTGTTTGATTTGGGTGCAACATGTTCCTTCATGTCATATCCATTTGCATCAAAGCAGAGTGTTGTCACCAAAAAATTTCCAAGGCAGTTATCAATTGTTTATCCGGGAAAACTGATGCATTCTAGTGTGTATGCTCCGGATATATCTATTTACATGGGTGAGTTCTGGTTTCTCCAGTTATTATTGGCAACTCCGACATTGATCTTATTCTTGGGATGGATTGGCTCTCCAAGCATGATGCAAACATTGATTGTGCAAATAAGGAAGTCAAGCTTACTCATCCTGACGAAGACGTGATTATCTTCGCCTCTCGAGATAACACAATCAGGCTATTCACTCTCAATGACATGGGCGAGATCAATGCCATCTCTCAAATTCCGTTGGTCAATGAGTATGAAGATGTTTTCCTTGAAAGAGCTTCCAGGCATGCCTCCGCATCGTCAAGTTGAATTCGTCACTGAACTCGAGCCCGGTACCAAGCTAGCATGTCGGCGTCCGTACAAGCTTTCCCCTGATGAGTTGAAGGAGCTGAAGAAACAACTCGATGAGCAAGAGCGTATAGGTCTAATCAGGCCTAGCACTTCTCCTTGGGGATGTGGTGTTCTATTTGTCAAGAAGAAGGATGGCACGGAGCGCCTTTGCGTTGATTACCGGCCATTGAACAAGAAGACAATAAAGAACAAGTATCCGCTCCCCAATATCAATGAATTGTTCGAGCAGCTCAAAGGAGCAAAGGTGTTCTCAAAGCTCGATCTCCGGATGGGTTACCACCAGATCCGTATCCGTGAAGAAGATATTCACAAGACCGCATTCAGAACAAGCTACGGCTCCTATGAATACACGGTCATGTCTATTGCCCTCGCAAATGCTCCACCCACTTTCTCGAGGATGATGCACTTCATATTCAACCCCTACACCAATGAATTTGTTCTCATCTATCTGGATGACATCTTGGTATTCTCCAAGAATGAAGAAGACCATGCCAAGCACCCCCGTTTGGTCCTGGACAGACTCCGTGAACACAAGTTCTATGCGAAGTTCTCCAAATGTGAATTTTGGCTGGATAAGGTCTTATATCTTGGCCATATCATCTCTGCTGAGGGTATTTCGGTCAACCCCGAGAAAGTTGAAGCTATTGTCAACTGGGATCCCCCGCAGAACGTCAAGCAACTCTGAAGCTTCCTTGGTCACGCTAGCTATTGCAGAAGGTTCATTGAGAACTTCTCCAAGATTGCCAAGCCTCTCTCGAACTTGCTGCGGAAGAATGTCAAGTACAACTGGTCTCCTGATTGTGATGTGGCATTCAAAACACTCAAAGAGAAGCTCATTTCTTCTCCGGTTCTTACTCCTCCGGATGAGTCCAAGCCCTATGAAGTCTTCTGTGATGCTTCTTTACAGGGACTTGGTGGTGTTCTCATGCAAGACAAGAAGATTGTGGCATACACTTCTCGTCAGTTGAAGCCAAATGAGAAGAACTACCCCACACATGATCTCGAGCTAGCAGCAGTGGTACATGCCTTGATCACGTGGAGACACCTTCTATTGGGCAGAAAAGTGGACATCTTCACCGATCACAAGAGCTTGAAGTACATCTTCACACAGCCGAACCTGAACCTTCGCCAGACTCGCTGGGTTGAGATGATCCAAGAGTATGATCCAAGCATCGAATACACACCTCGCAAGGCCAATGTCATTGCAGATGCCTTGAGCAGAAAGGCATATTGCAACAGTCTCCTTCTCAAGCCGTTTCAGCCTGAACTTTGTGAATCATTCAGGAAGCTCAACCTCCAAGTTGTTCCGCAAGGCTTTCTCGCAAACCTTCAAGTTGCTCCTACCTTGGAAGATCAGATCCGTGAGGCCCAACTCAGTGATGCTATGGTGCAAAAAGTGAAACATGGTATTGCTAAGGGTACTCCCAAATACAAGTGCTATCGTGTTGATGAGAAAGACACCTTGTTCTTTGAGGACAGAATTGTGGTTCCCAAGGGTGATCTCAGGAAGCTCATAATGAACGAAGCACATGACTCCCTCCTCTGGATTCATCCCGGAAGTTCCAAGATGTACCTAGACCTCAAGCAATCTTACTGGTGGACTCGCATGAAAAGGGAGATTGCACAATTCGTGAATGAATGTGATGTCTGCAGAAGAGTGAAGGCAGAGCATCAACGTCCAGCCAGTCTCCTCCAACCTCTACCTAATCCCGAGTGGAAATTCGACAATATTGTTATGGATTTCGTCACTGGGTTTCCTAAGTCCAAGAAAGGGAATGATGCTATCTTTGTTGTGATTGACAAGCTAACCAAAGTAGCTCACTTCCTTCCCGTCAAAGAATCCATCAATGCAGCTCAGCTGGCAGAGTTGTACACTTCCAAAATTGTTTTGTTGCATGGCATTCCTCAAGTTATCTCCTTAGACCGTGGAAGTTTGTTCACATCCAAGTTCTGGGACTCCTTTCAGCCAGCCATGGGCACTAAGATTCGTTTCAGCACTGCGTTTCACCCTCAGACTAGTGGTCAAGTCGAAAGAGTGAACCAGATCCTCGAAGACATGCTGAGAGCTTGTGTCATCTCTTTTGGCATGAAGTGGGAAGATTGTCCCCCGTTTGCCGACTTCTCTTACAACAACAGTTTCCAAGCAAGTGCCGGCAAAGCTCCTTTTGAAATCCTCTATGGCAGAAAGTGCCGTACCCCTCTCAACTGGTCCGAGACTGGTGAACGTAAACTTCTTGGCGATGATTTGATCTCAGAAGCCGAAGAAATGTGCAAAGTCATACGTGAGAATCTCAAGGCCGCTCAGTCGCGTCAAAAGAGCTACTATGACGGCAAGTATCGTGATTTGGCTTTCGACATTGGGGATCATGTCTATCTTCGTGTTTCTCCTATGAAAGGAACCCAAAGATTCGGTATCAAAGGAAAGACTGCCCCTAGATACGTGGGCCCTTTCAAGATTCTTGGCAAAAGAGGCGATCTAGCCTATCCACTTGACCTCCCCTCCAACTTTGCAAATGTTCATGATGTGTTTCACGTGTCTCAACTCCGCAAGTGCTTCAAGACACCTGAACGCACCATTCCGTTCGAGGAGATTGATCTTCAATGAGACTTGTCTTACCGTGAGCACCTTGTTGCTATTCTTGAAGAAACTGAGCGCAGGACCCGCAACAAGTCAATCAAGTTCTTGAAAGTTAAGTGGTCACACCATACAGACCGAGAAGCTACGTGGGAACGAGAAGATCACCTTCGTTCCGAGTATCCTTCCTTCTTCCAGTCCTAGATCTCGGGACGAGATCTTTTCGTAGTAGAGGAGAGTTTGTAATGCCCCAGATGTAACACATTCCAATTATGGCAATATATGAAACTTTGACTTCATCAATTCCATTCTGCGCTCTTCTTTCATTCCGGGTTTCTTCGTTTTGTCGTGTGCGAGTGTGCATTTCATCCATGTCATGTTATCATGTGCATTGCATTGCATTCGTGTTGTCACTTGCACCCGGTCCCACTCGTCTCTTCCCGTTGTCCGTTTCGAGTTCCGACACTCACACACGTGCCCGTGGCACCCCCGAATCCTTATTTCATGTGTGGCCGTGTAACGTTTCCAGAATGAGGTGAGACTTGTCATGCGATGTTGTTTTCGTACGTGTAGGCCGCCTATCAAGTTTCATCGCGTTCGGAGTTCGTTTGGTACTCCAACGGCTAACCTAGTGGGCTAAAAGTACCTCTTCTTTTTGGCCTAAGACCCCCTCCACAACAGCCCACTAACCCAGCACAACCACTTCCATCATCTCGGTCATCGGTTCACGAACGTGTGGCCGAAAACCGCACCCCATTTGGAGTCTCCTAGCTCCCTATGCCTAAAAAACGTCCCCCACGTCCATTTTTGGGATGAAACCCTAGCCCGAGCTCCTCCCACCGCGCCGGCCGCGTCCGCCGGCGCAGGAGACGTCCACCACCGCCCCCTCGGCCAACCAAAGGGCACCACGTGGCCCTACGCCACCGGCCTCTCTGCCCCGCACCGACCGGGCCCGCCCGGCCCGGCGCGCCTCCGCCCCTCCGCCTCCGCGCCCTGCAGCCCGGCCCTCCCGGCCTGGCGGGCCTCCGCCCCTCCGCCTCCGCGCCCTGCAGCCCGGCCTCGCAAGCTCACCGCCGCTCCCGCCGGCCAGCCGCCCGGCCGCGCCTCGGCCGCCGCCCGCGCCGGCACACCTCCCAACTGGCGAGCCGCCTCCGCGTCCCGTCCCTCCGTCCGCTTCCGCCAACCGCCGGTGCCGCGCTCACCTCCGCTGCCAGCCGGACTACCGCCGCCGCCGGCGCCGGTCACCTCCTCGTCGGCCGTCGTCCTCGTCCCGTCTCGATCCGGCCGGATCAGGATCAGATCCACCAGTGCATCCATCCAAACACCCCCCTCTCCGGCCCGGATCCCTCCATCCCGCACGGATCCGTACCGTTGACTTTCTCAGAGAGGTATAAATTTTCACTAAGTCCGAGATCTGCTATATTTTGTTGCCTCATTTGCGCGGTTATAACTTCGTGCTCGTAGATCCGTTTTGGGCGTGTAGTATATCGAAATGACCATGGTGATGTGCTCTACATTTTGTTCCATTGTGGCATGCTTGTTTGAAATCATCTTGATGACCTAATCATCGTGACAAGAGTGCTACTTGTTATAAACTGCTGTTACTTGTTAATTTGATGCCATGTTTGAGATATGATAACTTTGTGCATGTTTATCCAAATGGAGCATATGATATGTCAAAATGTTCATTGTGAAGTGCTCTACATGATGGTTGCTGTAGCATTCATGTTAGGTGTCATTTTGCCATGTTAATCTCTGTTGCAAAAGTGCATGTGGCTGTTAAGTGTTGAAACTTGTTGTGAGATGCTGTTTTGACATGCTCTTTGCTATTGATGTGTTTGTCCTCATGTCACATGCCAATATATTTCAGAAGCACCATCATATGGTCTTTGATGTGGTGCAAACCACTTTCCATGATATGCCTTGAGGTGACTTAAACAATCTTGTAAACATGACATGCCAATGTTACTGTTTTATACTTAGTGAAAAAACTGCTAAGTCTGGAATATGTTTTAACTTGATGCTATGTTTGCTTGATGCCCCACTTTAATCCATGCTTGTTTTGGAGTGGCCAATGATCATTCCTTGTTGTCCATGTTTTTTGTCTATCCATTCATGCCCTCACTTGCACATATGTCTTGTTGTAGCTTATTTATTTCTTGACCTCAAGTTGCTATAAATTATACCTGTCAGGTTTTTATCAGCATGATCAATTTGGTGTAGCTTGTTGCTATTGATCCATGCCTCCTATGGAGTTGCTTCGATGGAGTTGTTTGCTGTGGGATATGTCTACTACAGGTCCATGATCCTTATATGCTTAGTGGAGTTGATATGCATGTTGTTTTGTGCCTCCGAAGGGAGCATCGTGATGATGTTTTTGCCTTCCCAGATTTTGACTAAGTCTGGATAATTTTATTGCAACTTGCCATGCTTGGGTAATTGTGTTCCAGTAGGTTTTTGGGTGTGTTCTAAGTTCATACTTGTTAAGTATCATGTCTACTTCATGTCCATGCCCTTTGTCTCCATGTTTGGGTGTTGTAGCGTATATATCACTTGCTCCAAAGTTGCTATGTGGCTGGTAACTTCAGCTTTGCATTGTATCTTGTTTCGTGTGTATGTGTTGAACCGTTGCTACGTTATGAGCGTGCCCTATATGAAACTTGTGTGATTTTGCATGTAGACTCATAATATCATGTTGTTTACATGTTTGGAGTGTGTTTGCTTGATGTTTGGTTGCATCTTGCACCGTTGCCTTGCTTGTCTTGTTTTGCTCATATCTTCTAGACCGTAGCTCCGAATTAAACAAACATTATATGAAACTTGACTAGAATTTCGTGTAGATCATCATTGTGCATGTTAACTTGCTGTTTAACAACTTTAACTTAAGGCTTGTTCAGATCTAGACCAATTTCAAAATATGCATATGAGGACTTACCGGATTTGCTATATGTTGATTCCGACCTCATTTAAACTTATTGTTTTGTGTTGTTCTTGTCTGCTTCATCCCTTGCCATCAAATGCATCATATAGACTTGTCTTGCATCATGTTGACTGTGCATTGCACCGTGTTTGATATTGTGCCACGTTGTGTTCTTGTGTCGAGTAGAGCCGGGAGCCGAGACCGAGAACGAGGGTCCAACCGAGGTTGAGTACGAGGAGCCGTCTTACGATCCCATCGACGACTCGACAGGCAAGATGACCTGACCCAGATATCATTACTATCTTTTCCTATTGCTAGATGTCTCGCTCTTTAGCTTATTGCCTCGATGCCCATGTTTGTTTGTCAGCCTCCTATTGTAGCCATGAATCTCTCTAACCATCGAACCTAGCAAACCTTTGTTTGGCTACGTAAGCTCCGCTCAGCCCCTCTTATAACATTGCTAGTTGCAGGAGAAGATTTGAAGATTCTTGCTTCATGTGGAAGTTATTGTTGGGATATCACACTATATAATATGTCAACTAAATCATCTATATATTGGTAATGGGTGGAAGGCTAAGCCTCTTGCTTGGTGTTTTGTTCCACTCATGCCACCCTAGGAACCATATAAACCGGTGTTATGTTCCTTGATTATGCGTCCCTAACACGGTTGGGGTTTATGGGCCCCCCTCGATAACCCGCTTAGCTCTAAAGCTTTTCCAGCAAGGCCCGACATTGGTTTTACATTTGCCTAATAACTAAAACTTGCATAGGGCGTTGCAAACCCGAGTTCTTAATCAACAACCCGGGCCAGTGCTCCTCTTGTGTGTTGGTCCAAACTGGGGTTATGCGCGGCCACCACGAGGAAACTCGAGGATTGGTTTTACCTATAGGATCGCCCATCCGGTCGTGGCCTCAGACTAGATACGCGCGGCTATTGTCAGGGTGTCGGCACGCCGGGAGGTCTTGCTGGATTAGTTTTACCTTAGTCGGAATATCTTGAGCACGGGATTCCGAGAATACTCTGGTCTTCCCACCTTGGAGTTGCGACTCCGCGGATCGTGAGCTTGTGATGGGCTAAGTTGGGACACCCCTGCAGGGTTTGATCTTTCGAAAGTCGTGCCCGCAGTTATGTGGCAGATGGGAATTTGTTAATATCCGGTTGTAGATAACTTGACACCATGTTTAGAATACACTACCAGCGTGAGTAACCGTGACGATCATTTTCTGAAGGGGTTCGGGAAGTGAACACGGTGGGGTTATGATTGACGTGCTTAGATAGGATCAATTCGTGATCACTTTGACGCTCGTGGCACTTCTCTTCTCGCTCTAAACACGTAAGCTAGTGCTAGTGCAACTGCAACATTGTTCTTCAGCCTTGTTCCACACCAAGGCTTAGATAGTTTTGCTACCCGGGAACGGGATTGCTGAGTCCTCCGTGGCTCACAGATTCTACACAACACCAGATGCAGGTACCATGGTGAACTACACAGGTGATGGCACAGAGCTGTACTGGGAGTTCGATGAAGAACGTGGGCGATACTACGTGTACTATCCCGATGATCAGTAGTGGCTTCTACTAGGGGCGATTCGGACCTTGTGGCTTTATTTATTTGGTATCTTTCTTTTGGATCTTCGTCCGTAGTCGGACTGTGATGTTATTTGGATGATGATTGCTTATGTAATGTATTGTGTGACGTGGCGAGTGTAAGCCAACTACTCTTTTGCAATTTAATCCCTCTTTTACATGAGTCATGCAAAGATACCATACTTGAGATCATTCTAGTATGAGCTTATACCTTTAAGTCGTGCCTCGACACGTAGGCAGTATAATCTCATACTGGGCATTACACAGGGCGCGCCCAGGGGGGTAGGCGCGCCCCCCACCCTTCTGGGCCCCACGTTGCTCCACCGACGTATTTTTTCCTCCTATATATATCCATGTACCCTGAAAACATCGAGGAGCACCAAGAAACCCTAATTCTACCACCGTAACCTTCTGTTCTCGAGAGATCCCATCTTGGGGCCTGTTCCGGAGCTCTGCCGGAGGGGGCATCGATCATGGAGGGCTTCTACATCAACACCATAGCCCCTCCAATGAGTTGTGAGTAGTTTACCACACACCTTCGGGTCCATAGTTATTAGCTAGATGGCTTCTTCTATCTCTTTGGATCTCAATAAAAAGTTCTCCTCGATCTTCGAGGAGATCTATTTGATGTAATCTTTTTGCGGTGTGTTTGTCGAGATCTGATGAATTGTGGGTTTATGATCAAGATTATCTATGAAAAATATTGGATTCTTTTCTGAAATATTTTTTGTATGATTATAATATCCTTGCAAGTCTCTTCGAATAATTGGTTTGGTTTGGCCTACTAGGTCTATAGTTCTTGCAATTGGGAGAAGTGCTTGGCTTTGGGTTCAATCTTGCGGTGTCCTTTCCCAGTGATAGCAGGGTCAGCAAGGCACGTATAGTATTGTTGCCATCAAGGTTAAAAAGATGGGGTTTATATCATATTGCTTGAGTTTATCCCTCTACATCATGTCATCTTGCTTAAGGCGTTACTCTGTTCTTATGAACTTAATACTCTAGATGCATGTTGTATAGCGGTTGATGTGTGGAGAAATAGTAGTAGATGCAGAATTGTTTCGGTCTACTTGTCACGGATGTGATGCCTATATATAATGATCATGCCTAGATATTCTCATAACTCTGCGCTTTTCTATCAATGGCTTGACAGTAATTTGTTCACCCACCGTAGAAATCTGCTATCATGAGAGAAGCCACTAGTGAAACGTATGACCGGGGTCTATCTTTATAATTTTACTTTCCCTTCAACTAGCCAATTTATGTCGCCGTTGTTCATTTTCTTTATTTACTTTCTGTTTCGATACCAAAATTACCAAAAATATTATCTATCCTATCTATCAGATCTCACTCTCATAAGTGACCGTGAAGGGATTGACACCCCCTTATCACGTTGGCTGGGAGGTTCTTATTTGTTTGTGCAGGTGCGAGGGACTCGCGCGTGCTCTTCCACTGGATTGATACCTTGGTTCTCAAAAATTGAGGGAAATACTTACGCTACTGTGCTGCCCTTTCCTCTTCGAGGGAATACAACGCAAGCTCGAGAAGTAGCAAGAAGAATTTCTGGCACCGTTGCCAGGGAGATCTACGCAAAAGTCATATACCAAGTACCTATCACAAACCCTTATCCCTCGCACTACATTATTTGCCTCTCGTTTTCCTCTCCCACACTTCACCCTTGCTGTTTTATTCGCCCTTCTTCATCCGTGTGTTTTACCGTTCGCTTGTTAGCTTGTGTGTTGGATTGCTTGTTTGTCACAATGGCTCCCCCTATCAGTGTTGATCCTCACCTTAAGAGGTTGGAAGAGATTGAAAACAATGTTAGAAGTTTTATGTCTGCGCAATTTGAGCACAATGATTTCTTCAGAACCAAGCTTAAAGAACAAAAAAGTTTTATGGAATATATGAAAAAAGAGCTTGATGATATGTCTAAAGAATTTTATGGTTTGAAATCTCAGTTTGCTCATCTTGAGAACTTAATAGCCCAAATTTCGGATAAGCAAGCCACCTTGTTTTCTAGTATGAATCTTGATAAACATCGGACTGGAGATGAATCTACTTTAGTTAAAAGGCGTCCCAAGGAAAGGCATGGAACATTTTCCTACAAAGAAAATCAAATTACCTTATGAATCTATTATGAGAGCAACTTATGGATTGCCTACCAAAGATAGCAATACCTAGATCTATTCTTGTATCGTGCCTAGCTAGGGGCGTCAAACGATGGCGATTGTTGGGAGGCAACCCAATTTTATTTTATTTGTTTTTGCTTCTATTTAGGAATAAATATTGCATGTAGTTTCTGTTTAGATGTGGTTTTGTGTTTTAATTAGTGTTTGTGCCAAGCAGAACTTTTGGGAAGACTTGTGTGAAGTTTATGTGATCATGCTGTAAAAAACAGAAACTTGAGCGCTCACGAGATTCGCTATAATTTTTTACTGGAGAGTGCTTTTTAGTTGATTCTTTTTGCAGATGATTAATAGACAAATTCCGCACTTCCAAAATTTTATTTCAATTTTTTTAGAGTTACAGAAGTACTCGAAAGTTACAGATTACTACAGACTCTTATGTTTTTGACAGATTCTGTTTTTCCTGTGTTGTTTGCTTATTTTGATGAATCTATGAGTAGTATCGGGGGTATGAATCATAGAGAAGTTGGAATACAGTAGGTTTAACACCAATATAAACAAAGAATGAGTTAATTACAGTACCTTTGAGTGGTGGTTTGTTTTCTTATACTAACAGAGCTCACGAGATTTTTGGCTAAGTTTTGTTTTGTGAAGTTTTCAAGTTTTGATTATGGATTTGATTGACAATGGAACAAAGAGTTGCAAAAGCCTAAGCTTGGGGATGCCCAAGGCACCCCAAGGAAAAAATTCAAGAATAACCAAAAGTCTAAGCTTGGGGATGCCTCGGGAAGGCATCCCCTCTTTCGTCTTCGTTTATCGGTAACCTTACTTGAGACTATATTATTATTCACCACATGATATGTGTTTTGCTTGGAGCGTCATCTATGATTTGAGTCTTTGCTTTTTAGTTTTCCACAATCATCCTTGCTGGACACACCTTTTGAGAGAGATAAATATGATTTAGAATTTATTAGAATACTCTATGTGATTCACTTACATCTTTTGAGCTAGATAGTTTTGCTCTAGTGCTTCACTTATATCTTTTAAAGCACGGTGGTGGTTTTTATTTTGTAGAAATTATTGATCTCTCATGCCTCACTTATATCTTTTTGAAAGTCTCTTAGAACAGCATGGTAATGTGCTTTGGTTATAAAACTAGTCCTAATATGATAGGCATCCAAGATGAGTATAGTAAAAACTTTCATACAAGTGCATTGAATATTATGAGAAGGTTGATACTTGATGATTGTTTTGAGATATGAGGATTGTGATATTAGAGTCGTGCTAGTGGAGTAATTGTGAATTTGAGAAACACTTGTGTTAAAGTTTGTGATTCCCGTAGCATGTACATATGGTGAACCATTATGTGATGAAGTTGGAGCATGATTTATTTATTGAGTGTCATCCTTTGTGTGGAGATCGGGATCGCGCGATGGTTAACTCCTACTAACCCTTCCCCTAGGAGCATGCGTTGAATACTTTGTTTTGATAACTCATAGATTTTTGCAATAAGTATATGAGTTCTTTATGACTAATGGTGAGTCCATGGATTATACGCACTCTCACCTTTCCACCATTGCTGGCCTCTCTTGTACCGCGCAACTTTCGCCGGTACCATACACCCACCATATACCTTCCTCAAAACAGACACAATACCTACCTATCATGGCATTTCCATAGCCATTCTGAGATATATTGCCATGTAACTTTCCACCCTTTCGTTCATATGACACGCTTCATCATTATCATTCACGTGGAGTCATATTTTGTTCTAGCTTCAAGTTGTAAGTAAATAAAAGTGTGATGATCATCATTATTAGAGCATTGTCCCAGTGAGGAAAGGATGATGGAGACTATGATTCCCCCACAAGTCGGGATGAGACTCCGGACGAAAAAAAGAAGAAAAAAAGGGGGAAGAAATAAAAGAGGCCATAAAAAAGAAATAGAGAAAAGACCAAAGAAAAAAAAGAGAAAAAAATGAGAGAAAAAGAGAGAAGGGACAATGTTACTATCCTTTTTCCACATTTGTGCTTAAAAGTAGCACCATGATCTTCATGATAGAGAGTCTCTTGTTTTGTCACTTTCATAAAATAGTGGGAATTTTCATTATAGAACTTGGCTTGTATATTTCGATGACGGGCTTCCTCAAATACCCCAGGTCTTCGTGAGCAAGCAAGTTGGATGCACACCCACTTAGTTTCTTTTGTTGAGCTTTCATACGCTTATAGATCTAGTGCATCCGTTTCATGGCAATCCCTACTCTCACATTGATATCTATTGATGGGCATCTCCATAGCTCATCAATACGCCTAGTTGATGTGAGACTATCTTCCTCTTTTGTCTTCTCCACAACCACCACTCTATTCCACATAGTGCTATATCCATGGCTCACGCTCATGTATTGCGTGAAGTTGAAAGGTTTGAAAGAATTGAAGTATGAAATAACTGCTTGGCTGAAACCGGGGTTGTGCGTGATTTAAATATTTTGTGTGGGGAAGATAGAGCATAGCCAGACTATATGATTTTGTAGGGATAACTTTCTTTGGCCACGTTATTTTGAGAAGACACGATTGCTCTCTTAGTATGCTTGAAGTATTATTATTCTTATGTTGATATAGACTTTTGACTTGAATCTTTAGGATCTGAACATTCATGCCACAATAAAGAAAATTACATTGAGAATTATGTTGGTTAGCGTTCCACATCGAAAATTCTGTTTTTATCATTTACCTACTTGAGGACGAGCATGAATTAAGCTTGGGTATGCTTGATAGGTCTCCAACGTATCTATAATTTTTTGTTGTTCCATGCTATTATATATTCTGTTTTGGATGTTTAATGGGCTTTATTATACACTTTATTATTATTTTTGGGACTAACCTACTAACCCAAGGCCCAATGCAAATTGCTGTTTTTTGCCTATTTCAGTGTATCGCAGAAAAGGAATATCAAACGCAGTCCAAACGGAATGAAACCTTCGGGAGAGTTATTTTTGGAACGGTATCTTCACGAGAGACTTGGAGTACAAGTCAGAGAAGAAACGAGGTGCCCGTGAGGGGGCAGGGCGCGCCCAGGGGGATAGGTGCGCCCCCACCCTCGTGGGCCCCAAGTTGCTCCACTTACGTACTTTTTCCTCCTATATATATCCACGTACCCTGAAAACATCGAGGAGCACCAAGAAACCCTAATTCCACAGCCGTAACCTTCTGTTCCCGAGAGATCCCATCTTGGGGCCTGTTTCGGAGCTCCGCCGGAGTGGGCATCAAACACGGAGGGCTTCTAGATCAACACCATAGCCCCTTCGATGAGTTGTGTGTAGTTTACCACAGACCTTCGGGTCCATAGTTATTAGCTAGATGACTTCTTCTCTCTCTTTGGATCTCAATACAAAGTTATCCTCGATCTTCGAGGAGATCTATTCGATGTAATCTTTTTGCGGTGTGTTTGTCGAGATCCGACGAATTGTAGGTTTATGATCAAGATTATCTATGAACAATATTGGATTTGTTTCTGAAATCTTTTATGTATGATTATAATATCCTTGCAAGTCTCTTCGAATTATTGGTTTGGTTTGGCCTACTATATCTATAGTTCTTGCAATGGGAGAAGTTCTTGGCTTTGGGTTCAATATTGCGGTGTCCTTTCCGAGTGACAGCAGGAGCAACAAGGCACGTATAGTATTGTTGCCATCGAAGATAAAAAGATGGGGTTTATATCATATTGCTTGAGTTTATCCCTCTACATCATGTCATCTTGCTTAAGGCGTTACTCTGTTCTTATGAACTTAATACTCTAGATGCATGCTGGATAGCGGTCAATGTCTGGAGTAATAGTAGTAGATGCAGAATCGTTTTAGTGTACTTGTCACGGACGTGATGCCTATATATAATGATCATTCCTAGATATTCTCATAGCCATGCGCTTTTCTATCAATTGCTCGACAGTAATTTGTTCACCCACCGTAGAAATCTGTTATCATGAGAGAAGCCACTAATGAAACCTATGACCCGGGTCTATCTTTATCATTTTACTTTTCCTTCAACTAGCCAATTTCCATTGCCGTTGTTTATTTTCTTTATTTAGTTTCTGTTCCTATACCAAAAATACCAAAAATATTAGCTTATCATATCTATCAGATCTCACTCTCGTAAGTGACCGTGAAGGGATTGACAACCCCTTATCGCGTTGGCTGTGAGGTTCTTATTTGTTTGTGCAGGTGCAAGGGACTCGCCCGTGGTCTCCTACTGGATTGATACCTTGGTTCTCAAAAACTGAGGGGAATACTTACGCTACTGTGTTGCATCGCCCTTTCCTCTTTGTGGGAATAAAACGCAAGCTCGAGAAGTAGTAGTGCGCGTTGGAAAATGATGCGAGAGGCCAACTAGGCGAAGACAAGGAAGTAGTACAAGTGCAAGATCGATAATTAAAGAGAAGGGAATAATGTGCATGGGCACGCTTCTCTAGTCGATAGACAAACCGGAAGGCATGGATGAAGACACGCGGAGGGGCAATTAATGTGTGTGTGGTAGGCGGTCCTATGTAGAGAGGTCGTGGTTTGGTCGATGTGTGCATGGGTAAAGAGGGGGAGACTTGACTAGAGATATATATCATACATTTGTGTGTGGAAATAGCTAGAGACCTGGCTGCACATAGAGCAAAATTGGTTGGTGCATGTGACAGCCTGATTTTTGCCCTCTTTTATTTGCCTGAGTTTCATTTGGATTTAGTTTGAAATTTGAAATTTTGGAATCTTTTCATATGGACTTAAACACTTGGGTACCCTTGGCTATCACCCAAGTGCCTCATCTCCATCTCAAATCATCTTTTCCTCTCTGGTTCACTCTAAAATAATAATTGGAATATTTTTCTTTATGGAAAAATATTCATTTTTCCCTCTAAAACCCTAGTTAGCTCATTGTACTCCAAAGCAACCCCAATTTTTCTTACCCAGAAAAATCTGAGGAAATTCACAAATATTCTTTGAACCCCAAGACACCTTTCTGAGCAAAAATATTGCACTACTTTTTGGAATATTTTTGCTACAGAAAATAGTTTCTATTCTGGACATAAATGGTAGTTTCTACAGCAACTACCATTTTACTTGCTCCATTGTAGCTGAAATTTCTTGTCCATCTTCACCTTAGTAACTTATGGATAGCCTCCAAAGCACAGCTCGCAACTCCCAGACATTTGACCTAAGACTCAGCGAGGCAATGAGGTAATATGGGTCATCGTGGACACCCTAACCAAGGTAGCTCACTTTATCCCGGTCAAGACCACAGATCGAGCAGATCAACTTACATAGATGTATGTGTCCAGAATAGTCATTCTTCATGGAGTACCTCGAACCATCACTTCTGACCAAGGTTCACTCTTCACCTCTGCTTTTTGGTCACGTCTCCATCAAGACTTGGGGACAGCGCTGAAATAAAGTACCGTTTATCATCCTCGGACTGATGGACAGACAGAGCGGGTAAACCAAATACTCGAAGATATGTTGCGAGCCTGCGTCTTGGCCCAAGAATCTAAATGGTAAGATTGTCTGCCTTATGTCGAGTTCTCCTACAACAACAGCTTCCAAACAAGTCTAAAGATGTCATCGTACGAGGCTTTGTATGGCCGTAAGTGCCGCACCCCTTTAAATTGGTCTTAGACTGGGGATAGCCGTATCTTCGGGACAAATCTCATAATGGAAGCTGAGAAACAAGTTAAGGAGATCAGAGACAGATTGCAATTGGCCAAATCTTGACAGAAGAGTTGTTATGATGCAAAACACCGACAAATCAGTTTTGAGCCCGGAGAACACGTATACCTCTGAGTCATTCCTATGAAAGGAGTCAAGAGATTCCAGACTCACGGAAAGTTGGCACCTAGATTATTTGGCCCATTTCCAGTTATTTCTCGAGTGGGCACTGTTGCTTATCAGTTGGAATTACCCCCAGAATTGTCTGATGTGCACAATGTATTTCATGTCTCACAGTTGAGGCGATGCATATCGCTGCCTGAGAAAAGGACTGCCATGACCAACATACAGTTGGTAAAGGATTTAACGTACGAAGAGAGATCGTTCCAAATTTTGGATCAGACGGAAAGGGCCACTCGCAGTAAAGTGAGGAAGTTTTATAAAGTCCAGTGGGAGCATCACACCGAGTCAGAATCAACCTGGGAACGGGAAGAATTCCTAAGGACACATTATCCAGAATGGTTTTCTAAAGCAACCAAATCTCGAGGACGAGATTCATTCTAAGTAGGGGAGGTTTGTGAGAGCCTAATTTTTGCCCTCATATATTTGCCTGAGTTTCATTTGGATTTAGTTTGAAACTTGAAATTTTTGAATCTTTTCATATGGACTTAAACACTTGGGTACCCTTGGCTTTCACCCAAGTGCCTCATCTCCATCTCAAATCATCTTTTCCTCTCTGGTTCACTCCAAAATAATAATTGGAATATTTTTCTTTATGGAAAAATATTAATTTTTCCCTCTAAAACCCTAGTTAGCTCATTGTGCTCCAAAGCAACCCCAATTTTTCTTGCCCAAAAAAATCTGAGGAAATTCAAAAATATTCTTTGAACCCTAAGACACCTTTCTAAGCAAAAATATTGCACTACTTTTTGGAATTTTTTTTACAGAAAATATTTTCTGTTCTGGACAGAAATGGTAGTTTCTACAGCAACTACCATTTTACTTGCTCCATTGTAGCTGAAATTTCTTGTGCATCTTCACCTTAGTAACTTATGGCTAGCCTCCAAAGCACAGCTCCCAACTCCCAGCAATTTGACCTCGGTAAGCTCTCAAAGTTACTGTCAAGAAACTTACCTATCTTGTGAAATCTTCTATATTGCGTCTGGGTCCAAACCAAACCATGGTAACCTTCAAAACTACCACGAACAACACGCCAGACATGATCTTTGAACCCAAGTCGGCCTGGGGCAGAGTTCACGTGGTGACCACGCGTGTGCACCATGCCAGCCTTCTAGTCGACGCGCTCTCAGTGCCGCCGAGCACTCTCTTTCGCGCGTGCTCGCTTCCCCGCCTGCCAGAGCTTGCCAAACCACGCCACCATCCTCGTCTCGACTCATTCAGCTCCTCCTAGCACTCGCCGACACCGGAGCTCGCCGCAGCGAGCGCGGGCGTGGTTCGGACAAGGCAACAGTGCGGTGCGCACTATGCTCGTCGCCTTCCCCTTGATCTTGTGCTCGTCTCCGTTCGCCCACAGTCCTCGCGTGAACCACGTCACCTTCTCCACCTCTTACTGATGTCGTTCGTCGCCGGGCGTAGTGTCCAGGTTCGCCGGCGGAGCCCCAATCCCGCCTCTCGGCTCGCCTATAAATGGAACCCCTCCCAGCCTTCTCGAGCACCACACTCCACTCCCACACACCCCACTACTGCGTAGGAAGCCGTAGCCCGGCCGGGCAGGCCGCTGGCCGCCGTCCCCGAGCTTGAGCTCGTCGGCGATCCCCTCGGGTCACCCTTCCAGAGCCTCCGCCACTCTCTGGTGGTGTCGTTCCACCTAGTTGGAGCCTCTGGAGTCGCTGCTGCTAGCCGCCGTCCTCATCTCCGGCGACCACCCCGCTCTGCCTCCGCTTGCGAGGTCGATTCCGACGCCGTCCGACCACCCCTAGCTATGCTACGGGTACGGGCAGGTGTGCCTCCATCCCCTCTGTAGATCCATCGCTCTCGTTTTGGCCAAGGAGCTCTCGTCGTCGGCGTGCGCTCCGGCGAAGCCGCGGTGGCCTCTGTTGCCCTCTCCCTCTCCCCATCACCTGACTAGCGAGGCCCGCAAGTCAGCCACTCTGTACTCGCGCGAAGCAGTATAAGTGGTGGCGCCCTAAGGCTTTACGCCTTCGATGTCACCCCCCCCAGTTTGTTTATTTGAATTCAAATTTATATATATACTAGAGAACTTCAAACTACAATAACTTTTTAACTATAAGTCCAAATGAATTGATTCTTTTTGCATTGTGTTCTTTGTAAAGAAATCTTGCAGCACACAAAAAATGAGATTTTTCTGTGCTGTGTAGATTTTCTGGTGAATTTCAGAAGGGTTCTTGATGTTTTTCTTTTTGTGCTTTTAAATCTTTTCAGAAGAGGAAGCTTGTCTTGAGGATCACCAGGAGGCTTGTGAACCTCATTTGCACTAAGGCAAACCATGACAACATTTTATGGTGCCATTTCAATATTTGTGATTTTCCAACTTGAATAAATGATTTAATCCATGCATATAAATAATTTTTATTATTTTTATTCCGTTGGCTGCTTGATTTGGTTGTTATATTTAGTTTACAGAAAGTTGGATGTTAATTAAGTTGTTAATGTAACTAGAATAAAGTTTGGGTTATGAAGAACTAATACGGTTATGTATATAAATAATTGTTTGGAGTTATTTTCTTGCATAAGAAATATGATAAACTTTTCCTAGAATATATTCTGTTTTACTTGATATTTAATCCTAACCGGAGGAGTATTAGAATTTGTTGATGCTTATGCTTAGTGTGGTAGAGCTGACCCAGTTCTTTATGATAATGTACATTTTATATTGCATTTGCATGGCATTTTATGACACCGGTTATTTTTAAGTTGAACCTGCTAATAACTCAACTTGAATACATCGTTGACCGGGTCATGGTGCCACTGAATCGAGGTTTTCCTAGTGCAACCACATTTGCCTTTATGGGAAGGCCTGTATTCGGTCCGTTGCCATGCCTCTGGTCGGTACCTCCAACTAGGGAAGGTTATGGGCGTGCGGTACCCTAGCCCGGTAAGCAGACATAACATTGTGTGCCCATTGTTGAGATTATGGTATCGGGTCCCCGATTGGGACAGTTTATGTCTGGCCACGACGGTGGTCGTTGTGCCTTTGGTAGGCACGGGGCCACCCAGGACTATTCCGATGAGAAACGAGTCGGAGTGGCCGAGAGAGTGTCATGGCAATGGAGGGGTTTCGTCGGAACGCCGTTGGTTCACCCGAATGGGAGAGCGAGGCCATGGGTTCCATGGTGTGGGTACTGTGCACTACCTCTGCAAAGTGTAATTAATCTATCGATAGCCGAGTCCACGGTCACGGACACGCTCGAAAGTAGGTCACACCATGGGTCAACATTTAATAAAATTTTGCTCACTAAGTTATGAATTTTGCACTAGCAGAGATGGTGGAAAGGCAACCGAGATGTTTGAGACCAAGTGTTGGTTAGGGTTGTGATCGCCGGAAAGATCACGAGATAATCCTTTTGATATAGACAAGTTGCTATGTTAAGAAGGATCGCCGTTGGTAAGTCAGTCCGAGGGACTGTTTTCCCAAAGGCATGAGCACTACATGTTAGTTATATTCATATATATGTATGTTGTTGCATTTGAATAAATGAATAATTATCATTATATTGTTTGTCATTATGTTTATGTTCGATGTAAGCTTGCAAGTATATTAATTGTACTGACCTGGCGTGTCATGCCAGATTTCAGGAAAGTTTCGCTGGAAAGGATTGACGTCCGAGTCTAGATCGTGTCCACATCGGTGTCCCTGTGCTATGGAGTTCCGCTACGAAGTCGTTCCGCTGCCGCGTAGATGTTATGACCGAGGCCTTTTATGTTCACTAAATAATATACATATTGTTCAGCCGCACCGTGTGTGCCGCTTGGCCTCGCTACCTGTTGTAATGTAAACTTTGATCTGCTAAGTATCAATAAAGCGGTTTTTTCTGTACCAAGATGTTGTGTGTTGCCACAAGACAAGGTCTCTAGGCTGGCAATGCAGGGTAAACCGGTCGCTCTGAGCCAGAGTGCCACAACGCTTGGTATTAGAGCCGCGCTGATTGTCGGCCACGTTAGACTATGACGTGTTAACTAAATGCTAGATACAAGTTTAAGTTGAGTGCCGGTAGCATGTGTAGTTGGTTGTTGCTTTGCATATACTTGCTTTATTTTTATACTAACATACTAACGATTGTGAGTGTAGATGGCTCCGGTGTCGTATCCATGCAAGTTGCAGCTGACGTCGTACATGTCACCGCTCCTCCTTCGTAACGTGTGGCGTCGGCTGTACCCTCTCGGAGACGACCCAGTCTATCGTGTGTACAGGGAGCGTCTAGCAGGCTCAGTGTATGAGTATCAGGCAGTGGTGACTCTGCGCACTAGTTCCGACTCCAGCACTTATAGACATACCTCTCGGAGTGGTTACGCTTCTACCGCTTCACAAGCCGTCCAATTTGTTGCATTCGAGATCCTTGTCGAGCTCCGTTACAGCGAGGTCCGAATGCAGGATCATCCAGGTTTCCAATACTATCCTTCTCTGCACGACAACGGTCGTGTTCGTTTCCCTACTATTGATCCGGAGTCTGATAGTTTTGCTAGCCACCTTTCCCGTTATATTGCTACTAGCTATCTCCTGATCCACGAGCTGGCCCGAGAGCTGACTAGCACTCGTATTGCTTTAGCCACTACTAGGTCTGTCACTACTCCCGCATCCATGGGATTTACCGCTTACATCCTAGCCAGTTCTGGTTCCCCTGTTTCAACGATTAGTCATCCGAGTAGCTCGGGCGTCTCAACCATAAATCCTCTCAGTGCTTCTGCTGAGTGGGTTTCGCTTCTCACTACTCCTGTAGCTCCTATGATTCACCCTACTCCTGCCCCGGAAGAAGAGCCCCCGAGGCAGCGTCGTCATGTTACCTTTAACCCAGAGGTTTCAATTAACCTCGTCAGTTCAGGATCCGAGTCCGCTTCAGGAGAAGACCCCGCAGCACCAGCAGAGCAGTAGAGCTTCTGAGTATTTGCAGTTGTCAGGATGATGTATGGTTGTAGTCGTACGAGTCATGATGTTTTGTTTCCTGTATGAGCGTAGTGGAACCAGACATGTTAATTACCTTTCATGTATGAGTCTATGTATAATTATGCTGGAATTATATTTCTTCTATTCGCTGTCTTTTCTTCGTAATTTTGTTTTCTCATGGGACTTGTTGCTGGCTTTTCCCCAATGTACTTTTGGCTGTTTCTCATCTCGGTTGCGTTGTCTTGGGAAAATCCATAATAGGATGATGCGAGGAGGCAACAGTAGCAGTGCTCACGAGGATGTTCATGTTCGTCAGTCCACCCGACAGGCAGGACACTCACCTGAGCCGTACATACCACCACCGCCTCCACCACCAAATCCGCCTACCACCAAGCAGATTTTGCGTATGTTTGAGGAAAGGAGAAGTAATGATCTGCTTGAGATACTAAGAAGTGTTCAAGCTATGGTTGGACAGAATGGAAATCAAAATGGTCATCACTCCAAGCTTTCAGATTTTCAGAGAACCGAGCCTCCCAGTTTCAGTCAGGTCATTGACCCCTTGGATGCCGACGATTGGTTGCGGACCATTGAAAGGAAGCTTGAAATTGCCCATACTGCAGAAGAGGATAAAGTTCCATATGAAACTCATTATCTTGAAGGCGTTGCTGCCATATGGTGGGAAAATGCAAAAGCCATGTGGCCTACTGATGAAGAACTCACCTGGTCAAAATTCAAGGATCAGTTTCGAATATATTATATCCCTACTGGAATCATGAAGACCAAGCAGCGTGAATTTCTTGCACTCACCCAAGGAAATCTATCTGTGGGTGAATATTTGCAAAAATTCAATCATTTGGCCCGTTATTCCCTTTATGACGTGGCCACTGAAGAAAGAAAGATTGACAGGTTTCTTGGGGGATTAAACTCGCAACTCCGATGCACCCTCAGCATGCTCGATTTTCCAGACTTCCAAACTTTGGTGAACAAAGCTTTCATTGCGGAAAGGGAGCACAAGCTCGTGCTGGACAACAGGCCTGCTAATAACGAGCACAAGCACAAATTTGAGCCAAGGAAGGAGGGGCAACCAGTGCAAAAGGCTGGAACCTAGCAGCAGACTCAGGTAGAATACAAGCCCAAGTGGCAACAAAATGTTAACAAGACCACTACCCAAGTCAAGAATGTCGTGTCCAACCCAGTGCACGAGGAGCGTCAGCGCAACAATTCTTGTTTCAGTTGTGGGAAAAACGGACATTATGCTAGACAGTGCCCCAAGAACAGCAAGGCGAACGCCCTATTCAGGCCACAAGTCAACTTTATGGGGTCCTACCCGAACCAGCAAAACATCGCCGGGCACGTTCATCACCTCTCCGCAGATGAAGCCCAAGAAAACCCCGAAGTAGTCATTGGTATGTTTTCTGTTAATAGCATACCTGCCATAATTTTATTTGACTCTAGGGCTTCCCACTCTTTTATTTCTCGGAGTTTTGTTACCCAAAACAAATTTCCTTGTTCGCTTTTGGGCAAGAATATGCTGGTACAAACCCTGGGATCCTTAATTAAGAGTAATCTGGCCTGCCAGGATTTGGAAATCAATATCAACGGAATAAGCTTTCCAACTTCCTTGATACTCATTGAGTCGGTACAGCTAGATGTTATTTTGGGCATGAATTGGTTGACCCAATATCAAGAATGCATAAATTGCGCGACCCGAGAAGTCACTCTGACCAGTCAGAAGGGGCAGACTACCAAATTCTTTTCTCGCAGAAGCATGCCCAAGAAGGGAATAATCTTGACCGCCGTGGCTGAATTGGAATTAATTCCCGTGGTTAGTGAATTTCTAGATGTATTTCCAGAAGAGCTGCCAGGCATGCCACCAGATCGAGAGCTTGAGTTTGCAATAGATCTTGTACCCGGAACCGCACCACTATACAAGAAGTATTACCGAATGCCCTCATCAAAATTAGTGGAACTAAAGAAACATCGCGATGAAATGCTCCAGAAAGGATATATCGAACCCAGCTCCTCACCATGGGGATCACCTTCTCTCTTCGTAAGCAAGAAGGATGGCAGCCTCCGCATGTGTGTGGATTACCGTCAGCTGAATGATGTCACCATCAAAAATAAATATCCGCTGCCAAGAATTGATGACTTGTTTGATCAGCTCAGTGGGGCCAAGGTATTCTCCAAGATTGATTTATGGACAGGATACCATCAGCTCAAGATTAAAAAGGATGATATTCCTAAGACCGCATTCACCACTCGATACGGTCTTTATGAATATACAGTTGTATCCTTTGGTCTCACCAATGCGCCTGCGCTCTTCATGTATATGATGAACAAAGTATTCATGGACTTCCTCGATAAGTTCGTGGTAGTCTTTATCGATGACATACTTATATACTCAAAAAGCGAAGGAGATCATACAGAACACCTCCGAGCAGTGCTACAATGGCTCCGCGACCATCAACTTTACGCCAAATTCAGTAAGTGTGAGTTTTGGCTCAAACAAGTTTGATTTCTTGGACATGTGCTATCCACCGAGGGTATAGCCGTAGACCCAAGCACAGTAAAGGATGTGATCGATTAGTTGCCACCAACAATAGTATCACAGATCCGAAGTTTTCTTGGACTGGCCGGATTTTACCACCGTTTCATTGAAGGGTTCTCCAAGATTGCTAAACCCATGACAGAGCTACTCAAAAAGGATAAGAAGTTTGAATGGACCGAAGACTGTGATAAAAGTTTCAGTGAGCTAAAAATACGGCTGACGACCGCACCCGTATAAACTCTTCCAAACATCTACCGCAGTTTTGATGTGTACTATGACACCTCCAGACAAGGACTTGGTTGCGTACTTATGCAAGATGGCAAGGTAGTAGCATATGCATCATGACAGCTGCGACCGCATGAGGGAAATTACCCTACTCATGATCTGGAATTGGCCACGGTGGTTCATGCTCTATAAATATGGAGGCACTACCTCATCGGGAAGAGGTGCCAAATTTTTACCGATCACAAAAGTCTCAAGTATATATTTACTCAGCTAGATTTAAATCTCCTTTAGCCAAGATGCCTTGAGTTGGTTAAGGATTATGATCTTGGAATAAATTACCACCCGGGTAAAGCCAACGTGGTTGCTGACGCACTCAGTCGAAAGCTGGTCAGTCTAAATGTCATATTGAAATCCTTGCCCCCTAAACTTCAAGAGGAGATTGCTCAACTCAATCTGATCATAGTTGATGCTGGTCTCACTAATATTTTGGAAGTTACCCCCACACTTGAGGAAGAAATCCGCAAGGCCCAGCCAGACGACCCTGTCCTGCAAAGGCATGCCAAGAATATGGTAGCAGGACGTACCTCTGATTTCTCAAAGGATCACTTTGGTACTCTCCAATTCTGTGGAAGGATTTGTGTACCCAATAATTCAGACTTGAAAGAGAAAATCCTGTCAGAAGCACACGAATCCTCATACTGTATTCACCCTGGGGGTACAAAAATGTATGAAGACCTTCGGCAAATATTCTGGTGGGATGGAATGAAGAAAGGCATTGCCTATTTTGTGGCCTATTGTGACATATGCAACAAGGTGAAGGCGGAGCATCAGAAGCCAGCCGGACTTCTCCAACCACTGCTAGTTTTGCAATGGAAATAGGATGACGTGTGCATGGATTTCATCACAGGTCTACCCAAGACTCAGCGAGGCAATGATGCAATATGGGCCATCGTGGACACCCGAACCAAGGTAGCTCACTTTGTCCGGTCAAGACCACAGATCGAGCAGATCAACTTGCACAGCTGTATGTGTCCAAAATAGTCAGTCTGCATGGAGTACCTCGAACCATCACTTTCGACCGAGGTTCACTCTTTACCTCCGCTTTTTGGTCACATCTCCATCAAGCATTGGGGATAGCGCTGAAATACAGTACCGCTTATCATCCTCAGACAGATTGACAGACAGAGCGGGTAAACCAAATACTCAAAGATATGTTGCGAGCCTGCGTCTTGGCCCTAAATGGCAAGATTGTCTGCCTTATGTCGAGTTCTCCTACAACAACAGCTTCCAAACAATTCTAAAGATGTCACCGTACGAGGCTTTGTATGGCCATAAGTGCCGCACCCCTTTAAATTGGTCTCAGACTGGGGATAGCCGTATCGTCGGGACATATCTCATAATGGAAGCTGAGAAACAAGTTAAGGAGATCAGAGATAGATTGCAATTGGCCAAACCTCGACAGAAGAGTTATTATGATGCAAAACACCGACAAATCAGTTTTGAGCCCGGAGAACACGTATACCTCCGAGTCACTCCTATGAAAGGAGTCAAGAGATTCCAGACTCGCGGAAAGTTGGCACCTAGATTTATTGGCACAGTTCCAGTTATTTCTCGAGTGGGCATTGTTGCTTATCAGTTGGAATTACCCGCATAATTGTCCGATGTGCACAACGTGTTTCATGTCTCACAGTTGAGGCGATGCATATCGCCGCCTGAGAAAAGGACTGCCATGACCAACATACAGTTGGCAAAGGATTTAACGTATGAAGAGAGACCGTTCAAAATTTTGGATCAGATGGAAAGGGTCACTCGCGGTAAAGTGAGGAAGTTTTATAAAGTCTAGTGGGAGCATCAGACCGAGTCAAAATCAACCTAGGAACGGGAAGAATTCCTAAGGACACATTATCCAGAATGGTTTTCCCAAGCAACCAAATCTCGAGGACGAGATTCATTCTAAGTAGGGGAGGTTTGTGAGAGCCTAATTTTTGCCCTCATATATTTGCCTGAGTTTCATTTGGATTTAGTTTGAAACTTGAAATTTTTGAATCTTTTCATATGGACTTAAACACTTGGGTACCCTTGGCTTTCACCCAAGTGCCTCATCTCCATCTCAAATCATCTTTTCCTCTCTGGTTCACTCTAAAATAATAATTGGAATATTTTTCTTTATGGAAAAATATTCATTTTTCCCTCTAAAACCCTAGTTAGCTCATTGTGCTCCAAAGCAACCCCAATTTTTCTTTCCCACAAAAATCTGAGGAAATTCACAAATATTCTTTGGACCCTAAGACACCTTTCTGAGCAAAAATATTGCACTACTTTTTGGAATATTTTTGCTAAAAAATATTTTCTATTCTGGACAGAAATGGTAGTTTCTATAGCAACTACCATTTTACTTGCTCCATTGTAGCTGAAATTTCTTGTGCATCTTCACCTTAGTAACTTATGGCTAGCCTCCAAAGCACAGCTCCCAACTCCCAGCCATTTAACCTTAGTAAGCTCTCAAAGTTACTGTCCAGACACTTACCTGGCTTGTGAAATCTTCTCTACTGCGTCTGGGTCGAAACCAAACCATGGTAGCCTTCAAAACTACCACGAACAACACACCAGACATGATATTTGGACCCAAGTCGGCCTGGGGGCAGAGTTCACGCGGTGACCACGCGTGTGCACCATGCCAGCCTGCTAGTCGACGCGCTCTGAGTGCAGTCGAGCGCTCTGTTTCGCTCGTGCTCGCTTCCCGGCCTGCCAAAGCTTGCCAAACCTCACCACCATCCTCGTCTCGACTCCTTCAGCTCCTCCTGGCACTCGCCGATGCCGGAGCTCGCCGCAGCGAGCACAGGCGCAGTCCGGCCAAGGCAACAGTGCGGTGCGCACTGTGCTCTTCGCCTTCCCCTTGATCCTGTGCTCGTCTCCGTTCGCCCCCAGTCCTCGCGTGAACCACGTCGCCTTCTCCCCCTCTCGTTGACGTCGTTCGTCATCGGGCATAGTGTCCACGTGTTGCAGGTGGAGCCCCGATCGCCCTCTCGGCTCGCCTATAAATGGAGCCCGTCCCAGCCTTCTCAAGCACCACACTCCACTCCCACACACCCCATTACTGCGTAGGAAGCCGTAGCCCGGCCAGGCACGCCGCAGGCCGCCGTCCCCAAGCTTAAGCTCATCGGCGATCCCCTCGGGTCGTCGCGGTAGTTCCAGCCCCCTCTCAGGCCAGGGCAACCCTTCCAGAGCCTCCGCCACTCATTGGTGGTGCCGTTCCACCTAATTGGAGCCTCTGGAGTTGCCGCTGCTCGCCGTCGTCTTCATCTCCGGCGAACACCCTGCTATACCTCCGCTTGCGAGGTCGATTCCGACGCCGTCCGACCACAACTAGCTACGCTACGGGTACGGGCAAGTGCGCCTCCAACCCCTCTACAGATCCATCCCTCTCGTTTTGGCCAAAGAGCTCTCGTCGCCGGCGTGCGCTCCGGCGAAGCCGCGGCCGCATCCGTTTCCCTCTCCCTCTCCCCCTCACCTGACTAGCGGGGCCCGCTAGTTAGCCACTCTGTACTCGCGTGATGCGGTATGAGTGGTGGCGCCCTGAGGCTTTACGCCTTCGACATCACCCCCCCCCCCAATTTGTTTATTTAAATTCAAATTTATATACATTCCAGAGAACTTCAAACAACAATAACTTGTTAACCATAAGTCCAAATGAATTGATTCTTTTTGCATTGTGTTCTTCGTAAAGAAATCGTACAACACACCAAAAATGAGACTTTTCTGTGATGTGTAGATTTTCTGGTGAATTTCAGAAGGGTTCTTGATATTTTCTTTTTGTGCTTTTAAATCTTTTCAGACGAGGAAGCTTGTCTTGAGGATCACTAGGAGGCTTGTGAACCTCATTTGCACTAAGGCAAGCCACATCAACATTTTCATGGTGCCATTTCAATATTTGTGATTTTCCAACTTGAATAAATGATTTAATCCATGCATATAAATTATTATTATTATTATTATTATTATTATTATTATTATTCTGTTGGCTGCTTGATTTGGTTGTTATATTTAGTTTACAGAAAGGTGGAAGTTGATTAAGTTGTTAATGTAACTAGAATAAAGTTTGGGTTATGAAGAACTAATATGCTTATGTATATAAATAATTGTTTGGAGTTATTTTCTTGCATAAGAAATATGATAAACTTTTGCTAGAATATATTATGTTTTACTTGATATTTTATCCTAACCAGAGGAGTATTAGAAGTTGTTGATGCTTATGCTTAGTGTAGTAGAGCTGACCCAGTTCTTTATGATAATGTACATTTTGTATTGCATTTGCATGGCATTTTATGACACCAGTTATTTTTAAGTTGAACCTGCTAATAAATCAACTTGAATACATCGTTGACCGGGTCATGGTGCCACTGAATCGAGTTTTTCCCAGTGCAACCACATTTGCCATTATGGGAAGGCCTTTATTCGGTTCATTGCCATGCCTCTGGTCGGTACCTCCAACTAGGGAAGGTTATGGGCGTGCGGTACCCTGGCCCGATAAGTAGACATAACCTTGTGTGCCCGTTCTTGAGATTATGGTACTGAGTCCCTGTTTGGGACAGTTTATGTTTGGCCAGGACGGTGGTCGTTTTGCCTTTGGTAGGCACGGGGCCACCCAGGACTATTCCGATGGGGAACGAGTTGGAGTGGCCGAGAGAGTGTGATGGCAATGGAGGGGTTTCGCCAAAACGTCGTTGGTCCACCCGAATAGGAGAGCGAGGTCATGGGTTCCATGGTGCGGGTACAGTGCACTACCTCTGCAGAGTGTAATTAATCTATCGATAGCCGAATCCACGGTCACGGACATGCTCGAAAGTAGGTCACACCATGGGTCAACATTTAATAAAATTTTGCTCACTAAGTTATGAATTTTCCAGTAGCAGAGATGGTCGAAAGGCCAGCGAGATGTTTGAGACCAAGTGTTGGTCAGGGTTCTGATCGCCGAAAAGATCACGATATAATCCTTTTGATATAGACAAGTTGCTATGTTAAGAAGGATCACCGTTGGTAAGTCAGTCCGAGGGACTGTTTTCCCAAAGGCATGAGCACTGCATGTTAGTTATATTCATACATATATATGTTGTTGCATTTTAATAATTGAATAATTATCATGATATTGTTTGTCATTATATTTATGTTCGTCGTAAGCTTGCAAGTACATTCAATGTACTGACATGGCGTGTCATGCCAGATTTCAGGAAAGTTTCGCTGGAAAGGAGTGACGTCCGAGTCTAGATCGTGTCCACATCGGTGTCCCTGTGCTATGGAATTCCGCTACGAAGTCGTTCCGCTGCCGCGTAGATGTTATGACCGAGGCCTTTTATGTTCACTAAATAATGTACATATTGTTCAGCCGCACCGTGTGTGCCTCTTGGCCTCGCTACCTGTTGTAATGTAAAGTTTGATCCGCTAAGTATCAATAAAGCGGTTGTTTTCTGTACCAAGATGTTGTGTGTTGCCAAAAGACAAGGTCTCTAGGCTAGAAATGCAGGGTAAACCGGTCGCTCTGAGCCGGGGTGCCATAGTGCACATGCATGCATGTGTCAGAGATAAAGAACACACAAAGTTACGAATAGAGGGATAGGTGTGTGTGATTGGGGGGAGCGAGTGCAGCTAGCTTGTGACACTGTATGAGTGCAAGATGGATAACGACAAAGGGGTGCAGCTAGCTTGTGACACTTTACGAGTGCAAGATAGATAACAACAGATGGGGCGACAGTGGCCGCGTGCCTCAAGTTAGGGAGGGAGGCATGGATGGTGAGAGGAGGGGAGGGACTATGTGTGTACATGTTTGTGTGTTGTAGGAAGACCTGGCTAGCTAGAGGGGTATATCGATCGGTGTGTCTTGGAAAGATGGAGATGTAGGGAGATCGTGGGAGACCGGCCTAAAGAACAAGAACGTGTGTGCACGATGTAGAGGATGCAGAGTGGTCGGGAGTGCGTGTGCATGTATGCATGCATAATAGAAAAACTATTGTTATCCATGAAGGAGGAGGAGTATCTGTGTGCGTGTAAAAGACTCATAGAGACGATAATCAGTACAAAAGCGGATTCAAATATTTGAATAACAGCTCATGATGTTTTTAACTCATGCATGCATGAATATAATGCAGATATGCATGGAGTGGTTTTGAATCAAACGTGCTACATACTATATTCACATCGAGCAAGGCCAAATCGTTTTGAATTTGCAATACCGATGGCAGGCATCGTTTGACCACATTGCATCCGTGCATGGACATAACTATTCTAATTTGAGATAATGTCTGGCTTTCAAAGCTAACATCTAAATGTTGTGTGTGTGGGCGGGGTGTGCATTGTTGTGTGTGTCAAACACATTATACATATGAAAACAGGGTTTAGATTATTCCGAACATCTCGCTACCTAGACCAATGTACTGTGATTTGAATTCAACATAAAATGGATACAAATATTTGAATTGGAGATCATATGTAACATGTAGTTCATATGTTCATACAAGATGGAGGAGAAAAATGTAGTACTACATCCATTATAAACTGCAAGATCACCTAACGATATATTCAAACTCAACATAACATAGATTCAAAAACTGAAATTTGAGATCCTGGCATTTGTAATCATATAAAATAGGACATGCCTCTTTCTTGTGGTGGGAATTGATTTGTTTTTTGTTGTTGTTGAGGGAAATGCGGATTGATTTGGTATTGTACAGGTTAATCTTGTTCTCCCGATTTTTTTAGTTTTTTCTTGTAGTTTTTCAATCGCATTTCTAGAAATATAGTAAAAGGGAACATCCTTGCAAAAAATCTAAAAGGGGACATGACTCTCTTGTGTCTTGTATGAACTGTCCATTTTATACATCTTAAGTTTGTTCTGCCGAACATGGAATCCGCGCCTTGTTATCCCAAATTTTTTGAAGCTAGAGTATCTCTTGTGTCTTCTGCTGCGAAACTCCCACCTCTTCAACTCGCGTTGTGCCTTGTTATGCAAAAATTTCGACGCGCACAAAAGCTCCCTCCTCATCCGTAATCGGTCACGCAGCCCAGACACGCGAAATCCCCCTTCTACCTCTTATTCCGAAATGCCGCCTCAACCTCGCGTGGTCCAAACTGGTGGGGGTATGTTCGGAACTTACCCACATTTCGGACAAGAGCGTCCCTAAGCCATGGCTCCCCCTACCTTCCCCTTCG
>LR738715.1:337061277-337076510 GCA_902687465.1 Secale cereale
TCGTACACCGAGGCCACCAAAACCCACGAAACCCCATGCTCCTCCATCGGCCTCCCGACCATCGCCCAGCCAGAGCCTCTTCCCAATGATGTTGTCCATAGCAACAGCTCGACGTCCCTCATCCATCGCACCGGATGAGGATCTATCGTCGATCTCGTCGTCCTGCCAGTTCAACTGCCCTGTCCTCGACCTCCAAGGAGCTGCCTCGATGTTTGCATCGTCTATCGCGCCGCCACCTCCATCCCCACAGCGCCGTCTTCACCTACCCGCCAAGAACCGCATCACAATCACCAATTCCTTCGACAAAGCCTAGGCCTACTCGGTGCCACCAAGGAGGTTCTATACTCACATTTGCATTTTTTCTTTTATTAAATCTCACTGGGCTTCTGGTGCTCGATACCGAGCAGCCATGGCGGGTCTCCATTGACGGCCGCGTCGCCGGCCACTTCCTCCATGGCGCCTCTCTCCCATATTGTTGCTTCCTCGGTGGTGACTTCCACACCATCACTAGTTGTTGCTGCTTCGGCTCTCACTCGCGATGCTACTCCTACTCCAGCTCTCGCTAGCGCTGTGGCTCCACTCCTGTTATCGGTCGCGCTGCTGCTCTGCTCTTACTCTTGTTCGTGCTACTAATCTGCTCTGCTCTTGCTCACGCTCGTGATGTTGCTGCTGCTACACGACGTGCAACTGCTACAGGAGTTGTTGCTTTAGCACTCGCTCGCGGTGCTACTACATGAGCTGCTCTTTGCTAGTGCATTCCCTGCTCGAGCGGTTGCTTATTTAGATCACTACTTCTCTATTATTAGTGCTCTAACGGACTAAACTTTTATTGCAGTGCTTTGCTACTAGTTCAATCAGTTTTGTCTATAAAATTAAGTTTCGGTAGTAAAATTCAGTTTTGACTGTAAAGTTCAGTTTCTTTATTAAGTTAAGAGTCAACAGTGTTTACAGCATCTGTTGGAGCGGCCATGGCTGATGCATTTTACATCTAGCACTTTTTGGTGATGTATTTTACATCATCTATTGCACATGCTATTAGAATCCCACGTCATATTAACGTTGTATGTCTTGTCCTGCTTCAGCCTCACTGTCGAACACCTCACCGGAGCTGCACCAACGATGAAACTGTCCATCATAGCGGAGTAGTATCCTCGGTGTTGTCTCCAGAGTCCTCAGATCTTCTTCCCCACCTCCGACAGTCACACCAGCATCACCGTCCTCCACGTCCAACCCAATGATGCTGAGGTCGACAAGGCTACTACGCCAAACAGGTTGTACACTCATCAGTTTTTTACTCTACATTCATGTTGATCCCCCAGGGATCCTTTCGTTCAAAGTAGTTGTAAATCTAGAAAGAAATGAATCGTGGTCACAAAATTAACAGGGAGAAAACTAAATGCTCTTTTGAACCACAATTTGAATCGGTTTAGCAAGATAGACATTACATGATATTCATGTGGAACAAATAAGCTCACAAGAAATTTCGAGGGTAGGCTTCAGCCTGTTGAAGATTGCCTACTAGAATCGCCACTGGTTCAAGGAAAAAGTGAAGGAAAATATAGGAATTGGAAACTTTCCTATGATACTACTATTCATGCATTTGGTTAGAAGGAATGGAGAAAAGGAAAACTGGAGGATTTTTTTTCATTTGGTTTCTGTTTCAAAGAAAAAACTTCGGAATTTTAATATCTACTTGGACGTCCTTTTCAAATTAATATGCATGAAAAACAAGACTAACTGCATTACTTGCATAATAAGATTCTTATTTTACATTTTCATGTGGTTAGACTTTAATTTGACCATGTTTCTCCATTCCCGTGTTCGTCCAATTCATGTGAACCAGACACCCAGGTTGACAGAAACCATGTGTTTGCAAATGCTCTGTTTTGCATGTGCATTCCTATCCTATTCCTGTGTTTTTCCTATCCCTGCGATTTTAGAATCCTCCAATTCTAAGGAGCCCTTACATATTTACTTCATTTTCAGATAAGTGTCAAAGAAATCTCTGTGTGTTTTGTCCTGCTCCTGTCGTGCCATCATCCACCCCACCCGAGGTGCACCATCGACGGAAGCGTCCACCACAGCACAGATCCCCCCTGCAGACCTTCTTACACCACCTCGGATCATCTTCCTCGTTGCTAGCAGCCACGCCAGCTGCATTACCATCATCGACAGAGGAGATGAACCTGAGGACTACATGGTTCCGGAAGAGAGGTCGCACTCTTTCGTGTCTCCTTACGTTGTACATTGATTATTGTTACCAACTACTTTATAATCATGTTCACCTCTTAGACTCCGAGTCATGTCCAAACTAATGTCAAACTTTAGTTTTAAAATTCCTGTGGGGCACATATCGAGGCAACAATGGATAATATCTCTGTGTACTATCTGGCTCATCTCTAGTCTTCTATGTGGTTCATGTTGGGTGGGCAACAAACAGTAGATGCGCCAGATATAGTACACAGAGATATTCACTCGTTTGCTATCATCTGGTTTCCATAATTAGTTTTGGATCTATCCACTCGTTTGCTACCATCATTCTTGATTTCTGCATGCACCCCTTGGGCCTTACATAATCTAACATTTTTAATGCCTGTCAGTTATTGTACACAATCGTACTGAACATGTATAGAAAAAGAGAAGACCATTGCATGGGAACATAATGTCATGCAGATGCCGCTCCATGCTGCGCGCAGTGCGGATGCACCCTCCCCCATTCCAGATTGCATTCTAGAGGAAGATAACTGTTTAGAGGGGGATTCATAGGGAGCCGACCACTCCTATTTACCCCCTGAGGTGTTTTCTCTAACCTTGCATGTTGATGTGGCTCATATCATGCATATGGCGCCTCGCATTGCTTACTTTATACATCTTATATGTCATCGGTTTAGTTTTGATTTGCTTTGTGTGAATGCCACTAGTTTGGTTTCTGTATGATATATGTGAATCATGCAATGCCATCTTGTTTAGGCAGGCATCATATATGTGAATCATGCAATGGCGTCCTATTTAGCGATTCATCGTATATGTGAATTGTATCATGCCATACTATGTTTTCATCATCTGTTCTATTTGTCGACAATGTTTGTACATTCATCTACTCTTCCTACGGTGATGGGACAATCTGGAGTGAAAACAAGGTCTTCCGAGCAGTTAGTGCTACTTGCCGATGCAGATTTCTTGTTGGTTACAGATAGCTCCTCGGAGGAGGATTTAGAGACAAATGACCAATCGTATGCCCCCCCCCCGAGGTGTATGCTCTAACATGGCAGGGTTATATTGCTCATATCATCCATATTGTGTCTTCCATTGCCATGCCATCTGTCTAGGTTAGACATGCTTTGTGTGAATGCCTCATGTTTACTTTCTATATCATATATGTAAATTATGCACCGCCATCCTGTGTAGGCATGCATCATATATGTGAATTATCTCATGCCATATTTTTTCCATTACGTATTCCATTTGTCGGCAATTTTTGTATATTAAACTACTCTTCATGTGCATCCGTCATTTGAGCCGGTTATGGAAAAAATCTGGAGTGAAAACAAGGTCTTCAGAGCCGACAATGGTACGTGTTGAAGCATATATCTCGATGGTTACTAGTAGCTCCTCAGAAGAGGATTGAGAGGCAGATGACCAGTCCTATATCCCTCTTGAGGTCTATGCTCTAACTTGCAATGTTTATATTTCTCATATCATGCATATGGTGTCTTGCATTGCATTATTTAGGCATCATATACGTAATATACAATGCCATCTGCTTAGTTTAGAGATCATACATGCGAGTTCCAGTTGCTTAGTATATGAATCTGTTATGTGAACTATATCATGCCATCCTATATACTCAGACAACATTTATGTGAATTATTTCATCCCAACCTATTTTAGAAAGACATCATATAGTTATGTCACGTCATCGTGTTTAGATACTCATCATATGTCGAATTCTTCCGTTATATCCTATTAAATTATCCATCATATATCTGAAACTGTGTCATGCTATCCTATTTAGTTAGCCATCATATATGTGAAATTGTGTCATGATGTCATGTTTGGTTACACAACATATATGTGAATTACCACATTTTTCTAACATAGAATGTCTGTACATTCAATTTCTTTTTTTGTTTATCAGCCATTTGAATTGGAGGGGGTGATGGAACTATCTAGGGGAGTAAAAACCCGTTCTTCACATAAGACGGTGCTACCCGTTGATGTAGATAGAACCATGGTTGTACTGGCCCAAGAACTAGCCACACAGCACATAATCAAGACTCTTCCAGATTGTACACCTACACCGTTGGACAAAGAACCATCTACACCCCATCTAACCCCAACCCCAGCATATAGTAACCCACTTCTAGTTGACACAAAACCATGACCACTACAGAGTACCCCCACACGAGCAGTTTGTAAGGCAACTGCAGTGCCCAAAGCACGAAGACCACCAAAGTGAACCCAAACTCCAGGTTTAAAGCAGAAGAGCAACTATTCTCAGATCAGATTTTGTAGCTATGGTGGATACTCCTTCGCTCTTGCATCACTGTATTTACTCATACAAACTAATTTAGAATGTGAAGGATCTAATTGAAACTCCAATGGCACAACATGTATGTTCTAAACCTATTTCTTTAACTGGATTGTTTTTATAACTTCTTGCTATATGTTGATTTCAGTTTCAGTTGTATAAACAGTTATGTTCTCATGTCATGCAAATTACAAGTGTTATTAGTGATGTGTAGTTTCCCACATTTATATTATGTCTATGCTGGTATTTCTTAAAAATATATGATTTGAACTATGTCTCTATTTTGAGTTGGCAACATAAACTAGAATGATATAGACAATACACCCACCATAGTACATAGATATACGTCTGTTTCATGTTGTTATCCTATCCACCTTACTACTGAACCATTTTACCAAAATGAGTTTCATATACTACATGATAAACTTGTGATGTGCCTGCTTGTTTCTCTTGTAGAATGCCAACAGAATATTGGAGAATAGCACCCCATTATTCAATGGTAGAGAAAGTAATGCAGATAAGGTTCAAGATAGTGAGACAAGCCTATTGCTCTCCAAGAAAGGTGATAAAAATTGTCTTGTAGATAGTGAGACAACCCCCAATGTTCTTTGTAGATGTAGTGTTCGAGTTACTGGCCACTACCGCTAGCACAAGCTCTTCAAACTCGATGCCTGAATCACTTTGGCTTCTTCAGTATCAGCTACAAGATGAAAGGCATCAGTCAACGTTGCTGCGGCAAGAAGCCGAAGGAATGTGGAAGTCCCTGCGAAATTCAGATGCATACTTTCTGGTGCAACATGAAGCGCTGGAGGATTGTAGCTGTTGGGTAACGTAGCAGAATTCAAAAAATTTCCTACGCTTCACCAAGATCAATCTAAGGAGTCATCTAGCAACGAGCATAAAGGAGTGCATCTACATACCCTTTGCAGATCGCGAGCGGAAGAGTTCAAGAGAACGTGGATGATGGAGTCGTACTCGTCGTGATCCCTATAACCGATGATCCCAGTGCCGAACGGACGGCACCTCCGCGTTCAACACACGTACGGTGCAGCGACGTCTCCTCCTTCTTGATCCAGCAAGGGGGGAGGAGAGGTTGATGGAGATCCAGCAGCACGACGGCGTGGTGGTGGATGCAACGGAAAAACTGCAGGGCTTCGCCAAGGACCTGCGGGAGGAGGGAGATGTGTAACGGGGGGAGAGAGGCGCCAGGGGCAACGGTGCAGATGCCCTCTCTCCCCCCACTATATATAGGGGTCAGGGGGGCGCCGGCCCTAGGAGATGGGATCTCCTAGGGGGGCGGCGGCCAGGGGGAAGGCTTGCCCCCAAGCCAAGGGGGGCGCCCCCCACCCCTAGGGTTCCCAACCCTAGGCACAGGGGGAGGCCCAAGGGGGTGCGGCAGCCCACTATGGGCTGGTTCCCCTTCCCCCACGACCCATGGGGCCCTCCGGGATGGGTGGCCCCACCCGGTGGACCCCCGGGACCCTTCCGGTGGTCCCGGTACACCACCGGTGACTCCCCGAACTCTCCCGTTGACCGAAACTGGACTTCCTATATATAATTCTTTACCTCCGGACCATTTCGGAACTCCTCGTGAAGTCCGGGATCTCATCCGGGACTCCGAACAACATTCGGGTTACCGTGTGCATATATCTCTACAACCCTAGCATCACCGAAGCTTAAGTGTGTAGACCCTACGGGTTCGGGAGACACGTAGACATGATCGAGACGACTCTCCGGTTAATAACCAACAGCGGGGTCTCGATACCCATGTTGGTTCCTACGTGTTCCTTGAAGATCTCATCGGATGAACCACGATGTCAAGGATTCACTTAATCCCGTATGCAATTCCCTTTGTCTATCGGTATAGCACTTGCCCGAGATTCGATTGTCGGTATATCGATACCTTGTTCAATCTCGTCATGGCAAGTATCTTTACTCGTTCCGTAATACATCATCTCATGACTAACTCCTTGGTCACATTGAGCTCATTATGATGATTTCTTACCGAGTGGGCCCAGAGATACCTCTCCGTCATACGGAGTGACAAATCCTAGTCTCGGTTCGTGCCAACCCAACAGATACTTTCGGAGTTACCCGTTGCGTACCTTTATAGCCACCCAGTTACGTTGTGACGATTGGCACACCCAAAGTATTCCTACGGTATCCGGGAGTTGCACAATCTCATGGTCTAAGGAACAGATACTTGACATTAGAAAAGCTTTAGCATTACGAACTACACGATCTTGTGCTAGGCTTAGGATTGGGTATTGTCCATCACATCATTCTCCTAATGATGTGATCCCGTTATCAATGACATCCTATGTCCATGGTTAGGAAACCGTGACCATCTGTTGATCAACGAGATAGTAACTAGAGGCTTTACCAGGGACACATTGTGGTCTATGTATTCACACAGGTATCACTGTTTCCGGATAATACAATTCAAGCATGAATAACAGACAATCATCATGAACAAGGAAATATAATAATAACCATTTTATTATTGCCTCTAGGGCATATTTCCAACAGTCTCCCACTTGAGTCAATAATCTAGTTACATTGTGATGAATTGAACACCCATAGAGTTCTGGTGTTGATCATGTTTTGCCCGTGGAAGAGGTTTAGTCAACGGATCTGCGACATTCAGATCCGTATGCACTTTACAAATATCTATGTCTCCATCTTGAACATAATTCCGGATGGAGTTGAAACGGCGCTTGATGTGCTTGGTCTTCTTGTGAAACCTGGGCTCCTTGGCAATGGAAATAGATCCAGTGTTGTCATAGAAGAGAGTCATCGGGCTTGACGCGCTTGGAATGACTCCTAGGTCGGTGATGAACTCCTTCATCCAGACTCCTTCCAGCGCTGCTTCGCAAGCAGCTATGTACTCCGCTTTACATGTAGAATGCGCGACGACGCTCTGCTTGCAACTGCACCAGCTGACTGTCCCACCATTCAAAATATACACGTATCCGGTTTGTGACTTGGAGTCATCAAGATCTGTGTCGAAGCTAGCATCGACGTAACCCTTTACGACGAGCTCTTTGTCACCTCCATAAACGAGAACCATATCCTTCGTCCTCTTCAGGTACTTCAGGATGTTCTTGACCGATGTGCAGTGTTCCATACCGGGATCACTTTGGTACCTCCCTACCAAACTAATGGCAAGGTTCACATCAGGTCTGGTACACAGCATGGCATACATAATAGAACCTATGGCTGAGGCATAGGGGATGACACTCATCTTTTCTCTATCTTCTGTCGTGGTCGGGGATTGAGCCGTGCTCAATCTCATAACTTGCAATACACGCAAGAACCCTTTCTTGGACTGATCCATATTGAACTTCTTCAATATCTTATCAAGGTATGTGCTTTGTGAAAGACCAATGAGATGTCTTGATCTATCTCTATAGATCTTGATGCCTAATATGTAAGCAGCTTCTCCAAGGTCCTTCATTGAAAAACTCTTATTCAAGTAGGCCTTTATGCTTTCCAAGAATTCTATATCATTTCCCATCAGCAATATGTCATCCACATATAATATGAGAAATGCTACAGAGCTCCCACTCACTTTCTTGTAAATACAGGCTTCTCGCCAAGTCTGTATAAACCCAAACGCTTTGATCACATCATTAAAGCGAATATTCCAACTCCGAGATGCTTGCACCAGCCCATAGATCGAGCGCTGGAGCTTGCATACCTTATTAGCATTCTCAGGATCGACAAAACCTTCCGACTGCATCATATACAGCTCTTCCTTGAGGAAGCCATTAAGCAATGCTGTTTTGACGTCCATTTGCCAAATCTCATAATCATAGAATGCGGCAATTGCTAACATGATTCGGACGGACTTCAGCATTACTACGGGAGAGAAAGTCTTGTCGTAGTCAATCCGTTGAACTTGTCGATAACCTTTAGCGACAAGTCGAGCCTTATAGATGGTCACATTACCATCCGCGTCAGTCTTCTTCTTAAATATCCATTTATTTTCTATGGCGTGCCGATCATCGGGCAAGTCCACCAAAGTCCATACTTTGTTTTCATCCATGGATCCTATCTCGGATTTCATGGCTTCAAGCCATTTGTTGGAATCCGGGCCCGCCATCGCTTCTTCACAGTTCGAAGGTTCACCGTTGTCTAACAACATGATTTCCATGACAGGGTTGCCGTACAACTCTGGTGCGGAACGTGTCCTTGTGGACCTTCGAAGTTCAGTAGTAACTTCATCTGAATCTTCATGATCATCATTAACTTCCTCCCTAGTCAGTGCAGGCACCTTTGGAACAACTTCCTGCGCTGCGCTACTTTCCGGTTCGGATGGGGTGACTGTCACCTCATCAAGTTCCACTTTCCTCCCACTCACTTCTTTCGAGAGAAACTCTTTCTCCAGAAAGGATCCATTCTTGGCAACGAAGACCTTGCCTTCGGATCTGAGGTAGAAGGTGTACCCAATTGTTTCCTTTGGGTATCCTATGAAGACGCATTTTTTCGATTTAGGTTCGAGCTTTTCAGGTTGAAGTTCCTTGACATAAGCATCGCAACCCCAAACTTTCAGAAACGACGGCTTAGGTTTCTTGCCAAACCAAAGTTCATACGGTGTCGTCTCAACGGATTTTGACGGAGCCCTATTTAAAGTGAATGCGGCAGTCTGTAAAGCATATCCCCAAAAAGATAGCGGTAAGTCGGTGAGAGACATCATAGATCGCACCATGTCCAACAGAGTACGATTTCAACGTTCGGACACACCATTACGTTGAGGTGTTCCGGGCGGTGTCAATTGTGAAACAATTCCACAGTTCCTTAGGTGTGTGTGCCAAATTCATGACTTAAATATTCATCCCCCACGATCCGATCGTAAGAACTTTATTTTTCTGTCACGTTGATTCTCAACCTCATTCTGAAATTCCTTGAACTTTTCAAAGGTCTCAGACTTGTGTTTCATTAAGTAGACATATCCATATCTACTCAAGTCATCTATGAGGGTGAGAACATAACGATAGCCTCCGCGAGCTTCAACACTCATTGGACCGCACACATCGGTATGTATGATTTCCAATAAGTTGGTTGCTCGCTCCATTGTTACGGAGAACGGAGTCTTGGTCATCTTGCCCAAGAGGCATGGTTCGCACGTGTCAAATCATTCATAATCAAGAGACTCCAAAAGTCCATCTGCATGGAGCTTCTTCATACGTTTGACACAAATATGACCAAGGCGGCAATGCCACAAGTATGTGGGACTATCATTATCAACATTACATATTTTGGAATTCACACTATGAATATGTGTAACATCACGTTCGAGATTCATCAAGAATAAACCATTGACCAGCGGGGCATGACCATAAAACATATCTCTCATTTAAAAGGAATAACCATTATTCTCGGATTTAAATGAGTAGCCATCTCGCATCAAACGAGATCCACATACAATGTTCATGCTCAAAGCTGGTACTAAATAACAATTATTAAGGTTTAAAACTAATCCCGAGGGTAGATGTAGAGGCAGCGTGCCGACGGCGATCACATCGACCTTGGAACCATTCCCAACGCGCATCGTCACCTCGTCATTCGCCAGTCTCCGCTTATTCCGCAGCTCCTGCTTTGAGTTACAAATGTGAGCAACTGCACCAGTATCAAATACCTAGGAGCTACTACGAGCGTTGGTAAGGTACACATCAATAACATGGATATGATATATACCTTTGACATTGCCGGCCTTCTTATCTACTAAGTATTTGGAGCAGTTCCGCTTCCAGTGACCCGTTCCCTTGCAATAAAAGCACTCAGTCTCAGGCTTGGGTCCATTCTTTGGCTTCTTCCCGGCAACTGGCTTACCGGGCGCGGCAACTCCTTTGCCGTCCTTCTTGAAGTTCTTCTTACCCTTGCCTTTCTTAAACTTAGTGGTTTTATTCACCATCAACACTTGATGCCCTTTCTTGATCTCCACCTCCGCTGATTCAGCATTGAATACACTTCGGGAATGGACTTCTCCATCCCTTGCATATTGAAGTTTAACACGAAGCTCTTGTAGCTAGGTGGGAGCGACTGAAGGATTCTGTCAACAACCGCTTCGTCTGGGAGATTCATTCCCAACTGAGACAAGCGATTGTGCAACCCAGACAATTTGAGTATGTGCTCGCTGACAGAACTATTCTCCTCCATCTTACAGCTGTAGAATGCGTTGGAGACGTCATATCTCTCAACTCGGGCATGAGCTTGGAAAACCATTTTCAGCTCTTCGAACATCTCATATGCTCCGTGGTGCTCAAAACGCTTTTGGAGCCACGATTCTAAGCTGTAGAGCATGCCGCACTGAACCAGGGAGTAATCATCACAACGTGACTGTCAAGCGTTCATAACATCTTCGTTTGCCGGGGCAGGAGCGTCACCTAGCGGTGCTTCTAGGACATAAGTTTTCTTGGCAGCTATGAGGATGATCCTCAGGTTACGGACCCAATCCGTATAGTTGCTACCATCGTCTTTCAGCCAGGATTTCACTAGCAACGTGTTAAGGTTGAGGGTGACATGAGCGTGGGCCATTTGATCTACAAGACATATTGTAAAGAATTTAAACTAAGTTCGTGACAATTAAGTTCATCTAATCAAATTTAATGAACTCCCACTCAGATAGACATCTCTCTAGTCTTCTAAGTGATACACGATCCGAATCGACTAGCCCGTGTCCGATCATCACGTGAGATGGACTAGTCGTAAACGGTGAACATCTTCATGTTGATCGTATCTTCTATACGACTCATGTTTGACCTTTCGGTCTTCCGTGTTCCGAGGCCATGTCTGTACATGCTAGGCTCGTCAAGTGAACCCTAAGTGTATTGCGTGTGTAAATCTGGCTTACACCCGTTGTATGCGAACGTTAGAGCCTATCACACCCGATCACCACGTGGTGCTTCGGAACAACGATCCTTAGCAACGGTGCACAGTTAGGGGGAACACAATTCTTGAAATTTTTAGTGAGAGATCATCTTATTTACTACCGTCGTTCTAAGGAAATAAGATGCATAAACATGATAAACATCACATGCAATCAAATAAAGTGACATGATATGGCCAATATCATTTTGCTCCTTTGATCTTCATCTTCGGGGCACCATGATCATCCTTGTCACCGGCATGACACCATGATCTCCATCATCGTGTCTTCATGAAGTTGTCTCGCCAAAATATTACTTCTATCACTATGGCTAACGTTTAGCAATAAAGTAAAGTAATTACATGGCGTTATTCAATGACACGCAGGTCATACAATAAAATAAGACAACTCCTATGGCTCCTGCCGGTTGTCATACTCATCGACATGCAAGTTGTGATTCCTATTACAAGAACATGATCAATCTCATACATCACATATATCATTCATCACATCTTATTTGGACATATCACATCACATAGCACATGCTGCAAGAACAAGTTAGACGTCCTCTAATTGTTGTTGCAAGTTTTTACGTGGTTGCTATAGGTTTCTAGCAAGAACGTTTCTTACCTACGCCAAAACCACAACGTGATATGTCAATTTCTATTTACCCTTCATAAGGACCCTTTTCATCGAATCCGATCCAACTAAAGTGGGAGAGACAGACACCCGCCAGCCACCTTATGCAACTAGTGCATGTCAATCGGTGGAACCAGTCTCATGTAAGCGTATGTGTAAGGTCGGTCCGGGCCGCTTCATCCCACGATGCCGCCGAATCAAGAGTGGACTAGTAGCGGCAAGAGAATTGAACAAATCTACGCCCACAACTTGTTTGTGTTCTACTCGTGCAAGATGCTACGCAAAGACCTAGCTCAGATGCCACTGTTAGGTAACGTAGCAGAATTCAAAAAAAATCCTACGCTTCACCAAGATCAATATAAGGAGTCATCTAGCAACGAGCATAAAGGAGTGCATCTACATACCCTTTGTAGATCGCGTGCGGAAGCATTCAAGAGAACGTGGATGATGGAGTCGTACTCGTCGTGATCCCTATCACCGATGATCCCAGCGCCGAAGGGACGGCACCTCCGCGTTCAACACACGTACGGTGCAGCAATGTCTCCTCCTTCTTGATCCATCAAGGGGGGAGGAGAGGTTGGTGGAGATCCAGCAGCACGACGACGTGGTGGTGGATGCAACGGAAAAACTATAGGGCTTCGCCAAGGACCTGCGGGAGGAGGGAGATGTGCAATGGGGGGAGAGAGGCGCCAGGGGCAAGGGTGCGGATGCCCTCTCCCCCCCAACTATATATAGGTCCAGGGGGGCGCCGGCCCTAGGAGATGGGATCTCCTAGGGAGGCGCTGGCCAGGGGGAAGGCTTGCCCCCCAAGCCAAGGGGGGCGCCCCCACCCCTAGGGTTCCCAACCCTAGGCACAGGGGGAGGCCCAAGGGGGTTGCGACAGCCCACTATGGGCTGGTTCCCCTTCCCCCATGGCCCATGGGGCCCTCCGGGATGGGTGGCCCCACCCGGTGGACCCCCGGGACCCTTCTTGTGGTCCCTGTACACTACCTGTGACCCCCGGAACTCTCCCCTTGGCCAAAACTGGACTTCCTATATATAATTATTTACCTCCGGACCATTCAGGAACTCCTCGTGATGTCCTGGATCTCATACGGGGCTCCGAACAACATTCGGGTTATTGTGTGCATATATCTCTACAACCCTAGCGTCACCGAACCTTAAGTGTGTAGACCCTACGGGTTCGAGAGACACGTAGACATGACCGAGACGACTCTCCGGTCAATAACCAACAGCGGGATCTGGATACCCATGTTGGTTCCTACGTGTTCCTCGAAGATCTCATCGGATGAACCACGATGTCAAAGATTCACTTAATCCCGTATGCAATTCCCTTTGTCTATCGGTATAGCACTTGCCCGAGATTCGATCGTCGGTATACTGATACCTTGTTCAATCTCGTCATGGCAAGTCTTTTTACTCATTCCATAATACATCATCCCGTGACTAACTCCTTAGTCATATTGAGCTCATAATGATGATGTTGTACCGAGTGGGCCTAGAGATACCTCTCCGTCATACGGAGTGACAAATCCAAGTCTCGGTTCGTGCCAACCCAACTGATACTTTAGGAGATACCCGTTGCGTACCTTTATAGCCACCCAGTTACATTGTGACGTTTGGCACACCCAAAGTATTCCTACGGTATCCGGGAGGTTCACAACCGCATTATCTAAGGAACAGATACTTGACATTGGAAAAGCTTTAGCATTACGAACTACACGATCATGTGCTAGGCTTAGGATTGGGTCTTGTCCCTCACATCATTCTCCTAATGATGTGATCCCGTTATCAATGACATCCAATGTCCATGGTCAGGAAACCATGACCATCTGTTGATCAATGAGCTAGTAACTAGAGGCTTTACCAGGGACACGTTGTGGTCTATGTATTCACACATGTGTCACTGTTTCCGGATAATACAATTCAAGCATGAATAACAGACAATCATCATGAACAAGGAAATATAATAATAACCATTTTATTATTGCCTCTAGGGCATATTTCCAACAGTAGCGCCAAACAAGAGAGAGATAATGAGCTTGCTAAGCTTGTTGCCATCATGGTGGGTAGGCAGGATATCGTCTCTTGAGCTCTTCTGAAGTGGTTTCAGTTTTGAACTTATTTTGCTGCCACGTTTCGTTGCACTCGTGGCCAATTTAGAGGCGCAGTGTATGTAATATGCTGCTTTGTTCACTATGTTTTCTCTGGTGGCGAACTTTGATGCCCTGTGGATCTAATATTTGTAATAGCCGTAATAGCTTAGCGTAAGTTGCTTTCTTATATATTTCCTTATTGTCTTATTTATTTTTTTGCTTGTAGTCATTGAAGTTCTTTTTCCGTGGTAACCTTTTTATTTAGAACTAGGCCACAATAACCCTGGGCAACATACGGGCCGTTGTAACCTTTGTCCTGCTACTCCCTATAGTGACCATGGGCCTCCTAAGGTTTGTATGATCCATGGGCCTTCTACGAGCCATAGAATCAGTGGGCCTTCTACGGGCCATAAGATTGATTGGTCAAACAGGGGTCATACTATCGGTTGACCAATAGTGATCCGCAATGTGGGTCGTAAACGGTCTAGAATGGGAATCATCTGTTTATGGGCCGACCATAATGGGTCGCTAATAGGCCGGTATGTATAACATGCTTAATTCTATTGATAGGCATACATGGGCCGGAAGTTACAATGGTCTAGAATCATATTGGAAATCATCTGTTTATGGGCCGACCATAACGGACCGTCAATGGGCCGTATTAGATGACGCTGTGAAAATGGCCCACTGGATTAATGGGCCACAAGCGGGTCGACTGTATCCACGGGCTGAATTTGGTCCATCATCAGAATAGGCTAGTAATGACTATAAGTAATCGTATGCTGGAAATGAGCCCAACAATAAATGAGCCCTTAGAAGGCCGAAAGGTGACACGGGCTGGAAATGGCCCAACGGAATAATGGGTCATCACTGGGTATAAAGTGATTTACTATTCATTATGGACCAGTTTCACCACGGGTCGTTAAAGGGCCCTGATTTACAAGGGGCCTCATACGACCCGAAATACATCATGGGCCATAAATGGGCCAGAATTTACAACGAGCTGGAATCATATTGGAGGAACCAGATGTCGCTACTGGGCCGAATTCAGATAGGCAATAACGGGCTGTGAGTTAGCAGGCTATAGATGGGTTAT
>LR738715.1:337080442-337102270 GCA_902687465.1 Secale cereale
AAATTTGGACTTAGATCCAGGTTGGTTCGGTAGTTGTTTCTCTTTCGCCGTTTGTCTTTCGTTGTTTCTTCTTTTGTCGTTTCTTTTGCAAACCGGAGTTCTTAAGTTGAACTTTCTGGTTAGATCTTTTATTCGAGTTTTACCCGTGCATTAGTTAAGTACTTATTGTGTGCTTGTTTGTTTGTGATAGAGTACCCGGAGGGCGCCGCTTGCTACTTTGAATCTCTAGGTTTTGCGGATCATCAGCAAGGCAAGTAACACTTTGATCACACTTTCCAATTACCCAGTTTTCATTGCATTAGTCAACCCTCACACATTGCATGAGTAGGATTAATTAACTTGTGGGACTGTGAAGTAGATTGAGGTAGTACCTATTACCTGCATTACATTCAAACCTTTGGGAGTTACTTCTACGTTTGCTGTTAGGCCATGCTATGCTCGTAGACGTGGATTGGGTGAGTGAGATCCATGACAGATGTGAGTTTGTTAATTAATGGTTCAACTTAAGGTGGCAACATTAATACTCATGTGGGTGGATTGAGGCATCTGAGTATTCCAGGGATTGCCTGTTTTTCTTCGGACCGCCACCCAGGCTCAAAGGGATCATGAGATTATTCATACTAGAAACTTCCGTGTGCAGCCACAATGCTATCATGGGCTCTAGCATAGTATGAGCAAGTTGTGCGAACATCTACAGTGGTGGACTAGCAGATGTAGGGGATGTAGGTTGGTACGGTTCACCCGGTCGTAGGTGCTAGTGCTTCTGAAAGACCGTGTGTCGGTCATCCGTTTCTCAAACATCATGCAGTGCGAGAAATCAAACGGAGGAGATCGGGTCTTGTGGGGAAAAGTGCACAAACCTCTGTAGAGTGTACAAACTGATCATGGTTAGCCGTGTCTCCGGTTACGGACGTCTTGAGTATCTAGTACTTGGATATCATGTGCATCTCATCATGTTACTCTAATTAATATTGTTGGGTTTAATGATGAACTTTAATTGGGGTTGAGAGGATGTCTATCTTCTCAACGATGTTTCAACTACCATGATAGTTAATTAAAATTAATTCCTTTGAAGTAGGGAAAAACTGGCTTTACGCAAAAACTGTAACCATAGAGCTTTCCACCAGCCATATTGCATATAGTATAGCTTTACTTTCATTGCTCTCTTGTGTTACTTTGCCAGCATATTCCATGTGCTGACCCGTTTTCGGGCTGCAACGTTTCATGTTGCAGACTTTTCAGACAACGAGTAAGGTGCCTTTTAGGTCGTGGTTCTATACTCAGTGATGCCGTTGGAGTTGATGGACTCACTTATCTTCCAAGCCTTCCGCTGTTATTCGTGTTAGATGGCCCTAAGCCATTTTTATTGTAATAAGTTCATCGTTGGAACTATCGATGTAATAAGTGTGTGATTGCTACTCTGTTATAAATCCTTCAATTATTGTGCGTGTCAGCATTACTGATCCAGGGATGACACTGATGCACAGAGATCAGACTGTTTGAGGTCTCGTCGCTAGAAGATGGTATCAGAGCACACGCTGACTGTAGGACACGACCACTAAGCTAAAGCCCTAGAGCACTATTCACTCTTCTCTTTTCTGACTCCTCATCTTTTCTACTCTTTTAGGATGGTGGATGCAAAGAACAAGTTCATGCAGCCGGATGACGATACACCATTTGGACGACACCTGAAGGAAGTCACCAGATATCTAAATATTGGACTACCAAGTTTCACCGGAACCTACAATGCCACTCTACCTGAGGAGGAGCGTTGGCTGATTCAAGCTCAAGTTCCAGGAAGGACGTTCAAGCCCGTCACCACACTCATAGCATTTTCCTTTAATGCGCCTACATGGAGCCTAGGCAGGAGCATGGCAGCCCACATCGCTATGGGAAGGATCGGAGAAGTCTACAAGCAGGAGCTAAAGGACACTATCTACCAGATTTGTGGACACCGAGATGAGAATTGGGATATGATCAGCACCCGGAAGGATAGGTCCATTGCAGCCTTCTTCCAGGAGTTGAACCATCACATTCATCGCCAGGAGCACCAGATGTGTGTAGGGATGATAGATTTGAAGAAAGCCCTAAATAGGAATTTGGAGCTAGAGGAAGAACTCAAGTCTACACGCGACGGATATGAGGAGGAGATGCAAATACTTGTGGAGAAGAATGATGACTTGACACGGAAGTTAGGGATACTCATGGGAGAAGAAGACGATGAAGAAGAACCCAAGGATATTCCACCGGAAGACTACATCATCATCGACGACACGGATTCGGAACCCGATGATAGCAAAGATGAAAACTATGAAGATGAAGCTAGAGCAGATATCATGGAATCCTCTGTCAATCAAAATTTCTAGAAGACTTCCCTTGATTAGTAGTCTTTTTCCCTTTAGTAGACTTAGAGCACTATTGTAAACGATTAGATCCGTGTAAGCCCTTGTTTGAAATTGATTTTGGTGTGATAAATTGTGTGTTTTGCCTCATGTGCATATGGGTAGTGATTTTTCCCTTAGACCTCTTTTCTATTCTAATCTCTTCCCTCTACACCCACAGATGCCTCCAAGACGTGAGCCCGAATTTGAGTTTCCCCCTGAGCTCACCTAGTTGATCCAGCAGCAGAAGACCCGGATGCAACTTCTTGTCCAGAATACTCAGAACAACCAGAACAACAATAACAACCGTCCACCACCACCACCCGTGGACAACCTGACACGTTTCTTAAGGTTGCAACCACCAGTGTTTGCTAGCAGCATCGAACCAATAGTGGCTGATGACTGGCTACGCAAGATTGGAAGGGATTTGACCACCACCAATTGCTCGGATGCTGAGAAGGTGCGATTTACCGCACACCAGTTGTCTGGACCAGCCGCAGCATGGTGGGAGAATTACACAGCCATTTACCCCATAGCCAATGTGACTTGGGATCAGTTTCAGCAAGCTTTTCGTACAGCCCATGTCACAACTGGAGCTATGAGTATGAAGAAGCAGGAGTTTCGCAATTTGCGCCAAGGCAACCGTACTGTGGCTCAGTACGTGGATGAGTTTAGTACCCTATCTCGTTATGCCCCAGGTGATGTGGCCACAGATGCCGCTAAGCAGGAGAGATTCATGGAAGGGCTGAATGATGAGATGAGTGAACAGTTGATGGTGGCAACTTTCAATAACTACCAGGAGCTGGTTGATCGCGCCCTAATGATTGAAAGGAAGCATCAACAGATTGAAAGTCGCAAGAGGAAGTATGGGCAAGGAAGGTATAACTCTGGAGCACAGCAGAAGCCCCGTTTTACCCCTAAAATGGTAGGACAGTTTCAACATACCCATGGAGGAGGTAGCTCTCACAATCATAATGGCCCTAAGAATGGAAATGGGAATGGAGCAAATGGTAACCAGAGCCGCCCTACACCGTACACACCCACCAAGAAGGATTTCAGCCATGTCACTTGTTTGAAGTGCGGGAAGAATGGACATTATCCCACTGACTGCCTAGAAGCTAAGAATGGAAACGGTAATGGAAGCGCCACGAAGAAGCCCAACCCCTTCAAGAAAGGACAAGTGAATCACGTTGGCGTGGAGGAGGTTGAAGCTCAACCAGATGCAGTAATAGGTAAGTTTTTTAGTTAAGTCCTTTACTGCACTTGTTCTTTTCGATACTGGTGCATCGCATTCATACATTTCAAGGGGATTTGTGGATAAGTATAAGCTGCCAACCCAAGCCCTTAGGTCGCCCATGTTAGTAACCTCACCAGGAGCAGAGTATATGGCTAAGATATGGTGTGATCAGTTGCCATTAAGGATTGGTAACTATATTTTCCCTTCGGACCTAATAGTATTGGAATGTCAAGGACTGGATGTGATATTAGGCATGGATTGGTTATCTAAGTATGAAGGAAATATCGAATGCGCCAGTAAGTCCATTTTGATTACTACGCCAGAAGGAAGAAGGATCAAGTATGTATCCCGGCATGAGCCGAAGAGGAACAGATTAAATTCACTATCAGGAGTTGTTTAGGAGGAAGTACCAGTGGTGAATGATTTCCCTGACGTATTTCCAGAAGAACTGCCAGGAATGCCACCTGACAGAGATATAGGGTTTTTGATTGAGCTTTTGCCAAGCACCGGGCCAATTTCTAAGAGACCTTATAGGATGCCCGCAAAGGATTTGGAGGAAATTAAGAAACGGATTAAGGAGTTACTGGATAAAGGATTCATACGCCCAAGTTCTTCGCCTTGGGGTTCGCCAGTACTTCTAGTAGAGAAGAAGGATGGATCGTTAAGAATGGTTGTTGATTACCGAGGATTGAGCGAAGTAACGATCAAGAACAAATACCCACTGCCGATGATCAATGATCTGTTCGATAGATTGCAAGGAGCTAAGGTATTTTCCAAGATCGATCTGTGATCAGGGTACCATCAATTGAAGATACGAGAGCAGGATATACCTAAGACGACCTTTACCACCAGATACGGGTTGTACGAGTATACTGTTATGTCTTTTGGTCTGACTAACACACCGGCATACTTTATGAACCTAATGAACAAAGTGTTTATGGAGTATTTGTATAAGTTCGTCGTAGTGTTCATAGATGATATATTGATCTTCTCGAAGGATGAAGAGGAGCATGCGAAGCATTTGCGTTTGGTATTGGAAAAGCTCAGAGAACAACAGTTATATGCCAAGTTTAGCAAATGTGAATTTTGGTTGAAGGAAGTAGGATTCCTCGGACACATTATATCTGGAGAAGGAATAGAAGTAGAATCCGCCAAGGTGGACACTGTGACCCATTGGGAAGCACCGACAACAGTTGGAGAGATCGAGAGTTTTCTTGGACTTGCAGGATACTACCGGAGATTTATCAAGAATTTCTCAAAGATTGCAAAGCCAATGACGGAGTTGTTAAAGAAGGACACCAAGTTCAGTTGGACAGAAGAATGTGAGGCCAGTTTCTCGGAATTAAAGAAACGTTTGGTCTCATCCCCTGTGTTGATTCCGCCAGATCAACATAAGGATTACGAGGTGTACTGTGACGCTTCACGTCGAGGACTTGGAGCAGTTCTTATGCAGGAAGGAAGAGTTGTTTCGTATGCTTCACGACAACTGAAACCTCATGAGTTGAACTATGCCACTCATGATTTGGAGTTAGCAGCCGTAGTGCATGCATTGAAGACGTGGAGACACTTTCTCATTGGAAACCATTGTGAAGTATATACGGATCAGAAGAGTTTGAAGTATATATTCACTCAGAAGGAGCTGAATCTCAGGCAAAGGAGATGGCTGGAACTCATTAAGGACTATGACATGAGATTGCATTATCATCCCGGAAAGGCTAACGTAGTAGCCGATGCGCTAAGCCGCAAGAGCCATGTCAATACCCTAATGACGGAAGAGTTTCCAAAGGAGTTAGCCGAGGACTTACAAGAACTACGTTTGGAGATAGTTCCGAGAGGCTATGTAGCAACACTAGAGATCCAGTCTACCCTAATGGATAAAATCAGAGAAGCTCAGAAAACTGACGAAGAGGTTGCCTCTATAAAGGAGAGGGTGAGCGAAGGAAAAGCCAAAGGATTTCGTGAGGATGAACACGACACCTTATAGTTTGAGGACCGCATTTATGTGCCTAATGACCCAGAGATCAGGAAGTTGATTCTACAGGAGGCCCATGATTCACCATACTCGATTCACCCAGGAAATACTAAGATGTATTTGGATTTGAAGGATATTTTCTGGTGGACCGGTATGAAGAAGGATATTGCGGAGTATGTAGCTGTTTGTGATGTATGTCAGAGAGTGAAGGCAGAACATCAGAAGCCGGCAGGATTGTTACAACCATTGCCAATACCCAAACGGAAGTGGGATAAGCTAGGTATGGATTTTATTACGGGATTACCCAGAACTCGTTCTGGCTATGACTCGATTTGGGTCGTAGTCGATCGTTTAACAAAGGTAGCTCATTTCATCCCTGTAAAGACTACCTACACCAGTGCAAAGTTGGCAAAGATATACATGACCCGAATTGTATGTCTGCATGGAGTTCCGAGGAGCATCGTATCAGATAGAGGAACCCAGTTTACCTCAAAGTTCTGGAATCAATTACATGAAACTTTGGGTACCAGACTAGATTTTAGTATAGCTTTTCATCCGCAGACAGATGGACAGACCGAAAGAGTCAATCAGATTTTGGAGGACATGCTGAGAGCCTGTGCACTAGATTATGGATCTAGTTGTTGGGACGAAAATTTGCCGTATGCCGAATTTTCTTACAACAATAGTTATCAATCCAGTTTGAAGATGGCCCCTTTCGAAGCATTATACGAAAGGAGGTGTAGGACTCCGTTTTCATGGGACGAAGTTGGAGACCGATAGTTGTTTGGACCAGATTTGATCAAAGAGTCTGAGGAGAAGGTGAAGTTGATTCGAGATAGACTGAAGGTAGCTCAGTCCAGGCAGAAAAGTTATGCAGACTCGAAGCGTAAGGAGATAACCTATGAGATCGGAGACAGAGCATACTTGAGAGTATCGCCTCTGTGAGGAGTCAAACGTTTCGGAGTTAAAGGAAAGCTAGCCCCGAGATTTGTGGGACCCTACCGTGTTTTGGAACGCATGGGAGAGGTTGCCTATAAGTTGGAATTGCCCGAAGGATTGTCCGGAGTACACGACGTGTTTCATGTTTCGCAGCTTAAGAAGTGCCATGCAGATATGGCCGATATACCGCTTAGAGACACAGTACCCCTAGAAGCAATTCAGTTGGATAGTGATCTGACCTACGAGGAGAAGCGTGTTAAGATCCTCGAATTTTTTAGCAGAGTTACCCGCAACAAGGTTACCAAGTTTTACAAATTTCAGTGGAGTCACCACACCGAGGAAGAAGCCACCTGGGAACGAGAAGATGATCTACGCAAGGACCACCCTCACCTATTTTCTAGCCAACCCGAATCTCGAGGGCGAGATTCATCTTAAGGGGGGTAGGTTTGTAACATCCCAAATTTTCAATTTGGAATGTTATACATTAGATCATTATGCATATCATATTTTCTTGCTTTTGGTGATCCGAGAAAATCCTAAGCAACTCAAGGACCCTCGGAGAGAGTTGGGGATTTCTAAATTTTCATATTTGAGGTTTCTCAAATTTTGAAAATAGGAACGTTTGATTTTATTTATTTTCTTCTTCAAGTATTTCTATCATAAAGATATGAGAGAGGGAGTAAAATGACTCTCCCAAAATAAAGAAATACGGAAGATTTAATAAAAAAATCAAACAAGTTTTATTTGGAGTTTATTTGGATTTTATTTGAATTAGGAAAAATTGCATGTTTTCAAAAATGCATTTTAGTGCCAAGAAAATGTTCATCTTGTTCTAAATATTTTATTTAGACGGTGAAAATTTGTTTTGGCAATTTCTAGATTTTACTTTATTTTCTAGAGTTATTATTAGCGCCGGCGTATATATAAAAAAAAGGGGGGGACCGACCCGACTGGGCCGAGGCCCAACCGAGCAGGCCCATCGCCGCCCGCCGCCTTCCCCACGTCGCCGCCGTGGCCGACTCGAACTCCACCGCCACCGTCATGGACTTGCCCCCTCCCCAAGCTAGCACCCCCCCTCCTATATAAAACTAGCCACCCCCCTCCAACCACCGCCACCGCACCCCGCCCCTCGCCACAAGCCACCGCCGCCGCGACGCCAGCCCCGCCGCCGCGCACCGCACGCCGCCGCCACTGCCGCCCCTCGCCGCACCCCGCCCCGCGTCGAGCCGCCGCAGCCGCTGCCGCCTCCCACCTCCACCACGCAGCCGCCCGCCGCCGCCGGCCGTCGCCGGAAGCCGCCGCCGCCGGTTGTTCCGACGAGGTAGCCGCCGCCGGTTTTCTCCAGAAGACCATTGGTTTTTTTAGAACAATAGTAGTTTTTTTAGATCGGTTTTATTAGATTGGTTTTCTATTTTTTTTTCTGGTTTAGTTAAGTAGTAAACGTTCACCCGTTCGTTCGTTCTAACGAACGAATTCGCCGTTTAGTCTCAGCTGACGAACGTCCGTTCGTTAAGCTGTTTTAGTTTTCTTTTTCGCAGTTATTTTCTGATCGCGATCTCTGATCCGTTCTTCATTCTAGTTTAACTTTTCACTCATTTATCGGAATCAGGTGATTCAAGCGCTTGGAGTTTCTTCTCGAAATTCTCTTTCCGTTTAACCTAGTCGCTCAAGCGTTTGCCTCAGCTAAATTTGGACTTAGATCCAGATTGGTTCGGTAGTTGTTTCTCTTTTGCCGTTTGTCTTTCGTTGTTTCTTCTTTTGTCGTTTCTTTTGCAAACCGGAGTTCTTAAGTTGAACTTTCTGGTTAGATCTTTTATTCGAGTTTTACCCGTGCATTAGTTAAGTACTTATTGTGTGCTTGTTTGTTTGCGATAGAGTACCCGGAGTGCGCCGCTTGCTACTTTGAATCTCTAGGTTTTGCGGATCATCAGCAAGGCAAGTAACACTTTGATCATACTTTCCAATTACCCAGTTTTCATTGCATTAGTCAACCCTCACACATTGCATGAGTAGGATTAATTAACTTGTGGGACTGGGAAGTAGATTGAGGTAGTACCTATTACCTGCATTACATTCAAACCTTTGGGAGTTACTTCTACGTTTGTTGTTAGGCCATGCTATGCTCGTAGACGTGGATTGGGTGAGTGAGATCCATGACAGATGTGAGTTTGTTAATTAATGGTTTAACTTAAGGTGGCAACATTAATACTCATCTGGGTGGATTGAGGCATCTAGGTATTCCAGGGATTGCCTGTTTTTCTTCGGACCGCCACCCAGGCTCAAAGGGATCATGAGATTATTCATACTAGAAACTTCCGTGTGCAGCCACAATGCTATTATGGGCTCTAGCATAGTATGAGTAAGTTGTGCGAACATCTACAGTGGTGGACTAGCAGATGTAGGGGATGTAGGTTGGTACGGTTCACCCGGTCGTAGGTGCTAGTGCTTCTGAAAGACTGTGTCTCGGTCATCCGTTTCTCAAACATCATGCAGTGCGAGAAATCAAACGGAGGAGATCGGATCTTGTGGGGAAAAGTGCACAAACCTCTGCAGAGTGTACAAACTGATCATGATTAGCCGTGTCCCCAGTTACGGACGTCTTGAGTATCTAGTACTTGGATATCATGTGCATCTCATCATGTTACTCTAATTAATATTGTTGGGTTTAATGATGAACTTTAATTGGGGTTGAGAGGATGTCTATCTTCTCAACGATGTTTCAACTACCATGATAGTTAATTAAAATTTATTCCTTTGAAGTAGGGTAAAACTGGCTTTACGCAAAAACTTTAACCATAGAGCTTTCCACCAGCCATATTGCATATAGTATAGCTTTACTTTCATTGCTCTCTTGTGTTACTTTGTCAGCATATTCCATGTGCTGACCCGTTTTTGGGCTGCAACATTTCATGTTGCAGACTTTTCAGACGACGGGTAAGGTGCCTTTTAGGTCGTGGTTCTATACTCAGTGATGCCGTTGGAGTTGATGGACTCACTTATCTTCCAAGCCTTCCGCTGTTATTCGTGTTAGATGGCCCTAAGCCATTTTTATTGTAATAAGTTCATCGTTGGAACTATCGATGTAATAAGTGTGTGATTGCTACTCTGTTATAAATCCTTCAAGTATTGTGTGTGTGTCTGCATTACTGATCCAGGGATGACACTGATGCATAGAGATCACACTGTTTGAGCATCACGTCAGTTTTCTGTCTTTGTTTACCTCGCCCCACTTGACAGTTCGCTGGTTCCTACAATCAAGAAAGAAGAAACTGAAACCATGATAGAAACCATGTCTTCGCGCTCCATTAACTCCAAGTGAATGTTTTCACGTGACATTGACTTCAACATGAATGTCTCCATGAACCACCGTTGTCTTAAATGTCTTCTTACATTTTTAGGGTTCATCTTTCATGGGTAAACCAAATCAATGGGGACTTCTACCTGTGTTCTCATGTGAATCTCACAAACACATTAGTCCCTCAACCATGTTTGTCGTCAATACTCCAAACCAACTATGGGTGGAACTAGATGCACTTCCAGTAATCGGCATGTAGCCCACAGAAAATATATGGGCCTGAATCAGCGTAAGCTTTTTTCTTATTTTTGGTAGGCCCATGCCGATAGTAGGCCGTTAATAGGCCTAAACATCATATGCTCCCTTAGTAACAAAAGGCCATTAACATGTGTAAATATCTCACAGGCCTAATTTGACCCATAAATAACAAGGGCCTTTAGCAGGCTGAAAGCCAGATTGGGCCTTAATTGGGCCAAAATATACTACGGGATTTTAGTAGGACAAAAGATGATTGGGCCTAAAATGTGTTGAATATCACACCGAACATTAGCGGGCCGAAAGTCAGATTGGGTCTTAATTGGGCCAAAATATACCCAGGGCTTTTAGTAGGAAAAAATATGATTGGGCCTAAAATGTGTTGAATATCACACCGGACGTTAGTAGACCGAAATGTATCTAACTCATAGTGGCCCATTTACAATGCGGATCGTTAACATGCCGAAAGTCAGACGGGCCGTAATTGCACCAACCTACTACACGGTGAAGGAAATATGCCCTAGAGGCAATAATAAAGTTGTTATTTATATTTCCTTATATATCATGATAAATTTCTTTTATACATGCTAGAATTGTATTTACCGGAAAATTGATACATGTGTGAATACATAGACAAAACAGAGTGTCCCTAGTATGCCTCTACTTGACTAGCTCGTTAATCAAAGATGGTTAAGTTTCCTAACCATAGATATTTGTTGTCATTTGATTAACGGGATCACATCATTAGGAGAACGACGTGATGGACAAGACTGATTCGTTAGCTTAGCACAATGATCGTTTAGTTTTATTGCTATTGCTTTCTTCATAACTTATACATGTTCCTCTAACTATGAGATTATGCAACTCCCGAATACCGGAGGAACACCTTGTGTGCTATAAAATGTCACAACGTAACTGGTTGATTATAAAGATGCTCTACAGGTGTTTCCGAAAGTGTTTGTGGTGTTGGCATATATCAAGATAAGGATTTGTCACTCCTATTGTCGGAGAGGTATCTTTGGACCCTCTCGGTAATACTCATCATAATAAGCCTTGCAAGCATATGAAGAATGAGTTAGTCACGAGATGGTGTATTACAGAATGATTAAAGAGACTTGCCGGTAACGAGATTGAACTAGGTATGATGATATCGACGATCCAATCTCGGGCAAGTAACATACCGATGACAAAGGGAACAACGTATGTTGTTATGCGGTTTGACCGCTAAAGATCTTCGTAGAATATGTAGGAGTCAATATGAGAATCTAGGTTCCGCTATTGGTTATTGACCGGAGAAAGTGTCTCGGTCATGTCTACATAGTTCTCGAACCCGTAGGGTCCGCACACTTAACGTTCAATGACTATTTGTATTATGAGTTATGTGTTTTTGATGACCAAAGATTGTTCGGAGTCCTAGATGAGACCACGGACATGACGAGGAGTCTCGAAATGGTCGAGACATAAGTATTGATATATTGGAAGGTTATATTCGGACACCGGAAGGGTTCCGAAGTGTATCGGGTATTTTTCGGAGTACCGGGAGGTTACCGAAACCCACCGGGGAGTCAATGGGCCTTAATGGACCCTAGTGGAGAAACAAGGCAGCAAGCAAGATGTGGGGCGCACCCCCCTAGGCCCAGACCGAATTGGTTTAGGGTTTGGGGTGCCGACCCCCCTTTCCTTCTCCTCTCCTCCTCCTTCCTCCTTCTCCTAGTAGGAATAGGAAAGGTGGGGGGGCAAACCTACTTGGAGTAAGATTGCCCCCCCTGGCGCGCGCTTCCTCCTGGCCGTCCTCCTCCTCCCTCTCTCCTTTATATATGTGGGGAGAGGGCACACCAAAGTTTCTCTTAGCCGTGTGCGGTGCCCCCCTCCACAGTTACACACCTCGGTCATATCGTCGTAGTGCTTAGGCGAAGCCCTGCGCCGGTAACTTCATCATCACCGTCACCACGCCGTCGTGCTGACAAAACTCTCCCTCATACTCAAACAGATCAAGAGCTCGAGGGACATCATCGAGCTGAACGTGTGCTGAACGCGGAGGTGCCGTACATTCGGTGCTTGGATCGATTGGATCGCGAAGAAATTCGACTACATCAACCGTGTTGTAAATGCTTCCGCTTTCGGTCTATGAGGGTGCATGGACAGACTCTCCCCGGTCGTTGCTATGCTTCTCCTAGATAGATCTTGCGTGATCGTAGGATTTTTTTTGAAGTACGTTCCCCAATAGTGGTATCATGAGCCAGGTTTATGCGTAGATGATATGCACGAGTAGAACAGAAAGAGTTGTGGGCGACAATAGTCATACTGCTTACCAGCATGTCATACTTTGATTCGGCGGTATTGTTGGATGAAGCGGCCCAGACCGACATTACATGACCTCATTCATGAGACTGGTTCTACCGACGTGCTTTGCACATAGGTGGCTGGCGGGTGTCAGTTTCTCCAACTTTAGTTGAGTCGAGTGTGACTACGCCCCGTCCTTGTTGAAGGTTAAAACAACACACTTGATGAAAAATCATTGAGGTTTTGATGCGTAGGTAAGAACGGTTCTTGCTAGAAGCCCATAGCAGCCACGTAAAACTTGCAACAAGAAAGTAGAGGACGTCTAACTTGTTTTTGCAGGGCATGTTGTGATGTGATATGGTCAAGATGTGATGAGTTATACATAATTGTATGAGCTGATCATGTTTTGTAAATAATCAGCGACTGACAGGAGCCTTATGGTTGTCTCTTTATTGAATGAATTGCGAAAGCCATGTAATTGCTTTACTTTATCACTATGAGTTAGCGATAGTAGTAGTAGCAATAGTTGACGAGACGACCACGACGCTACGATGAAGATCATGGTGTCAAGCTGGTGACGGTGGAGATCATGACAATGCTTTGAACATGGAGATCAAAAGCACAAGATGATGATGGTCATATCATATCACATATTTTGATTGCATGTGATGTTGATCTTATTATGCATTTTATTTTGCTTAGTACGGTGGTAGCATTATAAGATGATCCCTTACAAAATTTCAAGGTATAAGTGTTTTCCCTGAGTATGCACCGTTGCGACTGTTCGTCGTGCCGAGACACCATGTGATGATCGGGTGTGATAAGCTCAACGTGCACATACAACGGGTGTAAGATAGTTTTGCACATGCAGAATACACGGATTAAACTTGACGAGCCTAGCATGTATAGACATGGCCTCGGAATACTGGAGACCAAATGGTTGAGCGCTAATCATATAGTAGATATGATCAACATTAGATGTTCACCATTGAAAACTAATCCATCTCACGTGATGATCGGACATGGTTTAGTTTATTTCGATCGCGTTATCATTTGGATAACCAGAGGTATGTGTATCTAAGTGGGATTTCTTTAGTAATATGATTAATTGAACTTTAATTTATCATGAATTTAGTCCTGATAGTTTTTGAATATCTATGTTTTTGTAGATCAATGGCCCGTGCTACCATTCCATTGAATTTTAATGCGTTCCTAGAGAAAGATAAGTCGAAAGATGATGGTAGCAACTACACGGACTGGATCCGTAACTTGAGGATTATCCTTATTGTTGCATAGAAGAATTATGTCATGGAAGCACCGCTAGGTGAAAAGCCCGCTGCAGATGCAACACCGAACGTTATGAACGTCTAGCAGAGCAAAGCTGATGACTACTCGATAGTTCAGTGTGCCATGCTTTACGGCTTAGAATCGGGTTTTCAAAGACGTTAAGCATCATGGAGCATATGAGATGTTCCAAGAGTTGAAGTTAATATTTCAAGCAAATACCCGAGTTGAGAGATATGAAGTCTCCAACAAATTCTATAGCTGCAAGATGGAGGAGAACAGTTCTATCAGTGAACACTTACTCAAAATGTCTGGGTACTACAATCACATGACTCAACTTGGAGTCAAAGTTGATGAAGATAGTGTTATTGACAGAGTTCTTCAATCACTGCCACCAAGCTATAAAGGCTTCGTGATGAATAATATGCAAGGGATGCAGAAGAAAAATCCCGAGCTCTTCTCTATGGTCGAAGATGCGGAGGTAGAAATCAAAAAGGAGCATCAAGTGTTGATGGTTAACAAGACCACTAGTTTCAAGAAAAACGGCAAGGGAAAGAAGGGGAACTTCAAGAATAATAGCAAGCCAGTTGCTACTCCCGCGAAGAAACCCAAGTCTGGAGCCAAGCCTGAAACAGAGTGCTTCAACTGCAAAGGGACTGGACACTAGAAGCGGAACTGCCCCAAGTATTTGGCGGATAAGAAGGATGGCAAACTGAACAAAGGTATATTTGATATACATGTTATTGATGTATACCTTACTAATGTTAGTAGTAGCGCCTGGGTATTTGATACTGGTTCGGTTGCTCATATTTGTAACTCGAAACAGAGGCCACGGATTAAACAAATATTGGCTAAGGACGAGGTGACGATGCATGTGGGAAATGGTTCCAAAGTCGATGTGATCGCCGTCGGCACGCTACCTCTACATCTACCTTCGGGATTAGTTTTAGACCTACATAATTGTTATTTTGTGCCAGCGTTGAGCATGAACATTATATCTGGATCTTGTTTGTTGTGAGACGTTTATTCATTTAAATCAAAGAATAATGGTTGTTCTATTTATATGAGTAATATCTTGTATGGTCATGCACCGTTGATGAGTGGTCTATTTTTGTTAAATCTCACTACAAAAAAAAACCACATCCGTGACATTTTGGGCCGAACGAAATTTTTTCTGCCATACTTATGACACTTCTATGACGATAATTGTGACAAAACCCGGTATCATCATAGATGTGTTGGGGTCCTACTTCTATGACAAAAAAATCATGACAGAAAATGGGCTTTTCGTCCTGGGCGGGCCGGAGACGCAGCTGCATGACATTCTTTGGGCCGTCCATGACAGAAAAAACCATGGTAGAAGCGAGGGCGAGGAAAATATCATGGTGTTCCCGGTTACGGTGGGTGGTCCGGGCCGAGCGATGCGCATTTCTCTCGTACACGCACGCTCGTGGGTGCGAGGCATCGGGCTCTAACTGAACCCGAGCGAGGCGTTGGGCTCTAACTGAACCCGAGCGATTGCACTGCAAGCTACGTGTTACTGAACCCAAGCGATCGATAGATGGCTGTTAACTGAACCCGATTGAGCGATTCCTTCGCTACTGCTGCTAACTGAAGCCGATCGATGCTGCCTCTGGATGAACAGTGAGCGTTGCTAGGGGGTTTGGATGAACAGTTCCCGATGGGGGTGATGAACAGGACCCCGTGGTGTTGCCTCTGGATGAACAAGACCCCGATCGATCGAGCCGGTTGGGGCTGGATGAACAGGACCCCGTGGAGAGCAGGATGAACAGGACTACCCCATGGAGGGCTGGATGAACAGTAGATGGTGGAGGGCTCGATGAACAGTAGCCCGTCGAGGGGTGGTTGAACAGGAGCCCGTGGAGAGGGTTGGTTGAACAGTAGCCGGTGGAGTAGCGCGCGGTGGAGGCTGGATGAACAGGAGCCCGTGGATGAACAGTCGCAGGTGGAGGCTGGAGGAGGTCGATGGTGGATGAACAATAGCCCATGGAGGCTGGAGGTGGTCGACGGTGGAGATGAACAATATCCCGTGGAGTCCCATTTTGTGGTACGCCACACCCCTCCCAATGAACAGGACCCCCGTTTCGACCGTAGCGCTCCAACAAAAGTCTGTTTCCTCCGTTTTGCGCTACGCCACACCCCTCCCGATCAAGATGACCCCTGTTTCGACCGTAGGAGGTCTGTTTCCTCTGTTTTGCGGTATGCCAGACCCCTCCGGATGAACAGGGTCCCGTTTCGAACATGGCCGGCCGAACACAAGGCTGTTTCCTCTGTTCTACGCTACGCCAGGCCTCGTTTCCATCGGCTGTTCCGTCCAAGCCCTCCCGATGAACACGATGATGCATTTCGTTCCGCCCCAGCTGGTTGGCTCGCCATGAACACGACGACGACGATGTTTCTCCGTTCCGACCCAGCCATGTAAAAGAGCCATGGCCGTACGTACGTGTGAGTAGGCCTTCGAGACCCCAACCGTATGTACATACGTGGCCGTATTTACTGTCTTGCACCCTGGCCACTGTACGTACGTGTACATGCTACGTGTGCGCCTCTGCTACGACACGTGCGCGCCTCTACATCGACCAGTATGTACGTACACGTTCGTGACAGAATGACAATGCTACGGAGGCTTCGACCAGGTGGGTCCCGACTATCGGGCACTTCCTTGCATGCGAATATGTAGCTGGTGGGTCCTAGCAGTCAGGGGTGAATCTTTTTTTACACGGACGCACTTCCTTGCGTGCGAAGATGTAGCTGATGGGTCCCAACAGTCAGGGGGAAATGTTTTTTGTGAAATACGGTGGCCCGTCCGATGGGTCCCCGCTGTCAGGTGGAGGAATAATTATTTTGCGCGTAATAAGGAGGCACTTCCTTGCTGCGGCCGTGGACCCAGCTGTCAGCCTCTCCACGTACAGTACTCTTCCGATGGAAGTCATTCCTTGATCACGTTGACCACGCCGCGCCGAGAGCACCAGGGTGGTGGACGATGGCGAGGCCTGGGAAGGGGACGACGCCGAGCCGGGGAAGACGCGGTAGTGGAAGCCCGCGCGGGGAGGAGTACGAGGGTTCACTGGTTCAGCTGTGGTGTGAGGCTGCCATCGCTGCAGGGCCTGGCCAGCGGTGGGAATAGTAGGGGCAGTGAGGCCTTCACAGCAGCACAGCCGGCCACGGGAGGCAGGAGCATGCGGCATGACCGGCGCTGCGTTGGGCGGCTGGAGCAAGAAGACCAGAGGTTGAAGAAGCACTACGGCCGTTGGATGGACATCGTATGGTCACTAGAGCTAGAATCGTTCATATTGACTAAGTTGACAAAGCACTCCGTCCTCGTCAACTTAGTAGGCCCACAAGTCAGCCACCCACCAAGGTGGGTCCCAACTAGCAGGGGGTATTCATTTTTTGTGCATAATAAGGAGGCACTTCCGGTGGGTCCGAGCTGACAGCGGGGGGAACATTTTTTCGAGAAATACGGTGGCCCATGTAGTGGGTCCCAGCAGTTAGGGGGAACGTTTTTTCACCAAATACGGTGGCCCGTCCGGTGGGTCCCTACTGCCAGGTGGAGGAATAATTATTTTCCGCGATATAAGGAGGCACTTCCTTGCGGCTACCGTGGACCCAACTGTCAGCCTCTCCATGTATAGTACTCTTCCTATGGAAGTCATTCCTTGACGACGTTGACAACGCTGCACCGAGAGCACTAGGGCGGTGGACGACGACAAGGCCTAGGAAGGGAACGACACGGAGGGAGGGAAGACTCGGCAGTTGTTTCCCATGCGAAGGGGAGTACGACTGTACGAGGGTTTACTGGTTCATCTGTCGTCGCCGGAGAATAACAGCAGGTGTGGGTGAGTAGAGGGATAGCTAGGCCAGTGATGGGAGTACGGTGGGGTGGTGAGGCCTGTGCGGCAGCATAGCCAGCCGCAGGGAGGAGGGAGCAGGCAGTCCCGCCTGTGTTTGTTTGAGCGGCTGGACCAGGAAGAGCAGAGATTGAAGAAGCACGATGGCCGTTGGATGGACATCCAAGAGTCACTGCTTGTGCGTCAACCTTTTTTAGGAAAGCCTCAAATCTATGGAAAACATTATACAGCCCATCTGCCATTATTTCTAATAATTTACAGGCCATTGCTAATTCTAAAGGTTTTTTTGGAGCCCATATTCTTGTTGTTAGCATTACAGCCCATATTGTGGCCATGGTTAAAAAACTATACGAAATTTTGCATATTTCGGTGCGGTCCGAACTGTTTTTAATCCCGAAATTTCGAGTCACATTCAAACTGATTTAAAAAATATATGTATATCAATATAAAATCCAACAAATTGTCCACGCATAAAAATCAATGCAATTTAAAATCTTGAAATGAAAAAAAGAAATTTGAAACTAATTGCCGGTTTAATGTGTTTTAAAAATGTACAACCCATTTCTCATTACTGATAGGCCATTTTCTCGGCCAGCCGAATGAAGCTCTCCTCGTCTTGAAAGATTTGCAGCCCAATAGGCCTAACAAAGTGACTTACTTGGCAAATCACAAAAAACTAGGTTGTGGCCGTGGACCCAGCTGTCAGCCTCTCCACATAGAGTGCTCTTCCGATGGAAGTCGGTCGTTGACCACATTGACCACGTCGCGCCGAGAGCACCAAGGTGGTGGACGGAGACGAGGCCTAGGAAGGGGACGACATGGAGCCGAGGAAGACGCGGCAGTGGATGCCCACGCGGAGAGGAGTACGAGGGTTCACTGGTTCGGCTGCGGTGTGAGGTTGCCGTCGCCGCAGAATAACATGGGGTGTGGGTGAGTAGAGGGATGCCCTGGCCAGCGGTGGGAGTAGTAGGGGGCGGTGACGCCTCCACGGCATCACAGCCGGCCACGGGAGGAAGGAGCACGCGGCACGACCGGCGCTGGTTTGGGCGGCTGGAGCAAGAAGACCAAAGGTTGAAGAAGCACTACTACCGTTGGATGAACATCGCACGGTAATTGGAGCTAGAATTGTTCATATTGACTAAGTTGACAAAACCCTCCATCCCCGTCAACTTGGTAGGTCCACAAGTCAGCCTCCCACGATGCTGGGTTCCAGCTAGAAGGGGGAGTATTCATTTTTTTTGCGTAATAAGGAGGCACTTCCTTGCGTGCGAAAATAGCTGGTGGGTCCGACCTGTCAGCGGGGGGCACGTTTTTTTGCGAAATACAGAGGCCCTTCCAGTGGGTCCTTGATGTCAGGTGGAGGAATCAAAGATTTGATAAGGCGTATAGAACAAGCTAGTGTACCAGTAAAGAGACGTTGCTGAGTTTTAGAAAAAAAGAGGGACCTGCTCCTGTAGCTGGTTCGAAGCCAAACCTAGACTATGGCTATATATGGTGCTATGCTACTCTCCAAGTAATGAAACTGATATATCCACCATTTTCTTCTCCTCTTCTCTACTTACTCTGCATAGTATCAAAAGCTCTGGCGGTAGCAACCATTTCCGCTGGCTACTCGTCCACCTGTTGTTCAGCAGGCAACAACCAAATATGCGCCAAGTCGCCACCCGTACCATCGTCTGTGGGTCTCATCACACCCCCGCCGGCACGCGCACCGCAGCCGGTTGCTCATCGTAAACCGCTGCCGTTGGTGTGGTGCCACTGCTGCAAATCACGCAGAGTCATCCGTCGTGTCTCAACCACAATCCTCAACCCTGGCCGAGTCTTCTACAAATTCCCGAGTCATGGGGTAATAATATGTTTAAGTGTTGTTCTGCTGCTTTCAGTTGTTGATTTTTTTTAATAGTTTGGTTGATGATCTTCCAATTTGATTCATGCAGAAAAGGGAAGATTCGAGTGATTTGTATTTCTGGGAAGTTGCTGATTTGGGGGAGTGCAACTACGCTGATTATTTGGTTAGCCGAGGAATCCCAATACCAGCAGGTTGGGGTGTTGGACAAGTAACTGAAGGAATGGTAGAAGAGGAAGATGCAGAGCAGAAGGTTAAAGATGCAGTTCCTCTGATCATGGCCAAGCAACAACTGCTGAACGGCCTTGACAGCAATGAGGAGATGAAAGAGCTTGTGAAGATAATGGGCAAAATCGATGTGCTCTGTAGGATGATTGTCTCTTTATTTGCAGTGTATGTAGCACTCGTGATGTATTCAATGGATATGACATGAGCACTTTGCTGAAACTAGTAATGAATGAAACATGTGTAGCAGGCTGGGTGTAGTGCTGTGAACATCTAGTGATTTATATTAACGGAAATCAGGGGGTATCCCCTTTTGCTCATAAATAAATAAATAACAGAGGCCCTTTTGGTAATAAATAAATAAATTAGCAGAGGACTGTAGGGTCAGCTTTGTTCTCATTTGAAGACGTCGAGCAAATTGCAGTCCAACATCAAACTATGTCATCAAATTCAAGTTTCACAGCCAAATATGAGTACAACTAAACAACAATGTCATCATGTTTTAGTCGTCATACAATCACCAAACACAAATCAGCATACATACCAAGTGATGTTCTCACAGGAAAATACTAAACAACATGTTCATCGGGTTTAGTTGTCATAGCAAACACAATTTCACATAGTAGATGCAAAAACGTCTTCTGACAGGCAAATACGACAAAAGCAATGTAATCATCATCCGCAGTAGTAGCGTCAACATCTTCACCATGTGTATCAGTCTGAATCGTAATTCCCCACGATGTCATCTTCTTCTTCGTCCTCGAATGTTCGCTTCTTCTTGATCAACTCTTGTATGTCCACAGCACGACAAACAATCTTTTCACCGGCGTCATTGACGTGATGGTTCTTAAAGATATTAGTAACATATGTGTTATCTTGTACATTAGGAGCAGTGTAAGCATCATCTTGTTGTGCAACTTCATTAAATGAATTCCTCTGCTCAAACCTTTGCAATACTCTCCAGTCATCGCTACGTGCAAATGTGTCTTCCAAGATAAATATCTTTGTTGCTTGATTTGCCAAAATAAAAGGCTCGTTGGTCTAGTACGCCGCCTTGACATTGATGGATTTGAAATAATCATCAGCTCTGGGTTTTACGATCCTGGAAATCAGGTTATACCAACGACAGCACAACAGAACCACACACCGATGATCCTCGAAACTGGAGATATACTGCAACTGAACAATGTCTGTTATGTTAGCATACATTTCAGTTGTCTCTTTGTCATACGTATCCGTGCTCATGATGGCACTGTTTTGTGTCTTCCTGCCTTCGTCTCGTGCAAGGGTGTTGTAGCGCACATCTCCAACAACGCAAGATTCATAATGTCTTACCCGAGTATCATGACCCATTGCTTGTGAGTAAAGGGCATCATCAACTGCCTGCCCATCCTCCCGCATCTTCTTAACCTATGGTTAGAAAATAGACAAGCTGATCATCTTATGTACTCAATATATTAAAAAAACTGATAGTGCAATTCAAAAGCTTACATGGCTCTTCAACCATTTCGCAAATCCTGCCATAACCAGTTTGTCAATGTTTCTTGGATTTTGCGGCAGTAAATCCTTTTTGTAGATGCTGCATAACATATTGATTGCGTTAAACATCTAAATATATAAGAATGTGTTGCAAGTTTAGTAGATTACGATGTATAAGATGCAGTACTTAGCACTTACTTGATATAAGGTAGTATCTCAGGACAGTTATTCAACACATACCAAACCATTTTGTCCAAACCTTTAGCTTTGTCCTCTTGTCGACTCTTCCCTGTAACTCGAACAGAATAATCGAAAACATTGAGCCCGGGATTTTCTTCATCCACCTCTTTGCTAAGCTGATCAGCTGTTTCAATGTATTTTGAGCAGAATGTCAATGCTTCTGTAGCAATGTAGGCCTGTGCAATGGAACCCTCGGGTCTAGCTCTGTTCCTAACATAGCCCTTGAAAGTGCCTAGCCGCCTTTCAATAGGGTACATCCAGCCGTACTGTACTGGACCTCTAAGTAGTGCCTCATCAGGTAGATGAACAGCCAAATGCACCATCACATCGAAGAAGGCGGGAGGATATATATTCTCAAGGTCGCATAGGATAGTTGGTATCTTGTCTCGAAGACGCTCCAAAGCATCTATCCTGATACTTCTACTGCAGAGTTCCCTGAAGAATAGTCCCAACTCTGCAACTGCTCTGTATAAGTCAGGGCAGACCAATCCTCTAAGGATAACAGGTAAAACCCTTTGAA
>LR738715.1:337105539-337117232 GCA_902687465.1 Secale cereale
TTGGCTAGTTGGCCGAAGGGCGGTTGAATCTAGGATTTGGGGGGATTTTTGGGTGGGGGGAGGATTTTCGCACGGTGGGCGGGGGGAGTTTGGCGCATGGTCGGTTTCTCCAAGTGCAGTCCCACATGTCAGAGAAGAGGCAAGCCGAAGCGCGTTCCGTTTGCGTGAGCCGTGTGCAGGACCGAACGTGTGTGGGTGCAATGCGACCGCGACAGGGGTGTTGTGAGTGTACCGCCTTTTTCATTTTAAACTAGGTGCTTATCCCCCTAAAAAAATGTGTTGCTTCACGCGATCCATCAGTACTACTACTAGTAATCCGGTAATCCAGACTAAAACGGCACGGCCGGGTCTTTTCTGGCGCGATATGCTGGGAGGTTGTCTTAGTTGGGATTTTTAGGACGAGTAATGCTACACCTACGTAGTCCCAGTTATGTAATTAACATAATGTGAAACATGTGAGCTGTTGATTGTAGATTGGGGGGAGGGAGGGGCCCACCACCATGAAAATCAGGGGAGAAGAGAGAGGCAATTTACGTTAACCCTTTCGTAGGTTCCCGTAGATGTGAAATGTGTGAATGTGCATTTTCAGATAAGGCCTTCCCTCGTTCATCGTTTTCTCCCACAGGATCTTGATCTTCCGTGCAATGCACGGGCATCTTTCTAGTACTCCTACAATATACTATATTATTGTGAAAGTTCATATACATCGGCCGAGATTAATGCAAACACGGCAGATTTTCATAACATTTCGAACTTTTATAGGACAGAAAAATAAAAGAAACCCGACCCTAAACCTATTCTACGGCGGCGACAGACGTCCTCCATCTGTGATCTCCATGTATGGGGGAGGGGTTCAAGACCCGTGAAGTGAAGGTGCGGTCTCCGGCAAGGAAAAGTAGAACACGGGAGACGGACCGGCCAGTTGGCACACCATGCCCTGCCGCCTCCCATGCACTACTCATCCTCGGAGGATTCCCCGACCTCGGCGCTGCCGGACGTTGGACGGCGGCAAGTAGGACGCATGGCTAACGGTGCTCCCGTCGTCGGCCGCCAGCGTTGCCACCGCTTGTGCGGCGACTTGAGCGAGGGCGACAACCTCGAGCTCCATCCCCCAAGACAAGCTCTCCCGCAGAGCGTTTGCTCTTGCGGTCATGGCGGATGTGGTGCCAGGTAGGAGGACGATGCGCTATGGTGTGGAGGTTAGCTGGGCGTTGCCACTTTAAGTAGCGCATTACAGCGAGGCCAAGCGTCCTAGTGCGTCATTAAGTCGCCGGAGTTGGTTCATCGGGCACCAAGCCTCTTAACGACGGCATACCGACGGACGGCAGGAATGCCGACAGCTGGCGCCGGCTGGGAACGCACCACGCGACGGCGCGAGGGACGAGGGTTTTTGGTGTTCCAGGGTAGTCATCTATGGTCATGGCAACGTTGGAGATGCCCTTTGCTCACATGTGATCGACGCATGTCATTGAAAAAGCAAGACGACCCGGCATGGTCTCAGGTCCTAAGGATGCAGTTGGCCGCGCTACACCACTCCGCGGACGCGTCACGGCGGCTCGTGCATCCTCGACGAGCCGGGTGTTGGGCTGTGTTTGGATTGTGGCCAAAGTGCACCTTACCAAAATTTTGGTCATGACCCAAAGATTGGTCATTGTTTGGATGGTTCCCATTTTTTTGGCATGCCAATGAACTCTAGCCAACTCTAGTTCATTTTTCTTGCCGATGTCGGCCAAATCATGGGCAACCAAAGCCTCAACCAAAATTTTGGCTACCCAATGCTTTGATGGGGCAACCTTGGGCACAAACCAAACATATTGTTGGTCGTGCCACAACACTAACGCCACCCTCGGCACACTAAAATCGACCGTGTCTAGCGACGATGAGCGTGTCGCTCACCGCGGTCGGCGTGTCCAGAGGCGGTGCTGGAGTCGTGCCACGTTGTTGGCCCCCACGACCCACATGAACGGTTGCCGGTGGCGAGGAGGTCGTGGACCAGCTCCTCCATTGGACTAGTTTGTGCTACGTCGTCCCGATAGGTGTGCCCCACATGTTGGTTTCCCTGTTTTCCCGGCCATATTCAAGCGTCAGGGCTCCGCATTGCACATTAGGCCTTTCACTATGTAGGCCAAGTGACACAACTTATTGTTTATTTCAGTCGTTCCAGTATATGTGGCGTTTGATTATTTCTCATTCCTCTCCAACCCTCTTCTCCATCGATCATGTCGCCCTCCGGTCGAGTCCATCCATCCGCATGCCTCATTTGAACATTCCGCCGAGTATCATTCGCATGTGGGCCTAGACCATGCTTGAATTTCCAATGTTTATTTGTAATTTGTCCGACAAGCATACAAAGAAACGGTTCATTTGAAGTTTCACTATGCCTCCACTATGTGTCGCTTCGCGTCTTAGTTTTGACATCCCATTCGGTTCATGCCCCGACACATGTTGACAAGATTGATTGATGTTCAGAGATCAATTGCGTGTCATGCAAGGAGATAAAGGTTTGGAACAAACGTATGGTACCCACCCTAGTCCTCTTTCAATCGATCTTCGGACCCCGAGATGCAATCGAGAGAGAACGAGTGGGGGCATGTGTGATACCTAAGGCGGATTCAAAATTTTGAACCGGTGACCATTGCATCCGCAAATCATATATAAAGGGTATTCAATGTTCGTTTCATTTTTGAACGTACAATATACTCCCTCCTATCCTTTCTAGTTTACGTATAAGTTTTATATGTAGTCAAAGTATCTCTACTTTGATAAAAAAGTATCAACATTCAACAATGCCCAATCAATATTATTAGATTCGTACGTACTCCTAGATTTGTACTCGAGATGGTTTCCAATTTGTTTTCAACCACGTGAATGTGTTTGTTCTCGCGCATGCTTTTCCTACTAGGATTTTGCCACGTATAGCCAGTCCAATAGTAACCTTTTTTAAGCTCCATGTCCAATAGTACTAGTGGAGTACTGCCAACATCTGTACTAGAGTATGCAGTGCTCATAGTTGTACTCCCTCCTTCCATTTATATAGGGCCTATGTGGAGGAGAGAGATGTGAAAAAGTAAAGGGAGTGAGCTCTCATGCAAGAGCCTAGCTATATACGCATTCCTAGTTAAATACGTACAATAAATATGAAGGAAGAGATGGAGAGGAGTTGGAAAAAAGTACTAATACAATAGCCAACCTTATATTTTTTTTGCGGGAAATAGCCAACCTTATAGCCCACTCTACTGTATGAGTGCATATAATAGATGATGGCTATAGATGACATGTCAGTTCCTTATAGCCATCGACTGGCTATATTATTAACCATGCTCTAATGCATATTTCAAAATCGCATTTGACTATTGACAAGATTAATAGTACATGAGATGTATAATGTGAAAATTATATCATTGGAAGCTCCTTTCACATACGTATCCCTGCCTTACCCTCCCTTTCGGTCACTTACTGGTGGACCCCATGCTTGCTAGGCCCCGCATGTCACTTACTCAATGGGTTCGGCCATGTCAGGGGATCCTCATCCCTAGTATACTCCCTCTGTTTTTATTTACTTCGCATAAAATGACGCGGGCGGGGGAGGGGGAGGGACGTCGGTTTGCTCTCAATTGTGGTTCCACAAGCAGCGCATTCCATTCGGTGAGCGACGTGGAGGGTCCAGCATGTCGGGCTGCAATGCGAATGCGACAAGAGCGACGTACAGTCAAAACCGATTGACCGGTCGTCATCGGAACAACTATTCACACCAGAACCTTTGCTGCTCGGCCTACGCCAGCCACTGCCCTAAAACCACACCTAATCTCCAGCCCCTTCCCCCACCTTTCGATCCCCTAGCCCGTATCAAGCGTCCCCCAGTTCGTCGGAAAGCCATGGTGCGCCGCAAGATCACGTACTACAAGATGCTGACGCCGGAGTGCCCCGCAGAAATCACGGCGGCGGTCGATGCCAGAGACCTCCATTCCCAAGGTCGCTTTGCGGCGGGCCAATCCCCGAATTCGCTGGAGCCTAGCTACGAGGAGGAGGAAGCTGATCCAATGTTCATGGCGGAGGTCGCAGTGCAGAATGCCCCCGATGGGTATGAGACGCTGGACGTCGACTTCGTGCTGGCGTCCGAGTTCCCCATGGTGCAGGCGGACCAGCGGTTCAACCTGGCGATACTAAAGGAAGACCGGGAGGCAGAGGCTCAACTCGACGCAGAGCGCGCGCATGCCATTGCCACCGAGGCTCTCCTGCAGGTGGAACCGGATGTCATGGATGTGAACTGGGCGGCGGAGGCTCAATGTAATGCCCCAGATGTAACACTTTCCAATTATGGCAATATAGGAAACTTTGGCTTCATCAATTCCATTCTGGGCTCTTCTTTCATTTCGGGTTTCTTTGTTTTGTCGTATGCGTGTGTGCATTTCATCCATGTCATGTTGTCATGTGCATTGCATTACATTTGTGATGTCACTTGCACCCGGTTCCACTCGCCTCTTCCCGTTGTCCGTTTCGAGTTCCGACACTCACACACGTGCCCGTGGCACCCCCGAGTCCTTCTTTCATGTGTGGCCATGTAATGTTCCCAACATGACGTGAGACTTGTCGTGCAATGTTGTTTTGGTACGTGTAGGCCGCCTGTCAAGTTTCGTCGCGTTTGGAGTTCGTTTGGTACTCCAACGGTTAACCTAGTGGGCTAAAAGAACCTCTTCTTTAAGGCCCAAGACCCCCTCCACAACAGCCCACAAACCCAGCACAACCCTTCCCATCATCTCGGTCGTCGAATCGTGATCGCGTGGCCGAAAATCGCTCCCCATTTGGAGTCTCCTAGCTCCCTATGCCTATAAATTAGACCCCATGTCCATTTTTGCGTCCAAACCCTAGCTCCTCTCCTCCCGCAGCCGCCGGACGTGTCCGCGCCGCCGCCAGATGTGTCCGGTCCTCCTCCTACCGCCACGTGGCAGCTCCGGATTCGCCGATCTGCCGTGCCCACTTCCCCGCCCCCGGGCCGATCCGGGCCGCGCCTCGACCGCCGCCCCGCATTCTCATCTTCCACGCGCCTCCGACCGCGTCCCCGCCGCAGCGCCACCGCTCACCGGGCGCCGCCGCACGCGAGCGCCGCCGTCGGCCTCGGGCTCGAGCAAGGAGCCGTCGGGCCTCCTGCAACCGCCGCCGCCGCCCCGGGTCCTCCTCGCCGGCCGATCCACCGCCCTCTCCTCCCCGTCGCCGACCGGGCTACCGCCTCCGCCGATCCTCCGGCCGCGGCCGCCGGAGGGCCGCGCCCCGGCCATCTCGATCCGCCGCTGGCTCAACCCTAACGGGTCGGACCCGACCCTTCGCCCTAACCCGCTCCGTTCCGCCCCATCCACTCAGCCGGACAAAATCCACGTCAGCGGACGTGTCCGCCCGATCCCCCTTGAGGTTGATTTTTTTGCTAAGTCCCTAAAAATTGTTAATATATGTGCATGTTCATATGGCTGTAACTTTTAGTGTGCTTGTCCAAATTGTGCATATGATATATCAAAATGATCGTGGTGATGTGCTCTACATTTTTTTCCATTGTGGCCTGCTTGTTTGAGATCATAGAGATGTCCTAATCTTCGTGACAAGAGTGCTACTTGTTATAAACTGATGTTACTTGTTATTTTTATGCCATGTTTGATATGTGATAACTTGGTGCATGTTTATCCAAATGAAGCAAATGATATGTCATAATGTTCATAGTGAAATGCTCTACATGATGGTTGCTGTAGCATTCTTGTTAGGGTTCATATTGCCATGTTAATCTCTGTTGCAAAAGTGTATGTGGCTGTTAAGTTATGAAACATGTTAAGAGATGCTGATTTGAAGTGCTCGTTGCTATAGATGTGTTTGTCTCCATGTCACATGTCAATATGTTTTTGAATCTAAATCATATGGTCTTTGCTGTGGTGCAAACCACTTTCCATGAAATGCCTTGAGGTGACTTAAACATGCTTGCAAACATGCCATGCCAACATATCTGTTTTATACTTAGTGAAAATTCTGCTAAGTCTGGAATCTGTTATAACCTGATGCTATGTTTGCTTGATGCCCCACTCAAATTCATGCATGTTTTGGAGTGGCCAATGATAATTCCTTGTTGTCCATGTTATTGTCTATCCATCCATGACCTCACTCGCACTTTTGGCTTGCTGTAGCTTATTTAATTCTTGCTCTCAAGTTGCTATAAATTATGCCTGTCAGGTTTTTAACAGCATGATCAATTTGGCGTAGCTTGTTGCTATTGATCCATGCCTCCTATGGAGTTGCTCCAATGGAGTTGTTGGCTGTAGGATATATCTACTTCATGTCCATGCTTTTGTCATCATGTTTGGGTGTTGTAGAGTATATATCTCTTGCTCCAAAGTTGCTATGTGGCTGTTAACTTCAGCTTTGCATTGTATCTTGTTTCGTGTGTAAGTGTTGCACCGTTGCTCCGTTTGGAGCTTGCCTTATATGAAAATTGTGTGATTTTGCATGTAGAATCATAGTATCATGTTGTTTACATGTTTGGAGTGTGTTTTCTTGATGTTTGGGTGCATCTTGCACCGTTGCCATGCTTGTCTTGTTTCGCTCATATCTTCTAGACCGTAGCTCCGAATTAAACAAACTTTATACGAAACTTGACTAGAATTTCGTGTAGATCATCATGGTGCATGTTAACTTTCTGTTTAACAACTTTAACTTAAGGTTTGTTCAAATCTGGACCAATTGCAAAATATGCATATGAGGACTTACCGGTTTTGATATATGTTGATTCTGGCCTCATTTAAACTTGTTGTTTTCTGTTGTACTTGTGTGATTCATCCATTGTCATGAAATGCATCATACTTGCATCATGTTGATTGTGCATTGCACCTTGTTTGATATCGTGCCATGATCTGTTTTTGTGTTGAGTAGAGCCGGAAGTCGAGACCGAGAATGAGGTTACTACCGAGGTTGAGTACGAGGAGCCGTCTTACCATCCCATCGACGACTCGACAGGTAAGATGACCTAACCCAGATATCATTACTATCTTTGCATATTGGTAGATGTCTCGCTCTTTAGCTTATTGCCTCGATGCCCATGTTTGTTTGTCAGCCTCCTATTGTAACCATGAATCTGTCTAACCACCCAACCTAGCAAACCTTTGTTTGGCTACGTAAGCTTCGCTCAGCCCCTCTTATAGCATTGCTAGTTGCAGGAGAAGATTTGAAGATTCTTGCTTCGAGTTGAAGTTATTGTTGGGATATCACACTATATAAACTCTTAAACTAAATCATCTATATATTGGTAATGGGTGGAAGGCTAAGCCTCTTGCTTGGTGTTTTGTTCCACTCATGCCACCCTAGAAACCGTATAAACCGGTGTTATGTTCCTTGATATTGCGTTCCTCACACGGTTGGGGTTTTGGGACCCCCTCAATAACCCGCTTAGCGCTAAAGCTTTTCCAGCAAGTCCCAACTTTGGTTCTACATTTGCCTAACAACTAAAACTTGCATAGGGAGTTATAAACCCTCTTCTTAATCAACAACCTGGGCCAGTGCTCCACATGAGTGTTGGTCCAAACTAGGGGTCCTGCAGGGCCACCTTGGGGAAACCCGAGGGCTGGTAAAAACCTGTAGCATCGCCCATCCGGTCGTGGCCTGAGACGAGATACGCGTGGCTACTATCAGGGTGTCGGCACGCCGGGAGGATTTGCTGGATTAGTTTTACCTTAGACGGAATATCTTGAGCACGGGATTCCGAGAATACTCAGGCCTTCCCACCTTGGAGTTGCGACTCCGCGGATTGTAAGGTTGTGATGGGCTAAGTTGGGACACCCCTGCAGGGTTTGATCTTTCGAAAGCCGTGCCCGCGGTTATGTGGCAGATGGGAATTTGTTAATATCCAGTTGTAGAAAACTTGACACCATGTTCAGAACACACTACCAGCATGAGTAACCGTGACGGTCATTTTCCGAAGGGGTTCGAGAAGTGAACACGTTGGGATTATGATTGACGTGCTTAGATAGGATCACTTCGTGATCACTTTGAGGCTCGTGGCACTTTTCTTCTCGCTCTAAACACGTAAGCTAGTGCTAGTGCAGTTGCAACCTTTTGTTCTTCAAGCCTTGTTCCACACCCAAGGTTTAGGTAGTTTTGTTACCCGGGAACGGGATTGCTGAGTCCTCCGTGGCTCACAGATTCTACACCACACCAGATGCAGGTACTATGGTGAACTACACAGGTGACGGCAGATAGCTGTACTGGGAGTTCGATGAAGAAGATAGTCGATACTATGTGCACTATCCCGATGATCAGTAGTTGTTTCTACTAGGGGCGATTCGGACCTTGTGGCTTTATTTATTTGGTATCTTTCATTTGGATCTTCGTCCTTAGTCGGACTGTGATGTTATTTGGATGATGATATGCTTATGTAATGTATTGTGTGACGTGGCGAGTGTAAGCCAACTACTCTTTTACAATTTCCTCCCTATTATACATGAGTCGTGCAAAGATACCAAACTTGAGATCATTCTAGTATGAGCTTATACCTTTAGGTCGTGCCTCGACACATAGGAGGTATAATCTCATACTGGGCATTACAAGTTGGTATTCAGAGCCTTCTCCGACCGAGAAGCCCCCACTGATTGATCGAATCGTTGACAGTTGAGTCTAGGCACACACTTGAAAATGTTTTGAGTCCTATATACATATCGGAGAGTAGGATTTCTTTTTGCTCCTGATCTCTTTTCACTCTGGTGAGGACTCCTGTCGATTACTTGTCTCTTCTACTATCAAAAATTCACCAAATTTTTTTTTAGGATCACGCGAGTATTGTTTGGATTGTTCCGATGTCTTTGTGACGAGAACATTGTTCTCGATGCCTACTGTCATTAGGGGTTGTGGCAGTGTCCTGGGGAGTTGAGCTCCGAGGTGTTGTCGTCACAAATATATCGCAGCAGTTCTGGAATACTTCAGACGGCCGACATCGAAAACTATCCTATGCGGTTAGTGGCAAGATAACCCCGACATCACCCAGTACTAGGGAGGTAGTTCGGGAGTATTGCCATAGCTTGTATAGCAGTTGCGTTTCGAAGGTCCGAGGTAAACAGTTTCCGGAAATAACTGGTTATGTGCTGAAGGATGGATAGAGCTGGATGTAGGTTTAGACTTGAGTGCGCGATGCTTCCCCTGTATCCCCAACACCTGATTGCATAACTGGAAACTTTCGGAAATTAATAGGTGGGTTAATCTAGTAGCTCGTAGGCATTCTTCCAACCAATGCATGCTATGGAGTTCGGGGTTCTACATTGAGTGAAGTAGTTTTATGGGCGTTGTTCCGATCGGGAGTTGCCTCTTAAAGGGTCCTTGGCTATGCTTATCCGGGGATTGCAAAACCCTTTTGTAACACGTTCCATAAGCTTTCAGCGTGAATATGTCGAACGAAGCTTCTATCTTGTATTTGTTCTATCTGTTCCTTGTTGTTTTTATTTACCTTTTGTTCTCCCAAGTGGCTTCTCGAGAAGATTCTTGTTACCATTAAATTGTGGATTACATTCGTTCATGTTGTTCGAATGTTCTTGTGAAGACTTATGTTGCAATTTCTAGCCGTTGATTCAGCTTATATATTTTTCTCAATCAATGGCTAATAGTTGTCATCTCATTCAGGATGGCTCCTAAAAGGGTTCCCAACGCTAACCAGAGGGTGAAGAAGTTCCTGATCATCCTCCTTCCCCTCCTCCTCCGTCTGAGGCCTGGAGAGCAATTATGCAAGCGACGAACCAGAACACCCAGATGCTTATGCAAATGATGCAGAACATTCAAGCAAATAAAGCTAATCAAGGTGGTCATGGGAACCAAGGCCAGGGAAATTTGTTCAACCAACCTCACTTTGCTACACTCAACCAGTTCCTGGCAAACCAACCGAAGGCATTCAGTTACTGTGTGGACCCGCTAGATGTTGAAGACCGGATAACAGACATCAAGAAGCACTTTGAATGCAGTAACGTGAGACCTGAGGACTATGTGAAGTTTACCGCCTTCCAACTCAAGGACCAAGCCGCTGATTGGTGGCAGCAGTACAAAGATTCCAGAGAAGGACGTGAAATCTCGTGGACTGACTTCTGCAAGGATTTTTGCTCTCACCACATTCCAACAAGTGTCATCAAAGGTATGCGTGAGAAATTCCGCAACCTGAAGCAAGGCACCATGTCCGTTTATCAATACAATGTCAAGTTCCAGAACCTTGCCCGCTATGCCAAGAAAGACATCCCAGATGCCAAGAGCAAGATTTATCAGTTCCGTGGTGGTCTGAAGGATAAACTCCAGCTAGCTCTCACCTTTTTGAGCCGGATGAATTTGATCAATTCTATAACATGGCACTTAAGCCAGAGGCAGCCTAGCTCAAGATGGAAGCTTCCAAAAAGAGGATCGGAGATGCTGTTCACTCCTCCTCTTCTTCCCAAGTGGTCGCAAAGCAGCAGAAGTTTTGGCTTCCACCTCCTCCAGTGATCCGACCTCCCAACAACATCAACAAGCATTCTGGTGGCCGTGGTTTCTCCCACCCACCCAACCCAAGCAATCAGTCCAAGAATCACTTTCAAGCTTCGAAGTCAAGTGCTCCTTATCACCGTCCTCTCTCAGAAGTGGTTTGCAACAAGTGCACTTAGAAGGGTCATTATGCTAACAAATGTCCCAACCCAAGGCGCCTTCCGCCTCCTCCACCTGTCAGCACTGCTATTGTCAAGCATAATCCAAAAGCAGCAAGAGTGAATCTGATGAATGCAGCTCAAGCAGAGAATTCTTCAGATGTGATACTTGGTAACCTTCCAGTTAACTCTATTCCTGCAAAAGTGTTGTTTGATTTGGGTGCATCATGTTCTTTCATGTCTCATCCATTTGCAACCAAGCGTAATTTTGTCACCAAAAATTTGCCAAGGGAGTTATCAGTTATTTCTCCGGGGAGACGAATGCATTCTAGTGTGTATGCTCCGGATTTATCTATTCGCATGGGTGATTACCGTTTTCTGGCTTCTCCGGTTGTTCTCGGCAACTCCGACATTGATCTTATTCTTGGGATGGATTGGCTTTCCCAGCATGATGCTCACATTGATTGTGCAAATAAGCAAGTCAAGCTTACTCATTCCAACAAAGACGTGATTATCTTCGCCTCTCGAGATAACACAATCGGGCTATTCTCTCTCAATGACAAGGGCGAGATTAATGCCATCTCTCAAATTCCGGTGGTCAATGAATATGAAGATGTTTTCCCTGAAGAGCTTCCAGGCATGCCTCCACATCGTCAAGTTGAATTCGTCATTGAACTCGAGCCCGGTACCGAGCCAGCATGTCGGCATTCGTACAAGCTTTCCCCAGAAGAGTTGAAGGGGCTGAAGAAACAACTCGATGAGCAAGAGCGTATGGGTCGAATCAGGCCTAGCACTTATCCTTGGGGCTATGGTGTTCTATTTGTCAAGAAGAAGGATGGCACGGATCGCCTTTGCGTTGATTACCGGCCATTGAACAAGAGACAATAAAGAACAAGTATTCGCTTCCCAACATCAATGAATTGTTCGAGCAGCTCAAAGGAGCAAAAGTGTTCTCAAAGCTCGATCTCCGGATGGGTTATCACCAGATCCGTATCCGTGAAGAAGATATTCACAAGACTGCATTCAGAACAAGATACGGCTCCTATGAATACACAGTCATGTCTTTTGGCCTCG
>LR738715.1:337118469-337139683 GCA_902687465.1 Secale cereale
TCCGTTTGGTTCTGGACATACTCCGTGAACATAAGTACTATGCCAAGTTATCCAAGTGTTAATTCTGGCTCAATAAGGTCTTATATCTTGGCCATATCATCTCTGCTAAGGGTATTGCTGTCAACCCCGAGAAAGTTGAAGCGATTGTTAACTGGGAACCCCCTCAGAACGTCAAGCAACTCCGAAGCTTCCTTGGTCTTGCTAGCTATTGCAGAAGGTTCGTTGACAACTTCTCCAAGATTGCCAAGCCTCTTCCAACTTGCTGCAGAAGAATGTCAAGTACAACTGGTCTCCGGATTGTGATGTGGCATTCAAAACACTCAAAGAAAAGCTCATCTCTGCTTCGGTTCTTACTCCTCCGGATGAGTCCAAGCCCTACGAAGTATTCTGTGATGCTTCTCTTCAAGGACTTGGTGGTGTTCTAATGCAAGACAAGAAAATTGTGGCATACACTTCTCGTCAATTGAAGCCAAATGAGAAGAACTACCCCACACTTGATCTCGAGCTAGCAGCAGTGGTACATGACTTGATCACGTGGAGACACCTTCTGTTGGGCATAAAAGTGGACATCTTCACCGATCACAAGAGCTTGAAGTACATCTTCACACAGCCGAACCTGAACCTTCGCCAGACTCGTTGGGTTGAGATGATCCAAGAGTATGATCCAAGCATCGAATACACACCTGGCAAGGCCAATGTCATTGTAGATTCCTTGAGCAGAAAGGCATATTGCAACAGTCTCCTTATCAAGCTGTTCCAGCTTGAGCATTGTGTATCATTCAGGAAGCTCAACCTCCAAGTTGTTCCGCAAGGCTTTCTTGCAAATCTTCAAGTTGCTCCTACCTTGGAAGATTAGATCCGTGAGGCCCAACTTAGTGATGCTATGGTGCAGAAAGTGAAACATAGTATTGCAAAGGGTACTCTCAAATACAAGTGCTATCGCGTTGATGAGAAAGACACCTTGTTCTTTGAGGACATACTTGTGGTTCCCAAGGGTGATCTCAGGAAGCTCATAATGAACGAAGCACATGACTCCCTCCTCTCCATTCATCTCGGAAGTTCCAAGATGTACCAAGACCTCAAGCAATCTTACTGGTGGACTCGCATGAAAAGGGAGATTGCCCAATTCGTGAATGAATGTGATGTCTGCAGAAGAGTGAAGGCAGAGCATCAACGTCCAGCCGGTCTCTTCCAACCTCTTCCTATTCCCGAGTGGAAATTCGACCACATTGAAATGGATTTCGTCACTGGGTTTCCTAAGTCCAAGAAGGGGAATGATGCTATCTTTGTGGTGATTGACAAGCTAACCAAAGTAGCTCACTTCCTTCCAGTCAAAGAATCCATCAATGCAGCTCAGCTGGCAGAGTTGTACACTTCCAGAATTGTGTCGTTACATGGCATTCCTCAAGTTATCTCCTCAGACCGTGGAAGTTTGAACACATCCAAGTTCTGGGACTCCTTTCAGTCAACCATGGGCACTAAGATCCGTTTCAGCACTGCGTTTCACCCTCAGACTAGTGGTCAAGTTGAAAGAGTGAACCAGATCCTCGAAGACATGCTCAGAGCTTGTGTAATCTCTTTTGGCATGAAGTGGGAAGATTGTCCCCCATTTGCCGAGTTCTCTTACAACAACAGTTTCCAAGCAAGTGCCGACAAAGCTCCGTTTGAAATCCTCTATGGCAGAAAGTGCAGTACCCCTCTCAACTGGTCCGAGACTGGTGAACGTCAACTTCTTGGCAATGACTTGATCTCAGAAGCCGAAGAAATGTGCAAAGTCACACGTGAGAATCTCAAGGCCGCTCAGTCGCGTCAAAAGAGCTACTATGACGGCAAGCATCGTCATTTGGCTTTCGACATTGGAGATCATGTCTATCTCCGTGTTTCTCCTATGAAAGGCACCCAAAGATTCGGTATCAAAGGAAAGTTTGCTCCTAGATACGTGGGCCCTTTCAAGATTTTTGGCAAAAGAGGCGAACTAGCCTATCAACTTGACCTTCCATCCAACTTTGCAAATGTTCATGATGTGTTTCACGTGTATCAACTCCGCAAGTGCTTCAAGACACCTGAACGCACCATTCCGTTCGAGGAGATTGATCTTCAACAAGACTTGTCTTACCGTGAGCACCCTGTTGCTATTCTTGAAGAAACCGAGCGCAAGACCCGCAACAAGTCGATCAAGTTCTTGAAAGTTAAGTGGTCACACCATACCGACCGAGAAGCTACGTGGGAACGAGAAGATCACCTTTGTTCCGAGTACCCTTCCATCTTCCAGTCCTAGATCTCGGGACGAGATCTTTTCGTAGTAGAGGAGAGTTTGTAATGCCCCATATGTAACACTTTCCAATTATGGCAATATATGAAATTTTGGCTTCATCAATTCCATTCTGGGCTCTTCTTTCATTTTGGGTATCTTCGTTTTTTCGTGTGCGTGTGTGCATTTCATCCATGTCATGTTGTCATGTGCATTGCATTGCATTTGTGTTGTCACTTGCACCCGGTTCCACTCGCCTCTTCCCGTTGTCCGTTTCGAGTTCCGACACTCACACACGTGCCCGTGGCACCCCCGAGTCCTTCTTTCGTGTGTGGTCGTGTAACTTTCCCGGCATGACGTGAGACTTGTCGTGCGATGTTGTTTTGGTACGTGTAGGCCGCCTGTCAAGTTTCATCGCGTTTGGAGTTTGTTTCGTACTCCAACGGTTAACCTAGTGGGTTAAAAGAACCTCTTCTTTAAGGCCCAGGACACCCTCCACAACAGCCCACAAACCCAGCACAACCCTTCCCATCATCTCGGTCGTCGAATCGTGATCGCGTGGCCGAAAACCGCTCCCCAATTGGAGTCTCCTAGCTCCCTATGCCTATAAATTAGTCCCCCACATCCATTTTTGCGTCCAAACCCTAGCTCCTCTCCTCCCGCAGCCGACGGACGTGTCCACGCTACCGCCGGACGTGTCCGGTCCTCCTCCCACTGCCACGTGGCAGCTCCGGATTCGGCGATCCGCCGTGCCCACTTCCACGCCCCCAGGCCGATCCGGGCCGCGCCTTGACCGCCGCCCCGCACCCTCGTCTTCCCCGCGCCTCCGACCGCGTCCCAGCCGACGCGCCACCGCTCGCCGGGCGCCGCCACAGGCGAGCACCGCCGCCGGCCTCGGGCTCGGGCAAGGAGCCGTCGGGCCTCCTGCAACCGCCGCCGCCGCCCCGGGTCCTCCTCGCCGGCCGATCCACCGCCCTCTCCTCCCCGTCGCCGACCGGGCCGCCGCCGCCGGAGGGCCGCGCCCCGGCCATCTCGATCCGCTGCCAGCTCAACCCTAACGGGTCGGACCCGACCCGTCGCCCGAACCCGCTCCGTTCTGCCCGATCCGCTCAGCCATACAAAATCCACGTCAGCGGACGTGTCCGCCCGATCCCCCTTGAGGTTGATTTTTCTGCTAAGTCCCTAAAAATTGTTAATATATGTGCATGTTCATATGGCTGTAACTTTTAGTGTGCTTGTCCAAATTGTGCATATAATATATCAAAATGATCGTGGTGATGTGCTCTATATTTTGTTCCATTGTGGCCTGCTTGTTTGAGATCATCTAGATGCCCTAATCTTCGTGACAAGAGTGCTACTTGTTATAAACTGCTATTACTTGTTATTTTTATGCCATGTTTGAGATGTGATAACTTGGTGCATGTTTATCCAAATGAAGCAAATGATATGTCAAAATGTTCATAGTGAAATGCTCTAAATGATGGTTGATGTAGCATTCATGTTAGGGTTCATATTGCCATGTTAATCTCTGTTGCAAAATTGTATGTGGCTGTTAAGTTATGAAACATGTTAAGAGATGCAGATTTGAAGTGCTCGTTGCTATTGATGTGTTTGTCTCCATGTCACATGTCAATATGTTTTAGAATCTCCATCATATGGTCTTTTCTGTGGTGCAAACCACTTTCCATGAAATGCCTTGAGGTGACCTAAAAATGCTTGCAAACATGCCATGCCAACATATCTGTTTTATACTTGGTGAAAATTCTGCTAAGTCTGGAATCTGTTATAACCTGATGCTATGTTTGCTTGATGCCCCACTCAAATTCATGCATGTTTTGGAGTGGCCAATGATCATTCCTTATTGTACATGTTATTGTCTGTCCATCCATGCCCTCACTTGCACTTTTGGCTTGTTGTAGCTTATTTATTTTTTACTCTCAAGTTGCTATAAATTATGCCTGTCAGGTTTTTAACAGCATTATCAATTTGGCGTAGCTTGTTGCTATTGATCCATGCCTCCTATGGAGTTGCTCCAATGGAGTTTTTTGCTGTATGATATATCTACTTCATGTCCATGCTTTTGTCATCATGTTTGGGTGCTGTAGAGTATATATCTCTTGCTCCAAAGTTGCTATGTGGCTGTTAACTTCAGCTTTGCATTGTATCTTGTTTCGTGTGTAAGTATTGCACCGTTGCTCCGTTTTGAGCGCTTCTTATATGAAACTTGTGTGATTTTGCATTTAGAATCATAATATCATGTTGTTTACATGTTTGGAGTGTGTTTTCTTGATGTTTGGGTGCATCTTGCACCGTTGCCATGCTTGTCTTGTTTCGCTCATATCTTCTAGACCGTAGCTCCGAATTAAACAAACTTTATACGAAACTTGACTAGAATTTCGTGTAGATCATCATGGTGCATGTTAACTTTCTGTTTAACAGCTTTAACTTAAGGTTTGTTCAAATCTGGACCAATTTCAAAATATGCATATGAGGACTTACCGGTTTTCATATATGTTGATTCTGGCCTCATTTAAACTTGTTGTTTTCTGTTGTTCTTGTGTGCTTCATCCATTGTCATGAAATGCATCATACTTGCATCATGTTGATTGTGCATTGCACCTTGTTTGATATCGTGCCATGTTGTGTTCTTGTGTTGAGTAGAGCCGGAAGTCGAGACCGAGAACGAGGTCACTACCGAGGTTGAGTACAAGGAGCCGTCTTACGATCCCATCGACGACTCGACAGGCAAGATGACCTGACCCAGATATCATTACTATCTTTGCATATTTCTAGATGTCTCGCTCTTTAGCTTATTGCCTCGATGCCCATGTTTGTTTGTCAGCCTCCTATTGTAACCATGAATCTGTCTAACCACCCAACCTAGCAAACCTTTGTTTGGCTACGTAAGCTTCGCTCAGTCCCTCTTATAGCATTGCTAGTTGCAGGAGAAGATTTGAAGATTCTTGCTTCGAGTTGAAGTTATTCTTGGGATATCACACTATATAAACTCTTAAACCGAATCATCTATATATTAGTAATGGGTGGAAGGCTAAGCCTCTTGCTTGGTGTTTTGTTCCACTCATGCCACCCTAGGAACCGTATAAACCGGTGTTATGTTCCTTGATATTGCGTTCCTCACACGGTTGGGGTTACGGGACCCCCTCGATAACCCGCTTAGCGCTAAAGCTTTTCCAGCAAGTCCCAACTTTGGTTCTACATTTGCCTAACAACTAAAACTTGCATAGGGAGTTATAAACCCTCTTCTTGATCAACAACCTGGGCCAGTGCTCCACATGAGTGTTGGTCCAAACTAGGGGTCCTGCAGGGCCACCTTGGGGAAACCCGAGGGCTGGTAAAAACCTGTAGCATCGCCCATCCGGTCGTGGCCTGAGACGAGATACGCGCGGCTACTATCAGGGTGTCGGCACGCCGGGAGGATTTGCTGGATTAGTTTTACCTTAGATGGAATATCTTGAGCACGGGATTCCGAGAATACTCGGGCCTTCCCACCTTCGAGTTGCGACTCCGCAGATCGTGAGCTTGTGATGGGCTAAGTTGGGACACCCCTGTTGGGTTTGATCTTTCGAAAGCTGTGCCCGCGGTTATGTGGCAGATGGGAATTTGTTAATATCCGGTTGTAGAAAACTTGACACCATTCTCAGAACACACTACCAGCGTGAGTAACCATGACGGTCATTTTCCGAAGGGGTTCGGGAAGTGAACACGGTGGGGTTATGATTGACGTGCTTAGATAGGATCACTTCGTGATCACTTTGATGCTCGTGGCACTTCTCTTATCGCTCTAAACACGTAAGCTAGTGCTAGTGCAGCTGCAACCTTTTGTTCTTCAAGCCTTGTTCCACACCCAAGGTTTAGATAGTTTTGTTACCCGGGAACGGGATTGCTGAGTCCTCCGTGGCCACAGATTCTACACCACACCAGATGCAGGTACTATGGTAAACTACACAGGTGACGGCACAGAGCTGTACTGGGAGTTCAATGAAGAATGTAGTCGATACTATGTGCACTATCCCGATGATCAGTAGTGGTTTCTACTAGGGGCGATTCGGACCTTGTGGCTTTATTTATTTGGTATCTTTCATTTGGATCTTCGTCCGTAGTCGGACTGTGATGTTATTTGGATGATGATATGCTTATGTAATGTATTGTGTGACGTGGCGAGTGTAAGCTAACTACTCTTTTACAATTTCATCTCTATTTTACATGAGTCGTGCAAAGATACCAAACTTGAGATCATTCTAGTATGAGCTTATACCTTTAAGTCGTGCCTCGACACGTAGGAGGCATAATCTCATACTGGGCATTACACTCAACTTGAGGCGGAGCGCGCGGATGCCGCTGCCATCGAGGCCCTCCTGCAGGCGGAACCGGACGTCCTGGACTTGAACCGGGCGGCAGAGGCTCAACTCGACGCGGAGCGCGCGGATGCCGCTCTCATCGAGGCCCTCCTGCTGGCGGAACCGGACGTCCTGGACTTGAACCGGGCGGTAGAGGCTCGACTCGATGCGGAGCGCATGGATGCCGATGCCATCGAGGCCCTCCTGCATGCGGAACCGGACGTCCTCGACTTGAACCGTGCGGTGCTCTCGTCCGTGCAGAGTGCCCGTATGCTCCGCGTGAACGAGTAGCTGGAGGTCGAGGACAACCACGGTGCAGAGACACACGTCGGCAGCTACGGTTGGTTCGTGCCGGCAGCTAAAGACGACGAGGCCGTCTCGTTCCGCGAGCAGTGATAGTTTTTCTTTATGTTGTTGTTTTTATGGATGTTTTGTTGTGTGAAAACATATATTATTATGCAAGTCACCTGACTTGGGTCAGTCTACCATTTCAGGCGGTTGGATGAATATCCTACGTCTCCTAACCCTTCTTCCTCATCTTTTCTTCCCTAACAGACCACCGCACGGGCCGTACGGATACTCCCCAACATGCAGTTGGATAAACATACTCTATGAACGAAAATTATGTGTTAGCAGAAGGATGGCTGAGTTTGGTTTGTTCACATGCGACAACACGTGTCAGTGAGGGTGTGTTCCCTTGGTTGGGTTTGCGGTGTGCAGGAGCGACTGTGCATGTGAGGGTGAGGTGCGACCGCGGCATGCAGGAGCGATCGTGTGAGGGTGCGGTGCGACCGCCACAGCCGTGCGCAAGTGTACCTCCTTTTCATTTTGAAAACTTTAGGCAAGCTTGGCAAAAATATGTGGCGAAGTATGGCAATGCAAGGCCTAGACCCAAACAGGATAAGTACGTAGTACTACGTACTAGGAGTACTAGTGTTAAAAAAGAAAGGCGGGGTTTTCCTTCATGGGATTAATCGATACAAATCCTCGTTTCACGTGTCAATTAATGCGTATTTTTTCTCCAAAGCCCAAAGAGCTAACCATCTCAATCCTCATCGCTTGATTAATGCAGCGCCATGCAAACCAACCTTCTTACTTCCGCATGCATGCAGGGGATATTAATGTCCTTGGTCGCTAGTCGAGGCAAACCCCATTGATTTTGCCTCCATTAGTGTTAGTGGCCTTTTGCAAATTATAATTTTGATATACTGGCCTTGTGTACAAAAAAATGGAGATAGTAACTATATTTGACTTGCTTCCCCATTGCGGTGACGTCGACGATATCTCGAACTTGTGGTTTGGCGAAGTGCGTTCGACGGAGAACACCATTGAGGGAGACCACGGTAAGTCGTTCACAAGTGACGCCTGCAAGCCGAGACAGCCGCCTTATTTGCATCTAGGAAGTCTGTTGAACCAAAGGACGCGTAAATGTACTAGTACTACTCGTACACAATAGCGTCATCCGTCCAGCTTAGTGCGGTGAGATGGTTTCTCGAAGAAGACGATGGAGAAGCGGAGTCGGCGAAGAGTGAAATGATGGTTGCTTCGTCCGTGCTTTGTGATTCGACGCCTCACTGCTTTGTGATTTATGATAGAAGGGACAGGGGAGTAGACTTTGTCCTCTGTAATGTACATGCGTCCAAGCACGGGAGAAAGAGGAGAGACGTTGCATTTTTCTATTCCTTCAATCAATCAATCAAGGAGCTTCGGTTCCATCCTTTTGGCTTTGGCAACACCGTCCACAATGGTCCCCATGATGCCAAAAGATATTTTCACATTTGGCTACACATTGTGGATGCCCTTAATCGTACCACTTGGTTTTGCTCCTGTGTGCTATCTATACAAATCTCAATTATATTGATCTAAAAATTATAGAATCAAGATTAGTAAAAATGATGTGATTTTGCCGTGTGGATGGCGGTGGAGGTTTCTTATATTTGGAGGACGTTGTCCTGGAGGTTTGCTAATATGCGGTCCCACGTGTCAGTGCTTCACCAAGCCGATCCGCTTCCCACATGAGGCAGAACAATGGCAGAAGCAACACGTGGTTAACTTGGAGAAGATGAGGGAGAAGAGGATTCAGCAACGAGTGAAATGATGGCTGCTTCGTCCCTCCAACTTCTTTTTTTAGAGTTATTACTTTGTCCCTCCAACTTAACTGCGGGAAAGGTGCAGCTTTGTGATTTGACGCCTCATTGCTCATTACTACGCTGGCGCCATGACTGGGTGCTTCACCCCGGCTGCTCTGAACTGTATTCCAGTATGGCACGTGGACCCGGTAGCTTGATGCCCCACATGTCGGTGAAAGGGACTAGAAGATTTATGAAAGCGAGCGCTCCACTCTTACAACGAAGGAGTACACGACACGACGGCCTAGTGATCTGTCACCTGTACTTTATATAGTACTATAGTTTTGCTGTTTCGCACGATCCATCGATACAAACCTGATTAAACAGGAAAGGGCGGGATTTCTCCTGCGCGGTATATGATACTGGCCATACATTTCAAAGGCAATTTGAATGTATGCAAACTAAATAATTAAGTAACAATATGATATCTGGTAAAACTAAAAACACATACTCCCTCTGTAAACTAATATAAGAGCGTTTAGATCACTATTTTAGTAGTCTAAATGCTCTTATATTAGTTTACGGAGGGAGTATGATTTATTGTGTTAGAGTGTAGTCGTAGTGTTGTATTGCATAGTTGTTAGATGTAACATGTGAGACCGTGTAGAGATGTAGTTTTGGAGGGCCTACAGAGAGAAAAGCGTAATACGTTCACCGAACTTCAGAATAAGCTGATTACAGTCACTATATACATTTTGCGGTGATTATACGGTCACTTTCTCGCGGTTCAGCATTGGATTGCACTCTGTTGACCACCAAATAGTCTGCGTGGCACCATGTTGACTAGTTAAATTAACCACGTTCCTAGTGGGTCCCACCTATCAGTTCTCATAGGGAAAATGTTAGATAAACACAAATTTACGCAGGCGCGACAAGACTCCACCCCGTGCGCGGGAATCACCTGGTTGTGTATATGTCTGTCAGGGCCTGATGTGTGCACATGCACGTGTAGGTTGAGCACTTGAGCGTGATAGTTTGTGTTGGTCGTTTGGTGTACTGGTGTGTGCATGCATGCGTGCGCGTGTGCGTGTGAGTGTTGCGTGCGTGCGTGGCTGCGTGTGTACGTGTGAGTGTTGCGTGCGTGCGTGGGTGCATGTGTTCGTGTCAGTGTTGCGTGCATGCAGTTCGTGAGCATGCGTGCGTGTGTGTATAATCACCACACCAGCTCCTGTGTGTTAAAATAGACGGCTCAGCATACCAATACAAGGCCACCTTGTCCGATGTGCCCGCGGTCATGACTTCGAACCACCGTCCAATATTTTTTTGTCGTTTGTTTTCATTCTTACTAGCAAGATGCCCGTGCGTTGCACGTAACATCAAGATGCATTTGTATGACTAGTTTATCTTGTGAGAGAAAAGGATGAACGAGGGAAGGCCTTATTCGCAAATTTGGAGAGGTGTGTGGGTACCTTTTTGCAAAATTGTCATAGTTTATTTCCTATCCGTCAGATATAAATCGGATGGCCTATATTGCAGGATGGCAGGAACACCATCATCACCAACTCTGTTTTTATAAGAGTGTATTTTATCCCTACTCTTATAAAAAGCATAGTCGGTGATGATCGTGTGCCTGCCATCCTGCAATATAGGTCGTCCGATCTATATCTAACGGATAGGAAGGAAACTGTGGCAATTTTGCAAAAAGATACCCACACCCCTCTCCACACTTGCAAATAAGGCATTCCCTTGTTCATCATTTTCTCCCACAAGATAAACTACTCATACAAATGCATCTTGATGTTCCGTGCAACGCATGGGCATCTTGCTAGTATTTTATTAGAGTGTAGATGTAGAGTAGATACAAGCCAACAGGTGGGCCCGATGGTAGTGAGATAATGTGATGCAACACTAGAGGTGCCACGTGGAGCATTTTACTGGTCAACTAGTCGTGTCTCTAGCAAAACAGAGTTGTACGATGCGCCTATGACTGTATAATAACCACAAAACATAAATGGTGACCATAATGAGTGGATTCTGAAGTCCAATGTACGTATCGTGCTTTCGCTTCAAATACAATGATCGTCACGGTATATATCGCGAGAGAAAGATGAAACATGCGTGAATGTGCTGGGGGCTTACTTTTAGAGGACCTGGAGATAGTTTGTGTGCGTACGTGAAAGGGGCGTAGAGGGGGGTATGCGATGGAGAGAGAGATCTCTTCATTTCTCTTTATTATGACTAACTTTATGTATAGCAGTGCGGAATAAATATCATTGTGGGCACCATGCAATGCAAGCGTTCATACTCCTCCATATAACTTTGTAATGTTGTATATATGTAGAAATTCTAAAATAATTTTTTGGCCACACTTTATTCAAAAGGAATGTTGTATGTGAAATAAACGTGAAGAGAGGGCTTTTTAGATCAATGGGGTACGTGATGTAACATGTGTGAATGTGTAGTTGATGCATTTGGCAGGGCCTAGAGAGGTATGTGTGTGTATTACTTATTCGAGAGAAGCATGGATAGAGGGGCCGGCAGGGGGGCATGGGAGAGATAGCACGAGAAATGAGAGTGGTCTAGAGAGAGAGACGAATATGATGTCACGGCGAGAGATTCCCTTGAGTGTGTATATGAAAGGGGGGAGTGGATAGAGGCACCAGGAGAATATTTTTTTGTGTGTGGTGTCCGTGTTGGTATGTCTGGGTGTGAGAAAATAACGAGAATTGGGGGTAGAGGGTGTGTCACTGAGTGAGGTCAGGTGGGTCGAGGTGAGGCCCTTCGTTTGGTTCCGTCCTGCGCCACATTGGTCGGCCTGTGACACATTTAGGGAGACCCATGGATGACTAGTCGTACAAGACAAAGATAGCATAATTGTGAAGGACTCTATGTCTACTGATAAAGCCGGCTAGGATTTGTAACCCTAGGTCCTTGGACTAAGGTAACCCCTTTATCTCTGATATTACTATTCATCCAACCTAACTTTAAGGGGCATCCTACAGAATGCTCTGCTAGAATCATACTCGTCGATTAGGAAGAGAGGTGTGAAACAATGAGTGAGAGATAGGCCTAAAGATAATGTGTGTACATGAGACACGTAGGCAGGTCTATGTATATAGAAAGGGTCGATGGGCATTGTGCGTGTGTATGCTTGCGAGAGGGCGAGTGCTTGTGATAAAGGTTAATGAAAACAGTCGTAAATGGTTACGAGAGGGAGGGAGGGTTATATCGAGAGCATGTGTGCGAGAAAGACACCTCGGGAGAGAGTGTGTGAGCATGTGTGAGAGACCACCGATGGAGAGTGAAACTACACGTACAAGACTGATGTACGCATTGATTAAAGATATAAATTGTATCCAAATATTAGGATGGGATCATGATATTTGCAATTCGCGTAAGGAACGGTCATTGATCCATCAGACATCTAGATTCTATCGCATTTGAGAATGTCTATGTTATTATTCGACACAATTGATCCACATAGTTAGTATTTTGAACTCCAGACAATGCATCGCTTTAGCAATAGAATATAAACATGAGTATAGTTCATGTTGTGTGTGTAAAGCACATTATACATACGAAAGTTACACAATGAACGTTATAAATAGCTACCTATGAACTAGCATACATTTGAATTCAACTTAAGGTGGTTTAAAAAATCAAATTCAATATGAAGTCCATTCAATTATTTGAACTTGATATCATGGCATTTGCAAATCATACCTAAATTATGGGGGCACCAATCTTTGCTCTAATTTTGTACATAATAGCATATGTAGTCGTGTACAAAATAGATTCTAATTTAGCTCCTTCATTCCAAAATAATCATAATTATAGGATTTTCAAGTGTCAAAATTTCAAAAAGAAGCGGATAATTTAATGAGGATTTCAAACATACAAGTTCATGAAGGAAATATGCCCTAGAGGCAATAATAAAGTTATTATTTATTTCCTTATATCATGATAAATGTTTATTATTCATGCTAGAATTGTATTAACCGGAAACTTAGTACATGTGTGAATACATAGACAAAACAGAGTGTCCCTAGTATGCCTCTACTAGACTAGCTCATTGATCAAAGATGGTTATGTTTCCTAGCCATAGACATGAGTTGTCATTTGATCAACGGGATCACATCATTAGGAGAATGATGTGATGGACAAGACCCATCCGTTAGCTTAGCACTATGATCGTTTAGTTTTACTGCTATTGCTTTCTTCATGACTTATACATGTTCCTATGACAATGAGATTATGCAACTCCTGAATACCGTAGGAACACCTTGTGTGCTATCAAACGTCACAACGTAACTGGGTGATCATAAAGATGCTCTACAAGTATCTCCGAAAGTGTTCGTGGTGTTGGCATAGATCAAGAATAGGATTTGTCACTCCGAGGGTCGGAGAGGTATCTCTGGGCCCTCTCGGTAATACTGTAATGCCCAGGATGGGACTATACCTCCTACGTGTCGAGGCACGACTTAAAGGTATAAGCCCATTCTGGAATGATCTCAAGTTTGGTATCTTTGCACGACTCATGTAAAAGAGGGATGAAATTGCAAAAGGAGATAGTTGGCTTACACTCGCCACTTCACACAATACATTACATAAGCCCGTATGGAAACCCCGACATCACCAGATAAGAACATTGAAGGAAAAGAATGAAGAAGTATCACATGAATAAAATGGATACTTCATTTGAGAATTCCAGCTCCATAAGAAAAAGGGGTGGGAGGGTGGGGAAAAAACAAAGACAACTTGGGATGAATGAAACAGACAATCGTCAGATTTCTCAACGGCGTCCGTATGGAAACTTGAATAGAAGGCACACCGGTTGAAACGGATTAAGATGAAGATCTTGATGGTCAAGAAGAATTAGCACTCCCATAGAAATATGAGAACACCGATTAGGAAAGGTATGGAATCAACATTTGACATCGAAGCAACTCGAATACCAGAAACAAAACGAAACAAAGGATAGATGTGTTGCAAAATAATCTTCACAATATCATCCGAGCAAAGAATTGAACGAATGAATTCCGCAGGTACATCAACTTGTCGAGAAGCCACTTGGAGAACAAAAGGTAAATAAAAAAAACAGGGAACAGAAGAACAAATACAAGATAGAAGCTTCGTTCAACATATTCGTGCTGAAAGCTCATGGAACGTGTTACAAAAGGGTTTTGCAATCCCCGGATCAGCATAGCCAAAGACCCTTTAAGATGCAACTCCCGATCGGAACAAGCCCATAAAACCACTTCACTCAATGTAGAACCCCGAACTTCATATCATGCACTCGTTGGAAGAATGCCTAGAACTACTAGATAAACCCACCTATTAATTTCCGAAAGTTTCCAGTTATGCAATCAAGTGTTGGGGATACAGGGGAAGCATTGCGCACTCAACTCTAATCCTACATCCAGCTGTATCCATCCTTCAACACATAACCAGTTGTTTCCGGAAACCGTTTACCTCGGACCTTCCAAACGCATCTACTATACAAGCTATGGCAATACTCCCGAACTACCTCCCTAGTACTGGGTGATGTCGGGGTTATCTTGCCACTAACCGCATAGGAGAGTTTTCGATGTCGGCCGTCTTAAGTATTCTAGTACTGACGCGATGGATTTGTGACGACAACACCTCGGAGCTCAACTCCCCGGGACACTGCCACAACCCCTAATGACAGGAGGCATCGAATGTTCTCGTCACAAAGACATCGGAACAATCCAAACAATACTCGCGTGATCCTAAAAAAAATTGGTGCAATTTTTGAAAGTAGAAGAGGCAAGAGTAGTCGTCAGGAGTTCTCACCAGAGTGAAAAGAGATAAGGAGCAAAAGAAATCCTACTCTCCAATATATATAGGACTCAAAACATTTTCAAGTGTGTGCCTAGACTCAACCGTCAACGATTCGATCATTCAGTGGGGGCTTCTAGGTCGGAGAAGGCTCTGAATACCAACTTGTAATGCCCAGGATGGGACTATACCTCATACATGTCGAGGCACGACTTAAAGGTATAAGCCCATTCTGGAATGATCTCAAGTTTGGTATCTTTGCACGACTCATGTAAAAGAGGGATGAAATTGCAAAAGGAGATAGTTGGCTTACACTCGCCACTTCACACAATACATTACATAAGCAAAGCATCATTCAAAAACATCACAGTCCATCTAAGGGTAAGATCCAAAAGACAAGATACCAAACAACATAAAGCCATAGGTCTGAATCGCCCCTAGTAGAAACCACTACTGATCGTCGAAACGTTACAAGCATACGGCCACTCTCTTCATCGAGCTCCCAGAAGTTCTGATCCATCTTCTGCATCATACTCGGCTGAACCTGCATCTGGTGTTGTAGTATCTGTGAGCCACGAGGACTCAGCAATCCCATATCCATGGGTATCAAGACTAGCAAAGCTTTATGGGTAGGAAGAGGTAAAGTGGTGAGGTTGCAGCAGCGGCTAAGCATAATATGGTGGCTAACTTACGAGTACAAGAATAAGATGAGAATCTACGCAAACGATCGCAACTGGTAGTGATCGCTAAAGATCCTGAACTACATACGAGTCAAACATAACCCCACCGTGTTCTCTTCTCAAAGTGAAAAGAGACAGTCACGGTTACTCACACAGTTGTGTGTTTTACTTCGGATCCTCTGTCAAGTTTTCTACAACCGGACATTAACAAATTCCAATCTGCCACATAACCACGGGCACGGCTTTCGAAAGATCATTACCCTACAGGGGTGTCCCAACTTAGCCCATCACAAGCCCTCACGATTAGCTGAAGTGATAAATATAATATCATCACTCCTTATCTTAGGGAAATCCGATCAGGCCACGACCTCCCGGTGCACAAGACATTTCGACAATGGTAAAACTAGTCCAGCAAGACCTCCCGGTGTGTCAACACCCTGATAGTAGCCGCGCGTATCTCGTCTCAGGCCACGACCGGATGGGCGATTCTACAGGTTATACCAGATACCTGGAGTTTCCCCAAGGCGGCCCCGCAGACTCCCCGTTTGGGACCAACACCATCAGCACTGGCCCCCCCTGCTATGTAGAAAGAATCCTCGGGTAGCGCTAACTCCCTATGCAAATTTAATTAATTAATTAAGTTGTTATTATGAGCAAATTAAAACAAATGTTGGGCCTTGTTTGAGGAGTTTTATTCAAAGTCGAACTGTCAAGGGGTCCCCATCCACCCATCGTGTAAGGAACGCAAAATCAAGGAACATAATGCCGGTTTATCGGCGCCTAAGGTGGCATGAGTGGAACAAAACACCGAGCAAAAGGCCAAGCCTTCCACCCATGCCCAGTATATAGGTGTGTTAATAATAATAATAGATATTGTGATATAACAACAACAAGTTCCCTCTTGGAACAATCTTCATCTTCACCTGCAACTAACAACGCTATAAGAGGGGCTGAGCAAGCGGGTGACATAGCCAAACAGTGGTTTTGCTAGGAAGGTGTCAAAGGTTAGAGGTTTCATGGCAACAAGGAGAGGCTGACATAAAAGATGGGTAGCACGACATGTAACGATATCATCGAGACAACTAAGCATGGCAATGGTAGTAAAGGTATCCAAGGGTATGATCATCTTGCCTGGGATTCCGCAAGGGAGAAGAACAGATCCATGAAGTAGACGGAGCAACATAGTCGAGCGAATCCTCACAACTCCGGAACGAAACCGAAGCTAACAAGAGAAGCAACCGGAAAGAAGCAAACAACACGGTAAACACACAAGCATAAACATGGCATACGATGCACATCCAAGTATGATGCATGTCCGGTTTAATTATGCATGTCATGGCAAAGTGCACAAACAAAACTACAAGTTAAGTGGAGCTCAATATGCAACGAGTTGCATATTGACAAAACACCACATTTTATTTATTTAATTGACTCTTGTTTATTTACAAGACAAGATTAAATGTTTGTTAACATGGCAAGAGGTGAAACAAAAGTAAACTACCTATTAAGACATTTTAAATGAGGCCGGAAAAACAACAACAATTCCGGGAAAATCCCCATGAGCATGTTTAGCAATTATAAGCAAACAAAAATTCACACATTTTAAATGTTGTTAACATGATGCGGATGACATGAACAAGTTTTATGCAATTATTATTAAAAGTTGACATGAAGATGATAAGGAGTATTTGTCACCGTGGTGGAAGGAAAGGGTGCCACGGCAACGATCCGAAAATGATGCAACAGCAACATCTCGGTTCCGGTAACTCGTTGAGAGACCGGTGCAAAAGATGAAGGGAGGCGTGAGCGAGCGAAACAAGATGAAAGGTGGGGTGATCCCGTCACCGGGTTCCAACGGGTCGGCGACGAGGCAACCGAGGAGCATGACAAAAGACGAAACGGGCACGGTGCACACAAGGGAAACATCTCATACAACACATGCAAACGTTCTCGGGTCATCGTCTCGAGGTTATACCTTCGGAACGTTCGTTTCGGGGCGGTTCGAGGTCGAGGGACGTAGTGGAAGTAGTGGTACACGGGTCGTAGAGGAAGTAGTCGTTCCGTAGAGGTACTCGTTATGTAGCCGTTCACGTCATCGGTAGAGGTACTTGGCGTTCACGTGGCGGTAGTGGAAGTAGTTGTACACGGTCATCGAGGAAGTAGTGGTACACGGCGACAGTAGTCGAACTTGGCGCATCCTTGTTCTTTCGGGTTCGTAGTGGTACTTGGCGTTCGTCGTCACGTGTAGTCGAACTTGAAGGTCGTCGGCGACTCGAAGGGGTACTTGGCGCTTCAAAACGTTCGTCGTGGTACTTGCGGTAGGGGTACTTGACGATTCCAGAGATGTGCACGGGTTGTAGTGGTGCTCATATTGTCGGTCCGGTCTCGGTTCTTGTGACGTAGAGGTACTTGGCGTTCGACGGGCGTCGTGGTACTTGCAGTCCTTGGCGATTCTGGATGTACTCGACGGTCTTGGGGTCCCTCGAGGGTCGACGGTAGTTGTGCACGGGTCGACGAGGTACTTGGCACCATCTTGGTCTTGCGGCTGCGGTCTTCACAACAAAGGGAAAAAGAAGGCAGCAAGGTGCACCGAAGGTGGCCGACGAGCTGCTCATGCCTGAGGCCGGTCGGGGAGGTGCAGTGGACAAGGGCGACTCCAGGAACTCGATGGTGCGGCGGAGCTGCAGGTGAGGTCCGGGACGCGGCATGCGCCAGATCCGGAGAGGAAGGACTCATGGCCAGCTTGCTCTGGCAGCCCTGGTCGCCAGCGGGTGGCGAGGAAGCCGGCGGCGGCCGGATTCGCGGACGAAGGGGTCCAGTCCGACGGGAGGCGGGAGCGCGACAAGGTCGATGCAGGAGGGAAGCAGAGGGGCCTGCGGAGGTCGCGGGGTCGACGATGGCGGCGGGACGGCGGTCGGGCCGGCGAGGACGAGGCCCGACGCGGCGGACGACTGGGCCGCGAGCTAGCGGTCACGCGAGGGCGGAGAGGAGGAGGTGCGGGGGAGCGGCACGGGAGGTGGTGGCGGCGGTGCACGGCGCATGGCGGCAGGGCGGGCGAGCGGCAGGTGCTCGAGATCGAGGAGAAGGGCAGCACGGGGCGCCAGATCCGGCGAGGTCGCGGGGAAGGAGGTCGCTCGAGCCTAGCGAGGAGGCGCGCGCGAGGGAGACGAGACAGAGGGGCTCGAGGGAATCGATGGGGTGCGCTGCGAGGGAGGAGAGGGACCAAGCGAGAGAGCTGGCGGCGGGGTGCGGGAAGAGATCGAGAGGATGGGAACGAGGGTGCGGTCGGGCTAGGGTTGGGGAGATGGGGACTGGGCCTATGGGCCAGGAGGAGAGGGAGGCTGGCCTCGGCCTAGAAGGCAGAGGAGTTGCTTGGGCCGGCTGTGGCAGCTAGGAGGCCCAAGCTGGGCTGGGATCTCCTATTTATTTCTTTAGCAGAAATAAAATAGAGAGAGCCAAAATTAATATGAAAAGAGGCAAAGAACAAGAATAAAATGATGGAACATTTTTGTAAGGCTTTAAGGAATATTACCAACCCAACAAAAGTGGTTCCAACAAAATAGGGAAGTGCAAACTAAAATAATTAGCTTGCCTTAAGGAGTTTGAAAGGAGTCCAGACATTAGGAGGAGCCTCGACAAAAGGGAAAAGGATAGAAGAGACGGTTTGGCGGTGAAACTTGAAGCAAAAGAGGTCTGAATAATAAATGCGAGTGTGTTACGGTGATCCCAAACAATTGGAATATTTTTAATATAGCTCCCTAACTATTGGGAGGATATGTTATAAAGAGAAGTCATCCTTCCCTCGATTTAAATGGACCGAAGGTCCACACGATTTATTTGGTCGAGATGCAAAAGAAATATGACATGATGGCATGATGACATGATGCAATGCAAAAATAAATAAAGCAAGCACAAATGAAACACACGGGAGAACCCGGAGCATCTGGAATCTTCTAGGACGTCGGTCTTCGGGCATCACAACTCTCCCACACTAACAGAGGATCTCGACCCGAGATCCTAGAGATAGCACCGGATAAAAACGGAAAAGAAGTGGTAAAACAAAGTTGCTTCTTTGACAGACGAGTGAAGCCAAAGAACCTTGAGAGGTTGACCAAAATGAAAGAAGAATACAACGGAGATGAACGAATATGAAAACTCTCCGTTAGAAAAGAGGAACAAGGAACATTATGAGAACCTTGTAGGTTGAAAGACATGAAACAAGAGCTCACGGACCAAAAGAATATGAAACTGCAAGGGTACAACCAAGGAATAAGAATGACATAATTTGGACAGCACTCCGTCTGAAAATGGAAGAAATTAACATGAGCTTGAGGAGATGGAATGATATTTGATGAAATCAACAGCATATTGCCTCCGAAACAATTGAAAGAATGGCACAAGGGGTAAGAAAGATTCAGACAGCACTCCGGTTAAAAAGAGAGGCAAAACTTGATAAGATCAGGGAACTTGAATGAAGAATATAACACTCCGGTTAAATGATAAGCAAGGGAAAGAACATGATCTCGATAAAACGATATGATGGTTTGGAGAGAGCAACATCACAATGCCTCTGGAATGAAAGAATAGCATATAATTCAATGAAAGAAATGAATGGAGAAGAAAAAGACAATTTCTCCGACAAATGAATATGAAAAAAAACATCCTTACGAAGAAGGGTTGAACTGTTGGGGAACGTTGCACGGGAAACAAAAAATTTTCCTAAGTTCACCAAGATCAATCTAGGAGATGCATCTACGAGGGGAGAGTTGGATCCACATACCCTTGTAGATCGCTAAGCGGAAGCGTTAAGAACGCGGTTGATGGAGTCGTACTCGCCGCGATTCAGATCGCCGAAGATCCTAGCACCGAAGCAACGGTGCCTCCGCGTTCTTCACACGTACGGCTCGGGGACGTCTCCTCCTTCTTGATCCAGCAAGGGGTGGAGGAGAGGTTGATGGAGAGACCGGCAGCACGACGGCGTGGTGGTGATGGTGGTGGAGGATTCCAGCAGGGCTTCGCCAAGCACCGCGGGGAGACGAAGATGTTATGGGAGAGGGAGGGCAGCACCGAGGCACAAACGTGTGTTGGCTGCCCTCCCTCTACCTCTCTATATATAGGGGGAATAGAGGGGAGGGGGCGCCCTAGGGTTTCCCCTAGGGGGGCCGGCGGCCAGGACAGAGGGGGGGCGGCGGCCAAGGGCTGCGCCAGGCCCTAGGGTTTCCCCCCCTAGGTGCCTTGCCCCCCAAGCCAGGGGGTGCGGCAGCCCTAGGAGGGGCCAGCCCCCCATGCGCACTAGGAGAGGGCCCAGGGGGGGCGCACAGCCCTATGAGGGCTGTTGTGTCCCCCCTTTGTGGCCCATTAGGCCCGAAACCCCTTCCGGGACCCCGAAACCCCTTTCGGTCATCCGCCGATTTCCCGATGCTCCCCGGAACACTTCCGGACTCCGAAACCTTTCATCCTATATATCAATCTTTGTCCCCGGACCATTCCGGAGACCCCCGTCACGTCTGGGATCTCATCCGGGACTCCGAACAACCTTCGGTAACCATGCACTGTTCTCACTAACAACCCTAGCGTCACCGAACCTTAAGTGTGTAGACCCTGCGGGTTCGGGAACCATGTAGACATGACCGAGACACTCCCAGGTCAATAACCAATAGCGGGATCTGGATACCCATATTGGTTCCCACACGTTCCTCGATGATCTCATCGGATGAACCACGATGTCAAGGATTCAGGCAATCCCGTATACAGTTCCCTTTGTCTCGTCGGTATGTTACTTGCCCGAGATTCGATCGTCGGTATCTCTATACCTAGTTCAATCTCGTTACCGGCAAGTCTCTTTACTCGTTACCGTAATACATAATCCCGTGACTAACTACTTAATCACTTTGAGCTCATTGTGATGATGTATTACCGAGTGGGCCCGGAGATACCTCTCCGTCACACGGAGTGACAAATCCCAGTCTCGATCCATGTCAACTCAACAGACACCTTCGGAGATACCTGTAGAGTACCTTTATAGTCACCCAGTTACGTTGCGACGTTTGGCACACA
>LR738715.1:337145271-337194737 GCA_902687465.1 Secale cereale
TACATCCGTGTACGACTACGTGAACGAGTACCACGACGCCGCAAGTACCACTACCGTCGCCCGAACGTCTACCGTCGCCGGAGAACCGTGAACAACTACGGACGAGAACGACTTCATGGACAAGTACCTCTACCGTCGCCCCGTGTACCTCTACGGGATGTGAACAACTACTTCCCTCTACGGAACGACTTCTTCCTCTTCGGAAACGTGAACGACTCCTTCCTCTACGTCTCGAACCGCTCCGAGAACGCACGCTTCGAAGGTATAACCCCGAGACGTGAACCGTGTGATGCATGCTTGTGTTGTATGAAATGCTTCCCGTGTGTGCTCCGTGTCGTCCCACCTTTCTCGTTTGGCTCGCTTCGTCACCTTTTGCACCGGACTCGCAACGAGATACCGGAACCGATATGATGCGTTGCATCATTTTCGGATCGTTGCCGTGGCACCCTTTCTTTCCACCACGGTGACAAATGCTTCATGTCTCTTATGTTAACTTTTATTAAAACTTGCATAAACTTGATCATGTCATCCGCATCATGTTAACAACCTTGAATGTTTAATTGTTGTTGCTTTATAATTATTAAACATGCTCATGAGGTTTTTCCGGACTTGTTGTTGTTATTTTTCCGGCCTCATTTAAATTGCCTAATAGTGTAGTTTCTTTATGCTTCACCTCGTGCTATGTTAAAAACATTTAATCTTGTCTTGTAAATAACGAGAGTAAATTAAATAATTAAATGTGGTGTTTCGTCAATATGCAACTCGTTGCATATTGATCTCCACTTAACTTGTAGTATTTGTTTGTGCACTTGCCATGCCATGCATATTTAAACCGGACATGCATCATGCTTGCTTGTGCATTGTATGCCATGTTTATGATATGTGTGTTTACCGCGTTGTTTGTTTTCTTTCCGGTTGCTTCTCTTGTTAGCTTCGGTTTCGTTCCGGAGTTGTGAGGATCCGCTCGACTGTTGCTCCGTCTTCTTCTTGGATCCGTTCTTCTCCCTTGTGGAATTCCAGGCAAGATGACCGAACCCGGATACCATTACTATTTTTGCCTATTGCTAGAGTATCGCTCTATAGTTTTGCCTCGATGCCCATGTCTTTCTTGTCAGCCTCCTACTTGTAACCAATTGCCATGTTTAACCAACCTACCTATGCAAACCGTTGCTTGGCTAAGTACGCTTCGCTCAGCCCCTCTTATAGCATTGCTAGTTGCAGGTGAAGATTGAAGATGCTTACTTCATGTTGAAGTTTGGTTGGGTTATATCACACTATATAAATGCTTAAAATAATGAAATCATCTATATACTGGCAAGGGTGGAAGGCTAAGCCTTTTGCTTGGTGTTTTGTTCCACTCATGCCGTTAGGAACCGTATAAACCGGTGTTATGTTCCTTGATTATGCGTTCCTAACACGGTTGGGGTGTATGGGACCCCCTTGATAAACCGCTAAGTGCTAAGTCTTTTCCAGCAAGTCCCAACTTTTGGTACTATTTGCCTCATAATAACAACTTAATTAATTAATTAAATTTGCATAGAGGGTCGCTCCCTCGAGGATCCTTTATTTCTACATAGCAGGGGGGGCCAGTGCCGATGGTGTTGGTCCCAAACGGGGAGTCTGTGGGAACCACCACGGGGAAACTCGAGGATTGGGTCCTGTAGAATCGCCCATCCGGTCGTGTCCTGAGACTTAGATACGCGCGGCTACTATCAGGGTGTCGACACGCCGGGAGGATTTGCTGGATTAGCCTTACCTTAGTTCGGTTTAACTTGAGCACGGGATTCCGAGAATACTCGGGTCTTCCCACCTATGGAGTTGCGACTCCGCGGATCGTGGGCTTGTGATGGGCCAAGTTGGAACACCCCTGCAGGGTTTGAACTTTCGAAAGCCGTGCCCGCGGTTATGTGGCAGATGGGAGCTTGTTAATTCCGGTTGTAGATAACTTGACACAATGTTTCAATACACTACCAGCGTGTGTACCGTGACTGTCAATTTCCGAATAGGGATTCGGGAGTTGAACACGGTGGGGTTATGTTTGACCGGTTTTAGCTAGGATCACTTCGTGATCATCTTTCGACCGATGCTCTTCTCTTCTCGCTCTCTATTACGTAAGTTAGTGCTAGTTGCTGCTGCAGACTCTTGTTTGTTCCTTCACCTCTCGTTCTTTCTTCAGCCTTGTCCACACCCAAGGCTTAAATAGTCGTGTTACCCAGGAACGGGATTGCTGAGTCCTCTGTGGCTCACAGTTACTTCACCACACCAGATGCAGGTTCAGCCGAGCTCGATGCAGGAGCTGGTTCAGTACTTCAACAGGAGCTCGATGAAGAGTTTGACCGTTTGCTTGTGACGTTTCGATGTTCAGTAGTGGTTTCTACTAGGATTCGATCTTGGCCTGTGGTTTTATGTTGTTTTGGTATCTTTCTTTTGGATCTTACCCGTAGTCGGGCTGTGATGTTCTGTATGATGATTGCTTATGTAATGTATTGTGTGAAGTGGCGAGTGTAAGCCAACTATTTCCTTTTGCAATTTAATCCCTCTTTTACATGAGTCGTGCAAAGATACCAAACTTGAGATCATTCTAGGATGGATTTATGCCTTTAAGTCGTGCCTCGACACGTAGGAGGTATAACTCCATCCTGGGCATTACACCCGTGGAAGAGGCTTAGTCAACGGATCTGCAACATTCAAATCCGTGTGTACTTTGCAAATACTTATGTCCTCCTCCTTGACCGAATCGCGGATGGAATTGAAGCGTCGATTTATGTGTCTGGTCCTCTTGTGAAACCTTGGTTCCTTGGCTAGAGCAATGGCACCAGTGTTGTCACAGAACAGAGTCATTGGGTTTAGTGCACTAGGCACTACTCCAAGATCTGTCATGAACTCCTTCATCCAGACACCTTCCTTTGCCGCCTCCGAGGCAGCTATGTACTCCGCTTCGCATGTAGAATCGGCTACCACGCTCTGCTTGGAACTGCACCAGCTTACCGCTCCCCCGTTGAAAATATATACGTATCCGGTTTGAGACATAGAGTCATCCGGATCAGTGTCAAAGCTTGCATCGACGTAACCCTTTACGACGAGCTCTTGATCACCTCCATAAACGAGAAACATCTCCTTAGTCCTTTTCAGGTACTTTAGGATATTCTTGACCGCTGTCCAGTGATCCATACCAGGATTACTTTGAAACCTTCCGGCCATACTTATGGCAAGGCTGACATCTGGTCTTGTGCACAGCATTGCATACATGATAGAGCCTATGGCTGAAGCATAGGGGACGACACTCATCTTTTCTCTATCTTCCGCAGTCACTGGGCATTGAGTCTTACTCAACATTGTACCTTGCAATACCGGCAAGAACCCCTTCTTGGATTGATCCATTTTGAACTTCTTCAAAACTTTATCAAGGTATGTACTTTGTGAAAGTCCTATCAAGCGTCTTGATCTATCTCTATAGATCTTGATGCCCAATATGAAAGCAGCTTCACCGAGATCCTTCATCGAAAAACTCTTGTTCAAATACCCCTTCACGCTATCCAAAAATTCTATATTGTTTCCAATCAGCAATATGTCATCCACATATAATATTAGAAACTCTATAGAGCTCCCACTCACTTTCTTGTAAATACAAGCTTCATTATAAACTTGTACAAACCCAAACGCTTTGATCACCTCATCAAAGCGAAGATTCCAACTCCGAGATGCTTGCACCAGCCCATAAATGGAACGCTGGAGCTTGCATACTTTGTCAGCATTCTCTGGATCGACAAAACCTTCCGGTTGCATCATATACAACTCTTCCTTAAGAAAACCGTTAAGGAACGCTGTTTTGACATCCATCTGCCAAATTTCATAATCGAAATATGCAGCTATCGCTAACATGATTCGGACGGATTTAAGCATCGCTACGGGTGAGAAAGTCTCATCGTAGTCAATTCCTTGAACTTGTGAAAAACCCTTTGCCACAAGTCGAGCTTTATACACGGTGACATTACCGTCAGCGTCCGTCTTCCTCTTAAAAATCCATTTATTCTGAATGGCCTTCCGCCCTTCAGGTAATACTTCCAAAGTCCATACTTTGTTTTCATACACTCGGATTTCATGGCCTCTAACCATTTGTCGGAATCCGGGCCCACCATCGCTTCTCCATAGCTCGTAGGTTCACCGTTGTCCAACAACATGACCTCCAAGACAGGGTTACCATACCACTCAGGTGCAGTGCGTACCCTTGTCGACCTACGAGGTTCGGTAGTAACTTGGTCAGAAGCTTCTTGATCATCATCATTGGCTTCCTCTTCAACCGCTGCAGGCTCCACAAAAACATCTTTCTGTGCTGCGCAACTCTCTGGTTGAAGCAGAGGTTCAATAACCTCATCAAGTTCTACCTTCCTCCCACTCAATTCTTTCGAGAGAAACTCTTTCTCGAGAAAGGACCCGTTCTTAGCGACAAACACTTTGCCTTCGGATCTGAGATAGAAGGTGTACCCAACAGTTTCTTTTGGGTATCCTATGAAGACACATTTGTCCGCTTTGGGTTCGAGCTTTTCTGGCTGAAGCCTTTTGACATAAGCATCGCAACCCCAAACCTTGAGAAAAGACAACTTAGGTTTCTTACCAAACCATAGTTCATACGGTGTTGTCTCAACGGACTTAGATGGAGCCCTATTTAAAGTGAATGCAGCTGTCTCTAACGCATATCCCCAGAACGATAGTGGCAAATCGGCAAGAGACATCATAGAACGCACCATATCTAATAGGGTTCGATTACGACGTTCGGACACACCATTACGCTGTGGTGTTCCAGGTGGCGTCAATTGTGAAACGATTCCACATTTTCTCAAGTGATTGCCAAACTCATAACTCAGATATTCTCCCCCTCGATCAGATCGTAGGAACTTGATCTTCTTGTTACGATGATTTTCAACTTCACTCTGAAATTGCTTGAACTTTTCAAAAGTTTCAGACTTATGCTTCATTAAGTAAATATACCCATATCTACTTAAGTCGTCAGTGAAGGTGAGAAAATAACGATATCCACCGCGTGCCGTGACACTCATCGGACCACACACATCAGTATGTATGATTTCCAATAAGTCACTTGCCCGTTCCATTGTCCCTGAAAACGGGGTCCTTGTCATCTTGCCCATGAGGCACGGCTCGCACGTGTCAAGTGATTCAAAATCAAGAGACTCCAAAAGTCCATCAGCATGGAGCTTCCTCATGCATTTTACGCCGATATGACCCAGACGGCAGTGCCACAAGAAAGTGGTATTATCATTATCTACTCTACATCTTTTGGCATCAATGTTATGAACATGTGTAACATCACTATCGAGATTCAATAAGAATAAACCCCTTACTTCGGGTGCATGACCATAAAAGATATTACCCATATAAATAGAACAACCTTTATTCTCCGATTTAAATGAGTAACTGTCTCGCATCAAACAAGATCCAGATATAATGTTCATGCTCAACGCAGGCACTAAATAACAATTATTCAGGTTCATAACTAATCCCGATGGTAATCGAAGAGCGAGCGTGCCGACGGCGATCACATCAACCTTGGAACCATTTCCCACGCGCATCTTCACTTCGTCCTTCGCCAGCCTCCGTTTATTCCGCAGTTCCTGTTTAGAGTTGCAAATGTGAGCAACCGAACCGGTATCAAATACCCAGGCACTACAACGAGAGTTGGTAAGGTACACATCAATAACATGTATATCACATATACCTTTGTTGTTGTTGTTGGCCCCCTTCTTGTCTGCCAGATACTTGGGGCAGTTCCGCTTCCAGTGGCCGTTCCCCTTGCAATAGAAACACTCAGTCTCTGGCTTGGGCCCAGCCTTGGGTTTCTTCACTGGATGAGCAACTGCCTTGCCACCCTTCTTAGAGTTACCCTTCTTGCCCTTGCCATTCTTCTTGAAACTGGTGGTTTTATTGGCCATCAACACTTGATACTCCTTCTGGATGTCTGCCTCAGCGACTTTCAGCATCGAAAACAGCTCGGCGATGGTTTTGTTCATCCCTTGCATGTTATACTGCTGCACGAAGCTCTTGTAGCTCGGCGGGAGTGACTGGAGAATTCTGTCAATGATAGCCTCGTCCGGGAACACAAGTCCCAGATCAGCTATGCGGGTATAGTACCCAGACATCTTCAGTAAGTGCTCACTGACAGACGAATTCTCCTCCATCTTGCAAGCAAAGAATTTATCGGTGGTCTCATACCTCTCGATCTTAGCATTCTTTTCAAAGATGAACTTCAACTCCTGGAACATCTCATATGCTCCATGACATTCAAAACGCCTTTGAAGTCCTCCTTCCAAGCTATACAAAATGGCACACTGCACTACTGAGTAGTCATCCGAACGCGACTGCCAGGCGTTCATAACGTCCGCAGAGGCCTGAGGAGCGGGGGGTTCACCTAGCGGTGCACTTAGGACATAAACCTTTTGGGCAGCAGTGAGGATGATCCTCAGATTGCGGAGCCAGTCCGCAAAGTTGCTCCCATCATCTTTCAGTTTAGCTTTCTCTAGGAACGCATTAAAATTCAGGGGAGCTACTACGCGAGCCATCTACAACAAAAGATTTGCAAAGACATTTTAGACTATTGTTCATGATAAGTGAGTTATTACCTAATCAAATTATTTATAACTCCCACTCAAATTGACATCCCTCTGGTCATTCGAGCGTGACATGATCCAGATTCACCAACCCAAGTCCGATCATCACGTGAGATGAGGTGGTGTCAATGGTGAACATCTACATGTTGATCATATCTACTATATGACTCATGCTCGACCTTTCGATCCTCCGTGTTCCGAGGCCATGTCTGTACATGCTAGGCTCGTCAAGTCTAACCCGAGTGTTCTGCATGTGCAAAACTGGCTTGCACCCGTTGTATGCGAACGTAGAGTCTATCACACCCGATCATCACGTGGTGCTTCGAAACGACGAACCTTCGCAACGGCGCACACTCGGGGGGAACACAATTTTATCTTGAAATTTTAGTGAAGGATCATCTTATAATGCTACCGTCGTCCTAAGCAAAATAAGATGCATAAAAGGATTAACATCACATGCAAATCATAAGTGACATGATATGGCCATCAACTCGTGCTTTTGATCTCCATCTCCAAAGCACCGGCATGATCTCCATCGTCACCGGCGCCACACCATGATCCCCATCATCATGATCTCCATCATCGTGTCGCCATCGGGGTTGTCACGCGCCCACCATGCTCTTACTACTATTGCTACCGTTTAGCGATAAAGTAAAGCATTACAAAGCGCTTAATGATTGACACGCAGGTCATACAAAAATTAAAGACAACCCTATGGCTCCTGCCGTTTGCCGTATGCATCGACATGCAAGTCGATATTAACTATTACAACATGATCATCTCATACATCAAATATATCTCATCATGTCATTGGCCATATCATATCACATACATACCCTGCAAAAACAAGTTAGACGTCCTCTAATTTGTTGTTGCATGTTTTACGTGGCTGCTATGGGTATCTAGCAAGAACGCTTCTTACCTACGCAAAGCCACAACGGTGATATTTAAGTTGCTATTTAACCTTCTACAAGGACCGCCTTGTTCTGTTCCGATTCAACTAAGATAGGAGAGACAGACACCCGCCAGCCATCTTATGCAACAAAAGTCACATGTCTGTCGATGGAACCGGTCTCATGTACGTGGACATGTAAAGTTGGTCCGGGCCGCTTCATCCCATAATACCGCTGAATCAAGAAAGACTAAGGAGGGAAGCAATCTAAACATCAACATCCACAAACCCTTTTGTGTTCTACTCGTGAAAGCATCTACGCAAGATCCTAGCTCATGATGCCACTGTTGGGGAACGTTGCACGGGAAACAAAAAATTTTCCTACGTTCACCAAGATCAATCTAGGAGATGCATCTACGAGGGGAGAGTTGGATCCACATACCCTTGTAGATCGCTAAGCGGAAGCGTTAAGAACGCGGTTGATGGAGTCGTACTCGCCGCGATTCAGATCGCCGAAGATCCTAGCACCGAAGCAACGGTGCCTCCGCGTTCTTCACACGTACGGCTCGGGGACGTCTCCTCCTTCTTGATCCAGCAAGGGGTGGAGGAGAGGTTGATGGAGAGACCGGCAGCACGACGGCGTGGTGGTGATGGTGGTGGAGGATTCCAGCAGGGCTTCGCCAAGCACCGCGGGGAGACGAAGATGTTATGGGAGAGGGAGGGCAGCACCGAGGCACAAACGTGTGTTGGCTGCCCTCCCTCTACCTCTCTATATATAGGGGGAATAGAGGGGAGGGGGGCGCCCTAGGGTTTCCCCTAGGGGGGCCGGCGGCCAGGACAGAGGGGGGGCGGCGGCCAAGGGCTGCGCCAGGCCCTAGGGTTTCCCCCCCTAGGTGCCTTGCCCCCCAAGCCAGGGGGTGCGGCAGCCCTAGGAGGGGCCAGCCCCCCATGCGCACTAGGAGAGGGCCCAGGGGGGTGCACAGCCCTATGAGGGCTGTTGTGTCCCCCCTTTGTGGCCCATTAGGCCCGAAACCCCTTTCGGTCATCCGCCGATTTCCCGATGCTCCCCGGAACACTTCCGGACTCCGAAACCTTTCATCCTATATATCAATCTTTGTCCCCGGACCATTCCGGAGACCCTCGTCACGTCCGGGATCTCATCCGGGACTCCGAACAACCTTCGGTAACCATGCACTGTTCTCACTAACAACCCTAGCGTCACCGAACCTTAAGTGTGTAGACCCTGCGGGTTCGGGAACCATGTAGACATGACCGAGACACTCCCAGGTCAATAACCAATACCGGGATCTGGATACCCATATTGGTTCCCACACGTTCCTCGATGATCTCATCGGATGAACCACGATGTCAAGGATTCAGGCAATCCTGTATACAGTTCCCTTTGTCTCGTCGGTATGTTACTTGCCCGAGATTCGATCGTCGGTATCTCTATACCTAGTTCAATCTCGTTACCGGCAAGTCTCTTTACTCGTTACCGTAATACATAATCCCGTGACTAACTACTTAATCACTTTGAGCTCATTGTGATGATGTATTACCGAGTGGGCCCGGAGATACCTCTCCGTCACACGGAGTGACAAATCCCAATCTCGATCCATGTCAACTCAACAGACACCTTCGGAGATACCTGTAGAGTACCTTTATAGTCACCCAGTTACGTTGCGACGTTTGGCACACACAAAGCACTCCTACGGTGTCAGTGAGTTACATGATCTCATGGTCATAGGAACTTATACTTGACATGCAGAAAACTATAGCGATAACTGATACGATCAAAAGCTATGTTTAACGTTTGGGTCTCGTCCATCACATCATTCTCCTAATGATGTGATCCCGTTATCAAATGACAACTCATGTCTATGACCTGGAAACCGCGGTCATCTTCGATCAACGAGCTAGTCCTGTAGAGGCTCACTAGGGACACAAAGTTTGTCTATTCATCCACACATGTATTTGAGTTTCCAATCAATACAATTATAGCATGGATAATAAACGATTATCATGAACAAGGAAATATAATAATAACTCTTTTATTATTGCCTCTAGGGCATATTTCCAACATGAACAGAGTTGTTGGAATTCAACAACGAAAAGAATAAGCTTGATGTGGGCTTATGGAAAACATCTCAAAATTATACGGTGACAACCAGCCACTAATGGAAAACAATTGCTTGGATTGAGATCAACAAGGAGACGAAAAACTTATTTCACCGGAAGGATAAATGGAGAACATGGGTCATTTATAAGCACCACAATAGCAACAATCCTTAGGGAAAGCTTTTAGGTGAAATACAACCCAAGATTACTCCAACGAATAAATAAAGGGTTGAAAGATCTCCTGAACCAGGAAAATGATGGCTTTAAATATCTCATTCTTGACAACTTGTGTCGGGGGAAACTGTCCTCCCACGAGCACCTATGGGACCGGAGCCCCTTCTACGTTGCGGTAAGGGAGCGGAGGGAGCACGAAGAGCAGATCGAGGAGAGCACGCGGGCAGTTTACCCAGGTTCGGGCCACGCGGACGCGTAAAACCCTACTCCTGCCTTGGTTATATTGAGCTCGGGAGCTTGAAGAGCTACAGTACTAGCTACACCGAGCGTGAGAGTTGCTTAGGATCTGAGCCTCCTCTACTTTGTGCATGGGCCTCCTTTTATAGCCCAAGGGGTCACCGACAGGTGTCAACGTAGAGGAGGGAAAAAATGTAACTGTGGTGGTAGTTGTAACAGTGCGGGAACAGTGCGTGAACAGTGGATGAACAGTGGTCATCACCTAACTTTAACAGTGGGGGACAAGGGCATTAAATGCCCGTCACCGTCGACCCCAAAAGTGTCCGTCCATGCTTCTCCATTCGACACGGCGGTAGCCTCGTCACCGTGGATTGCCACCGTGTACCCCAGGCTGCACAGCCTTCCGCCATGCGTCCCTGGAAGGGCCCCAGGGCGACGCGTGGGCAGGTGAGCTGGAGCGCTAGCACACAGCGAAGCTCTCCCCCGGCAAGCACCTTGCCGGGGTCTTGACCTTGTCGGGCCCGAAAGCTTGTCGCTCCCCGGGCCCTGCCGGGGCGCAGGGTGCGCCGAGGCATGTCTTCTGAGATGCAGTCTTCTGGTCTTCCTGGCAAACTCCTATTGCCAGGGTCTTGTGTTAATGTGATAATCTTGAGCCTGGTACGGCCTTCCCGACAAGCGCCTCTTGCCGGGGCCTTGTTCTTCTGGCTTGTATACTTTGTTCTTGAATGGCTTCATAGGGACCAGAAAGGTTTCCGGCAAGCACGCGGTGAACCCTGCCGCGGGAAGCTGCTACTGCCCATGCACAAGTTGGGGTACTAAGGTACCCCTATCTTAGTACACCGACAGGAGCCCCCGGGCCTGGGCCACACACGGTGCCGAGCGCTGTTGGGCCAGGCCCAAAACAGTGCACGGGCACACGCGGCCCACAGCGAGCCGTAAATCCCCTTCCGCATCCACCGCGCCCCTCCCTAACGGCACGCGTCGATTGCGGCGTCGTGGGAGAGATCGTGGCCTCGTTCTTTAATGGGAAATGTGGAGCGTCCCCCACTTCCCCCTTAAAAGCAGAGGAAGCAGGGGCAGTTTCCCTCCTTCGCCTTCATTGCGTCTTCATCCTCCAGAAATCCTCCACTGCTCTTTGCCTCCACCCCTCCTCCGCCGTATTCCGCATCCGCGGCGCCGTCGGGTTCCTCACCTCTTCCCTCGCCGCCTCCGCCATGGCTCCGAAGAGCGAGAAGGCGAAAGCGGACAAGGCCAAGAAGGAGAAATCTGAGCAGGCGGCAAAGCTCGCCGCCCTACGGAAGAGGAACGTGGTCTTCGCGCCAAGGCTCAGCGCGAAGGAGCTGCGGAACAAGTACTACCTCTTCTGGTCCGGGGAGACCAAAGCTCATCCCCGTACCAGAGCCTTCCCCGCCGTCGCCAGAGATCTGTTCCCCGGCGGGTACTTCTTCTTTGCTGTTTTCTTCCACTGCGGATTGTGCCCTCCGTACTCGGAGTTTTTCTGTGACATTATGAAGACAAACGGCCTCCACCTCCTAGACTTTACCCCCAATGCCATCCTTACGATGGCGGTTTTCGCACATCTGTGCGAAAACTATGTGGGGATCCATCCAAACGTAGCACTCTTTCGCCATTTCTTCATGCCTAGAGTAGAGGCTGGCGCTCCCCTCTCCGGCGGTATCTCCTGGATCTTCCGGTTGAATAAGAAGGACTCATACCTGAAGGGAGAACTCCGCGGCAAGTGGGAAGAATGGCGCGCAGATTGGTGCTGGGTAGTAGAGGACAAGCCGAAGCCCTTCACTGCGCCGCGCACAACAGCCATAGTGCGCGGCAGAGACTGGAGCGAATTGGCCCCGGAGGACGGCAAGCTCAATATTGCCCTCATCAGGATACTTCGTCTCCGGGTAGCTAAACTGACCATCGGAGAGGTAGGGGCAGATTTCCTCCGCCGCCGCATTGCCCCTTTATAGGAGAGGAAAAGGCCGGCATGGGAATTTAGCAATGCGGCGGATATGATGAGGCTGCGCCTTGGGTTGAACTTCAATTTCACTGCCTTGGAGCTGAAGGAGATGGTCCGGGAGCTCTTCAAGCATGACCCGGCCCACCCGGAATGGTTTAGACCTCCCCGGGGAGTGGTACCGCTATGCAACAGCACTGCCCGGGACTCTTTGCGCGCGATGATGCCCGCGTGTGACTCCCACGGCGTCGACCCCACCTGGATAGAGCCTCCGCCGGACGCGATACTGAGCTTCTTCGACAATTTGGTTGAGGTGCCCAAGAACCCCGAGGAGAACAGGGGCCTTACTCGGGCCACTACGGATCGGGACATTGCTTATATTGCTTCCCGGATGGAAGAAGCCGCCGCAGCCGCAGCGGCAGGAGATTTCGGATTCACCGTCGACGAGGCGCAGGCCGCGGACGAGGCGTGCCAAATAGAGGAGGCAGAGATCCGCAGGCTGCTCAAGCTTCCGCCCGACGAGTTTGCTGGGGTTCCTTCCCTGAGGCATGCCGGGATTCCCAGGATTGTGAGCGAGGCCGCCGCACGAGGCGAGGTTGCCGGAGGGAGCAGAGCCACCGGAGGGAGCGGAGCCGCCGGAGGGAGCGGGGCCGCAGGACATGACGCTGGACCCAGCGGGCCTGCCGGGGAGGAGGAGGAGGACATCGAGGCCGATGAGGACACCGGTGGATCTCTGGGACTTGACGACGACGCCTCCTCGTCCTCGGAGAACTCCCCGCCTCCGGCAAGTCCCACGCAAGCGCCAAGGAAACGCCTCCGCCAGGCGGCTACAGCGACGAGGACGCAGGCGCCTCGTCAGCAGCCTGCTCGCCAGGCGGCGCGCGCCACCAGAGCGAGCCAAGCCGCGACGGAGGCGCCCCGCGCACCAGCGCCAAGCGGAGGGGGGTCCTCCCGGAGCGGAACGGCCGCTCCGCCTGCTCCTTGGGCCTCGGCGTCAACGGAGGCTGGGTCTTCGCAGCCCCCAGCCCCGGAGACCGCCAAGCGCCCGAGGGAGCCTTCTCCTCCTGCTCCTCGCGCGGGAGCACCTCAGGTGGAGTTTGATTTCTCCGCCCTCAGCTCCGACGACGACGAGGAAGAGGAGTAAGTATTCGTAATTTGTAACTTCTTCGATGATATCTTGATTCTTTCTTTGATGATTCTGATCTTGTTCTTGCTTTGCTTTCAGGACTCTGACCTAGCGGATGGCGAAGAGGGCCAAGATCCCCATGGTTGAGGTCGAAGACGACTCGCCCGTCTCGGCGACAGGGGACGCGCCGGCGACGAACTTGCCGGATCAACCCGCTGCCCCGAGGAGCAGCCCCCAGCGCAGCCCCGAGCGTAAGTCTGGTCTTGAGCTTTCCGTTCGTCGGGCGCGCTCGAGGTTTTTGCTTGTACTAATATCTTGTTGCCTTGTTTGTCTTGCGCAGAAGTGGAGCCGCAGCCGCAGGAGCAACCGGAGGCTGCCCCCGACGAGCCACTTGCTCCACCCTCCCCGCCAAGGGTGGACTCCCCGGCGAGGGAGAATGCTCCGACAAGGACGGGCACCCCGCCAAGGGCGGGCTCCCCGCCAAGGGCGAGCAGCCCGACGAGAGTGGCCACCCCGCCAAGGGAGGGCGCGGGCGGCCCTTTGCCAGCAGGGGCCACTGCCCCACCGCCAAGGGAGGACTCCCCGGCGAGGGAGCCGGTCGTCGAGGAAGTCCGCGAAGGTAAGTCTTGTAGCTTCTTCTTCTTGGACTTGTCTTTTTGGACATTTGCTTGATCTTTTCTCTTCTTTTTCTTCTGCTAGATCCTCCTGCGCCGGAGCGGATGGAGACAGAGGCAGCCGGCGAGGAGGGCGCGGAAGGCGACGGCGGCAACGCCACTGCCACTGAGGGCATGGCAGGGGCCGACGAGCCTGCCGCTAAGGAGACTGCCCCGGCCGCGGACGCCGCGGCTGGGGAGGGGGGCGGCAACCACACTGCTGGCCCGGAGGCAGCAGGAGCGTCGAGCGCTGCACCGGCCGCCGACCCCTCCGCCGCTAAGGAGCAGCCGGGCGTCTATCTCGAGGCCCCCAACGGAGTCTTCATACAAGTCCCGTGGGGGTCTTCGTCGCGAGCCCCCGTGGAGGGAGAGACCTACGACGGAGAGGTCCTCGCCTCAGCGGGGTTGAAGGTCGTTGAAGCGCCTGGCGGGAGCGACGAGCCCGAAGAGGAGAAGCTGCTCCGCCGGCTCCTGGCCCTTTACCGGGCCAGGCAGGCGAAGCTGGACTCCCGGGAAGCTCTTGCCGCCAAGGCTGGAGTGGACTTGGAGAAACGGGCCGCGGAGCTTCGCGCCGCCAACCAGGCCGCCCTCCGCAACTTGGCGGAGGAGCGGGAAGAACTCTCCGGGGAGCAGCAAGCCTTCCTCCTGGAGAAGGCGGAGGCTGAAGAGCGACAGCGGCTGGCCGCCGAGGAGCTGTCTCGGCGGGAGGGGGTGCTCAACCAGTGGAAGGTTGAGCTCGACGCCCATGACGACGAGCTCACCGCCCGGGAAGAAGCCATGAAGGAGGCAAAGGAAGCCGCAGCCGCCGCGGAAACCGCCAAGAGGGAACTGGAACTCAAGGTTGAGCAGCTGGAGCGGTACCTGAAGGCGAGTGAGGACAGGGTCACCGCGCTCAATGTGGAGCGGGAGAAGGACACCCACACCAACTCTGACCTTCAGGTGCGCCTCTCCAAGAAGGGCGACGAGCTTACTGCCGCCAAAGATTCAATCGCTGACTTGGAGTTGAAGGTCTCTACTTTGACTGATTCACTGGACGCTGCCCGGGATCGCGAGACGAAGCTGAAGGACGAGCTCCGCAAGGAACGAGGCCTGGTGGAGAGCGCCGCCACTTTAGCAAACAACTTCAGCCGGGCTGTGGAGCAGTGGACCGACGACTTGGTCGCTTCTGCTGCTAATATCGACAAGGAGTTGATGGCGCTGAGGGTGGAGCATCTCGTGTACTCTCCGGACCAGAATCTCCCCCACAGCGCCAAGTTAAGTCTCTTCTTCAGGGGAGTCGCGCCGGCGCTTGCACGTCTGCAGGAGAAGCTCCCCGCGCAGCTGGCCGAGGAGTCGCGTCAGCTCTGCGCGGGTACCTTGGAGCGCGTCTTGACGAAGATAGTCTACTGCAACCCTGGCATCAATCTCGTCAACGTCCTGCGCAGCTTGCCGGACGATGCAGATCAAGAGGCGTTGAAGGCGCAGGTCGCCCACATCGTCGCCAAGGTGAACAAGATCTCCAGGCGTGAAGGCGACCGCGTAGATTAGGCCTCTTTCTTTCTGTTTCCTTTGCCGCTGCAAAGTGTGCCATGAACATGAATCTATCAGTCATTGCAACAAGTTATCTCTGTAATATACTATCTTATTTTCGAGCAATCAACGCGGTGCCATCTCCCTTGCTTTTGGTCCTTCACTTTGTATGCTTTCTACCCTACGCTTTTAGGGGACTCGCCGGCAAGGGGCCCTCGCCGCGAGCGCTGAGTGCTGGACTCTTAGCAGCCTGCTGGCAAAGGACCTTACCGGCAAGTAACCTTGCCGCAGCTAGTCGCAGCGCACTTAGCTTGCTGAGCGAACTCGAAAACGAAATAAGGGCGCGACACTTGTCGCAGCTCACTTAAGTCATTGAGCATGCTCGGAAACAAGGCAAGGGTGCGGCTAGCCACGGGTAGGTTCCTCCGCGCACAGGTTTTCCATACAAAGTGTGGTTGTTCAAGGAAGACAACTAAAATTTAAAAAATTTGAACTGCTCAAATTCTAATTCTAGTAACTTAGCTTTCATATATTGCTTGTTCCCCGACAAGGCTCCTCTTTCTTGAACAGCACTTGGTTCATCCTCCATCTCCTTCCCCCCGGCAAACTTGTGCGTGAGGAAGACTCCTTCTGCTTAAGAGGGACAGAAAAAGAGGAGGAAAACAAGTATGTGGCCTTACGGCCTGCTAGTGCTTACCGGGGATGTGCATTGCACAAGGTGCCAAACAATGCATGCAAATAACCAAAGAGAAGCATGGAAATGGAAAATAGTGCGAAACACAAAAGCTTTACTGCTGCGCGGGATCTGCGCCCGGCTTTGTACAAAGGTTTACATGCAACAGCGGCAAGACTCGTACAAAAGGTGGTTGCCGGAGCGGATCACGGCAACCGCGCCTTATGGGTGAAACTTGCGAAGATGCTCTATGTTCCAGGAATTGCTCACCGGTAAGCCTTCTTCGGTCTCAAGGCGGACAGCGCCGGGCCTTGTGACTTGTCTCACCCGATAAGGGCCTTCCCACTTTGGCGTCAACTTGTTGGAATTCTTGGCGGACTGAACACGCCGAAGAACAAGGTCGCCTTCCTCGAGACTCCTGGCTTTAACCTTGCGGCTATGATAGCGGCGCAAGGCTTGCTGGTATCGAGCAGCTCGTACAGCAGCCTGGAGACGTTCCTCCTCAAGGAGCAATGCATCATCTTGACGCAGTTGCTCTTGCTCGAGCTCATCATAAGCGAGCACTCGAGGAGATCCGTATACGAGTTCCGTGGGGAGAACTGCCTCTGCTCCATAGACAAGAGCAAAGGGTGTCTGTCCGGTGGCTCGACTTGGTGTCGTCCTGATTGACCAAAGAGCCGCCGGTAGCTCCTCTATCCAGTTTCTTCCGCACTTGCGCAGCCTGTCGAAGGTTCTTGTCTTGAGTCCGCGCAGCACTTCAGCGTTGGCCCTCTCCGCTTGACCATTGCTCCTCGGGTGAGCAACAGAAGCGAAACAGACCTTGGCGCCAAGGTCTTGGACGTACTGCATGAAGGTGCGACTTGTAAATTGTGTACCGTTGTCGGTGATGATCCTGTTAGGGATTCCGAAACGGCAAACAATTGACCTGAAGAACCTGACCGCTGACTATGCTGTCACCTTTCTCACTGGTTCCACTTCTGGCCACTTTGTGAACTTGTCGATTGCGACGTACAAGTACTCAAAGCCCCCGACAGCACGGGGGAAGGGGCCGAGGATATCGAGCCCCCAGACCGAGAAGGGCCAGGACAAAGGTATCGTCTGGAGAGCTTGAGCTGGCTGGTGAATTTGCTTGGCATGGAACTGGCACGCTTCACACTTGGTCACTTGTGCAGTTGCATCTTGGAGGGCTTCTGGCCAGAAGAACCCTTGCCGGAATGCCTTCCCGGCAAGTGCCCTTGCCCCAATGTGGTGGCCACATATGCCTCCATGTATCTCTGCCAACAGCTTCTGTCCATCTTCTCTGGAAATGCACTTCAACCTGACACCATTGAGTCTTCTTCTGTACAGTTCGTTATCAACGAACTGGTACATACTTGACTGTCTGGTTATCTTCTCTATCTCTTCTGGGTCGTCGGGAAGTTCTCCAGTTTGCAGAAAACGGACGATCTGCTGTGCCCATGCTGGAGCCCGAGGCTCAACAGCAAGGACTAAAGGCATGAGGGCCGCTGCGGGAACCTCAGCTTCTACGGCAAGAACCTCTGGCTCTGCCGGAGCTGATGGTTCCCCGGCAAGCCTGCCGGGGCATGGCTTGTCGGGAACGCTTGCTTCAACTGTACAGACCCTTGGATCTGCAAGAGCAAACTGTTCCTCAGCATTTTGGTTGTTGATCTTGGGGACCTTGGCGGCGGCTTCGGGAAGATCCGCCGGCAAGTAGTCGCCGGAGACCAACTTTCTCTTCTTGCTCTGCCCAACTGATGGTGTAACGGATGGCTGAGTTAGCTTGAGCAGGAAGGTCCCTGGTTCCACAGGTAACTTCATTGCAGCACACTTTTAGAGGCCATCTGCAATATCATTCTGAGCTCTCGGGACGTGCTCCATTTGCAGGCCCTCAAAGTGTTCTTCAAGTTTCCTCACCTCATCAACATAGGCTTCCATCAAAGGGCTCTGGTAGCTCTTGTTCACTTGTCGGACCACCAACTGAGAATCCCCCCGCACAATCAACTTCTTGATCCCAAGTTCGGCCGCAATCCTGAGGCCGGCAAGCAAACCTTCATACTCAGCAGTATTGTTTGTCGCTTGCTCCTTGGGAAAGTGCATCTGGACAACGTACTTGAGGTGCTCTCCGGTGGGTGCTATGAGTACCACGCCGGCACCGGCGCCTTGCAGCGAGAAGGCACCATCAAAGTACATTACCCATTCACTGCTTGCTTCTTGTACGGGGACGCTTGTCTCTGGAGCTTCTTCATCGGGCGTTGGGGTCCATTCAGCTATAAATTCTGCCAAAGCTCGGCTCTGTATGGTTGAAGTACTCTCAAATTTGAGACCAAGCTTGACAGCTCCAGTGCCCACTCGACGATCCTGCCTGTTGCTTCTGGGTTCTGCAATATCCTCTTCCACGGAAAGCGAGTGACCACTGTTATCTCGTGTGCTTGGAAATAATGGCGCAGCTTTCTCGAGGCCATGAGGAGGCCGAAAAGCAACTTCTGCACCCCAGAGTATCTTGATCTAGCCCCCTGCAAGAGGGAACTTACAAAATACACTGGGCGCTGCACCATCTTCTTTCGCACTTCTCCTTGTTCCTGCGCAGACTTGTCCTTGTCGGAGCCAGAGCTTGTCGGGGAAGCCCCCTGCTTGTCGCTGGATTCACTTGCCGGTGGTGTAGACTCCTCATCCGCCTCCCTCTCCGCTACTAACGCAGCACTAACCACTTGATTGGTTGCTGCTAGGTAAAGCAGCAACTTCTCTTGTGGCCTAGGTGCGACAAGTATTGGAGTGGAGGATAGGTATCCTTTCAAGTCTTGCAGAGCTGCCTCCGCTTCCGGAGTCCATTTCATAGGACCTGCCTTCTTCAAGATTTTGAAGAAAGGCAGGGCGCGTTCTGCGGACTTTGAAATGAACCTACTGAGGGCAGCCACACAACCTGTAAGTCTCCTTACATCCTTGACGCGCTTCGGGGCTTCGATCTGCTCGATGGCTTTTATCTTGTCGGGATTGGCTTCAATCCCCCTCTGGGACACAAAGAACCCGAGAAGCTTACCGGAGGGGACTCCGAAGACGCACTTCTCGGGGTTCAACTTGAGCTGGATCTTGCGCAGATTCTCAAACGTCTCTTCCAGATCTTGTATCAGGGTATCTTTGCTCTTGCTCTTGACCACTATGTCATCCATGTAAGCTTCTACATTTCTGTGGATCTGTGGCTCAAAAGCAGTGTGCACCACCCTTGCAAACGTTGAGCCTGCATTCTTTAATCCAAAGGGCGTGCGTATGAAGCAATATGTGCCGCATGGAGTAATAAATGCAGTCTTCTCTTCATCTTCCTTGGCCATGAATATCTGGTGGTAACCTGAGTATGCATCAAGGAAGGAAAGCAGCTCGCATCCAGCGGTGGAGTCAACAATATGGTCAATACGCGGCAAGGGAAATGGATCCTTGGGACATGCTTTATTCACATCAGTGAAGTCTATACAAAGTCTCCACTTCCCATTGGCTTTGCGCACGACAACTGGATTGGCCAACCACGTGGGATGGATCACGCCTCTAACTAGGCCTGCTGCTTCCAACTTCTTGATCTCTTCCGCGATGAACTCTTGGCGCTCCACGGCTTGCTTCCTGACCTTCTCCTTGACGGGCCGCGCATGAGGACAAACAGCAAGCTTGTGCTCAATTACCTTCCTGGGAACACCGGGGATGTCAGATGGTTGCCATGCAAACACATCGACATTCGCCCGCAGGAAGGCAACGAGCGCGCTTTCCTATTTGCTCTCAAGCGTAGCACTGATGGTGAAGGTACCACCAGTGCCATCCTCCTTGGCGGACACCTTCTTGGTTGCCGGTGGAGCGGCCATCCCCTTCTTGCACTTGCCGGTGGAGCTCGATGGTGCGTCCTCGACGGCAGCGCAGCACTCCGAAGAGGTGCGTTTGCCGGAGTGGGCCCTAGAGCACTTGCCGGACTTGGTCTTGGTCTTCTTCCCCCCGGGAGCTTCAGCGGCAAGTGTGTTGCTCTCCGCTGCGGCTGCTGCATCCCGGTATATCTTGTCGGCGCAGATAAGCGCGTCCTTCTTGTCGCCGGGGACAGAGATGACGCTTATCGGCCCTGGCATCTTGAGCACATTGTAGGCGTAGTGGGAAGCTGCCATGAACTTGGCGAGGGCAGGACGTCCAAGTATCCCATTGTACGGCAATGGGATATCGGCAACATCGAAGGTTATACTCTCCGTCCTGAAGTTGAGCTCCCCGCCAAAGGTCACTGGCAGAGTAATCTTCCCCTTCGGCTTGCTCCTTCCCGGGTTTATTCCTTGGAACGACCCGGTCTCTTCGAGCTCGCCGTCTGGGATCTGGAGTTTCTTGATCACAGCCGAGGAGATCAAGTTCAGGCCGGCCCCGCCGTCAACCAACATTTTGGTGACCTTGAGGTTGCGGATGGTTGGTGAGACCAACATCGGCAAGCACCCGACCGCCGTTATGCGGTCAGGGTGATCCTCAAGATCAAAAATGATGGGTGTGCTGGACCATTTCAGCAGCCTGCGTGACTCAACGGGCGGCTTAGCTGCGTTTACTTCCCGCACCCACTGCTTGAGTTGGCGGTGGGAAGTGTGCAGAGAGGCGCCCCCATCGACACACAGGACTTCTGTGGCCTTCTGGAACTCCTGCTCGCTGTTATCACCTTCCTCCATGTCGTCGTCGTCGTCTTCTTCCTCATCCTTGTCGCGGCCCCGGGGAGGTCGATCACCTTGCCGCTGCTTGGCCTTGCCGCGGCGCCCCCCCCCGGCCATTGAAAGGCCGCTTCTTGCTTGGCTCTCCTCCGCCACCTTGGGCCTTCTCCTTGTCGCGCCGCTCGTATTCAGCCTTCTGCTGTTCTACGAGGTACTCGACTCGCTTGCAGTTGGAAAGGTCGTGGCCCTTGGTGCGGTGTATCTTGCAATATTGCTTGTCGGAGCCGTCCTGCTTGTCGGCTGCCGCCACAGGGGCAGGCTCCTTGCCGGAGCCGCCATCCTGTGCCTTCTTGGCGGGAGCCTCCTTGCCGGACTGCTCGACGACCAGCACTTCCTTGCTCTTCTTTCTTCTGTTGTTTCGCCGCCGGCTCTTCTTTGCCGGGGCGGCATCCTCGCTGTCGCTTCCTCCTACGCCAGCATCCTCTCCGGGGAGTCTCCTCCCCTCTTCGGCGCGCGCGCACTTGTCAGCCAGAGCATAGAGCTCGCTGACATCCCGAATCTTGGTCATGGCCATCTCTTCTCGCATGCGGCGGTTACGCACGTTCTGGTGGAACGCGCTGATAACCGCGGCAGGGTGGATGTCGGTAATGTTGTGCTGCACGCGGCTGAATCGTTGAAAGTACTTGCGCAGGGATTCTCCTTCCTTCTGGGCCAAGATGTGGAGATCACTCTCCTGGCCGTGGGGTTTGTGGCCGCCCGTGAAGGCGCCAACAAATTGGTGGCATAGATCTGCCCACGAAGAAATGGAGCCTTCCGGCAAGTGCATAAGCCAAGAACGAACGTTCGGCTTAAGCACCAGCGGGAAGTAATTAGCCAGTATCTTCTCGTCGCGTCCCCCGGCAGCCTGCACCGCGATGGTGTAGATGCTGAGGAACTCCGAGGGGTGCGTCTTGCCGTCGTACTTTTCGGGTATGTCGGGCTTGAAGTTTTTCATGCTGGGCCACTGGACGCGCCGCAGCTCACGGGTGAACGCAGGGCAACCTGCCGCGTACGGCAAGTCGCCTGGCTCACCGGGCGCGTACGTGTCGACAGCGGTTCTAGCGCGCTGATCCGATTGTCGCCTGGTTTCTCGTCGGCGTTCGATGCGTGTCCGAGCGTCTTCTTGCCGCCGATCGTCGAGGACTTGGCGCTGGTCCCGACGAGCCCGCGGATCCGACGATGCAGTGGAGTCGTCGTCGACGTTGATCCGGCGGGGTGGCGTCTTCTGCTTCCGCGGCGGGGAGTGCACGGTGGTTGCACCCCCGGCGGTCTTGTCGCCATCGGCCTTCGCCTGGTCGACTTGCCGTGGCCGCGACGTCGCCGGCTGCTGCGGCGTGTCGTTGTTGGCGAAGGCGATGAGGCTCTGGATCGTTGCCCTCCAGTCTTCGGCCTTGTCTGCCGCTGGAGGGAAGTCGAGGAGCAGTTGCGCTCTCGCTAGCGCTTCTGCTGGAGAGGAGGGGAGCGGCGGCGAGCGGTGCGAGGAGCGAGATATGCTCGGACTTCTAACAGGGTTAGAAGGAGCAGTTTCCCGCCCCGGCGACCGCGCCCTGCTCGTGCCAGGACGATGGCCTTGAGCATCCCGCGAGCCTCCGGCTTGTCCTTGTCCCAGCAAGCGGATGGTACCTCCTGTACCACGGCGCTGCTGGGTTGTCGTCTGTTGAGAGGGACGTGGTGCATCTACGGAGACCGAGGCTTTGGAATTCGCCCGGTCGTCCGTTTTGTCCTTGGACTTGGTGGCGCCACGAGTTTCCTCGCCGGCGACCACCCTTCCGCCGGCGTCTCCTCCACCCACCGTTAGTTCTGGTGGCGGGGGAATCGACGCAGACGGGCCCGCGACCTCCGAAGCCTTCTTCTTCGGGGCCATGTTGTTGCTGATGATGTTGGTGAAGCTGGAGAAGTTGGTGAAGAATGCGCCCGCGTGAGCGCCGGATCAGGTTCGCACAACCTCGACGCCCCCTACCTGGCGCGCCAAAGATGTCGGGGGAAACTGTCCTCCGACGAGCACCTATGGGACCGGATCCCCTTCTACGTTGCGGTAAGGGAGCGGAGGGAGCACGAAGAGCAGATCGAGGAGAGCACGCGGGTAGTTTACCCAGGTTCGGGCCGCGCGGACGCGAAAAACCCTACTCCTGCCTTGGTTATATTGAGCTCGGGAGCTTGAAGAGCTACAGTACTAGCTACACCGAGCGTGAGAGTTGCTTAGGATCTGAGCCTCCTCTACGTTGTGCATGGGCCTCCTTTTATAGCCCAAGGGGTCACCGACAGGTGTCAACGTAGAGGAGGGCAAAAATGTAACTGTGGTGGTAGTTGTAACAGTGCGGGAACAGTGCGTGAACAGTGGATGAACAGTGGTCATCACCTAACTTTGACAGTGGGGGACAAGGGCATTAAATGTCCGTCACCGTCGACCCCAAAAGTGTCCGTCCATGCTTCTCCATTCGACACGGCGGTAGCCTCGTCACCGTGGATTGCCACTGTGTACCCCAGGCTGCACAGCCTTCCGCCACGCGTCCCTGGAAGGGCCCCAGGGCGACGCGTGGGCAGGTGAGCTGGAGCGCGGGCACACAGCGAAGCTCTCCCCCGGCAAGCACCTTGCCGGGGTCTTGACCTTGTCGGGCCCGAAAGCTTGTCGCTCCCCGGGCCCTGCCGGGGCGCAGGGTGCGCCGAGGCATGTCTTCTGAGATGCAGTCTTCTGGTCTTCCTGGCAAACTCCTATTGCCAGGGTCTTGTGTTAATGTGATAATCTTGAGCCTGGTACGGCCTTCCCGACAAGCGCCTCTTGCCGGGGCCTTGTTCTTCTGGCTTGTATACTTTGTTCTTGAATGGCTTCATAGGGACCAGAAAGGTTTCCGGCAAGCACGCGGTGAACCCTGCCGCGGGAAGCTGCTACTGCCCGTGCACAAGTTGGGGTACTAAGGTACCCCTATCTTAGTACACTGACAACTTGTGAATCATGAAACATGAAGGGAAATTGTCAAAATGGCATACCACCATCTCAAACAATAAAGGTAGAAAGAATTGCACTTGGAAATGCAAGAAGAAGAATGCTTGAGTTCCAACAAGAATCTTGATGAAGACTTCGAGGATGAATTAAAACATGATGAACCACCATGAGAACTCCGGTAATGAAAGGATGAGAAGTGAAAGATGAAAAGAATAAGATTCAAGGCCTGCGATGAATTAGATTGAGGTTTGAAATGATATAATTGAAATAACTTGGAGCTCCGGAAAACAAGATGAAGAACTTAGAACCGAGAATATGATATGATGAACAAGCTCCAAACAAAAGAATTAAATCACCTTGAAGGAATAAGAATAAGAATTAAGTCATGCATATCCTTCACCAATTTAAATTGATGACAACCAAAGGATTTGGCACACTACTTATTCTCGTTGCAAAGAATTAAAGAGAGGTCTCGCACAAACTTGGGTAAATCTTCAACAAAGCACCAGTAGGATTGTGAAAATAACAAATGAATTAAAACGATAACAACGGAAGGGTAATCTTGAAAGAACCACCGTAAAAATATGGAGACGAACGAAGAGACATCAATGAAGAATATTTGGAGGACGAAGTTGCAAATAGAGAACGAAGAAATATTCTGAAATGATGGCCTTCGGAGGATCACAATAAGAAAAGAATTCATGAAATGCTTCGGACGGGTATAAAAGAATTCCTCACAATCTGAACAATAATGAGGATGGCAAGAAGCTAGAACCACGAATCTTCAAGAGAACGGCCAAGGTTTAAGAGAAACACTTCTCCGATCTTCAAATGTTGAGAGTGAAGACAAGAAATGCCATGAAGAATTTCGAGATACTCCGGATGAATGACAAGAGGAAGGTGGAGCTAAAGATGGAAATAATTGAATACAAGCTTGGAGAAGGCATGTGACTGATGGAAATCATTCTTACGTCACACTTTGAAAATAATTTGAGTATAATACCAGAAAAAATAGAAGAGTCAGGTAAGATCCTGGGAAACGACCTATGGGTTAGGGCCCACTAAAGAAATCACCGTTGAAAAAAATGCTTAAGAGATATGGCACCGGATGAACTAAATGGCTTGAATAAGATAGCAATCCTCAAAAATATCTTGAACGGATTAAGAATGGAATTATGAATCTTCAGCACTCCGGATATGAATAGCAAGAGGAGAATGATTAATTGGTGCACCGGAATAAGAAAGCATTGTGAAATGAGGAAAAGGATAAGGTCAACACCGAAATCTTGAATTACATCCACCGGCAGAATTTGAGAACAAAAGAATGATAAACTTGAAGCTCTTGAGCATCTTCACGATAAATCACCAGATAAGAACATTGAAGGAAAAGAATGAAGAAGTATCACATGAATAAAATGGATACTTCATTTGAGAATTCCAGCTCCATAAGAAAAAGGGTTGGGAGGGTGGGGAAAAAACAAAGACAACTTGGGATGAATGAAACAGACAATCGTCAGATTTCTCAACGGCGTCCGTATGGAAACTTGAATAGAAGGCACACCGGTTGAAACGGATTAAGATGAAGATCTTGATGGTCAAGAAGAATTAGCACTCCCATAGAAATATGAGAACACCGATTAGGAAAGGTATGGAATCAACATTTGACATCGAAGCAACTCGGATACCAGAAACAAAACGAAACAAAGGATAGATGTGTTGCAACATAATCTTCACAATATCATCCGAGCAAAGAATTGAACGAATGAATTCCGCAGGTACATCAACTTGTCGAGAAGCCACTTGGAGAACAAAAGGTAAATAAAAAAACAACAAGGAGCAGAAGAACAAATACAAGATAGAAGCTTCGTTCAACATATTCGTGCTGAAAGCTCATGGAACGTGTTACAAAAGGGTTTTGCAATCCCCGGATCAGCATAGCCAAGGACCCTTTAAGATGCAACTCCCGGTCGGAACAAGCCCATAAAACCACTTCACTCAATGTAGAACCCCGAACTTCATATCATGCACTCGTTGGAAGAATGCCTAGAACTACTAGATAAACCCACCTATTAATTTCCGAAAGTTTCCAGTTATGCAATCAGTTGTTGGGGATATAGGGGAAGCATCGCGCACTCAACTCTAATCCTACATCCAGCTGTATCCATCCTTCAAGACATAACCAGTTGTTTCCGGAAACCGTTTACCTCAGACCTTCGAAACGCATCTACTATACAAGCTATGGCAATACTCCCGAACTACCTCCCCAGTACTGGGTGATGTCGGGGTTATCTTGCCACTAACCGCATAGGAGAGTTTTCGATGTCGGCGGTCTTAAGTATTCTAGTACTGCCGCGATGGATTTGTGACGACAACACCTCGGAGCTCAACTCCCCGGGACACTGCCACAACCCCTAATGACAGGAGGCATCGAATGTTCTCGTCACAAAGACATCGGAACAATCCAAACAATACTCGCGTGATCCTAAAAAAAATTGGTGCAATTTTTGAAAGTAGAAGAGGCAAGAGTAGTCGTCAGGAGTCCTCACCAGAGTGAAAAGAGATGAGGAGCAAAAGAAATCCTACTCTCCAATATATATATAGGACTCAAAACATTTTCAAGTGTGTGCCTAGACTCAACCGTCAATGATTCGATCAATCAGTGGGGGCTTCTAGGTCGGAGAAGGCTCTGAATACCAACTTGTAATGCCTAGGATGGGACTATACCTCCTACGTGTCGAGGCACGACTTAAAGGTATAAGCCCATTCTGGAATGATCTCAAGTTTGGTATCTTTGCACGACTCATGTAAAAGAGGGATGAAATTGCAAAAGGAGATAGTTGGCTTACACTCGCCACTTCACACAATACATTACATAAGCAAAGCATCATTCAAAAACATCACAGCCCATCTAAGGGTAAGATCCAAAAGACAAGATACCAAACAACATAAAGCCACAGGTCTGAATCGCCCCTAGTAGAAACCACTACTAATCGTCGAAACGTCACAAGCATACGGACACTCACTTCATCGAGCTCCCAGAAGTTCTGATCCATCTTCTGCATCATACTCGGCTGAACCTGCATCTGGTGTTGTAGTATCTGTGAGCCACGAGGACTCAGCAATCCCATATCCATGGGTATCAAGACTAGCAAAGCTTTATGGGTAGGAAGAGGTAAAGTGGTGAGGTTGCAGCAGTGGCTAAGCATAATATGGTGGCTAACTTACGAGTACAAGAATAAGATGAGAATCTACGCAAACGATCACAACTGGTAGTGATCGCTAAAGATCCTGAACTACATACGAGTCAAACATAATCCCACCGTGTTCTCTTCTCAAAGTGAAAAGAGACAGTCACGGTTACTCACACAGTTGTGTGTTTTACTTCGGATCCTCTGTCAAGTTTTCTACAACCGGACATTAACAAATTCCAATCTGCCACATAACCGCGGGCACGGCTTTCGAAAGATCATAACCCTGCAAGGGTGTCCCAACTTAGCCCATCACAAGCTCTCATGATTAGTTGAAGTGATAAATATAATATCATCACTCCTTATCTTAGGGAAATCCGATCAGGCTCGGCATCCCGGTGCACAAGACATTTCGACAATGGTAAAACTAGTCCAGCAAGACCTCCCGGTGTGTCGACACCTTGATAGTAGCCGCACGTATCTCGTCTCAGGCCACGACCGGATGGGCGATTCTACAGGTTATACCAGATACCTCGAGTTTCCCCAAGGCGGCCCCGCAGACTCCCCGTTTGGGACCAACACCATCAGCACTGGCCCCCCTGCTATGTAGAAAGAATCCTCGGGTAGCGCTAACTCCCTATGCAAATTTTATTAATTAATTAAGTTGTTATTATGAGCAAATTAAAACCAATGTTGGGCCTTGCTGGAGGAGTTTTATTCAAAGTCGAACTGTCAAGGGGTCCCCATCCACCCATCGTGTAAGGAACGCAAAATCAAGGAACATAATGCTGGTTTATTGGCGCCTAAGGTGGCATGAGTGGAACAAAACACCGAGCAAAAGGCCAAGCCTTCCACCCATGCCCAGTATATAGGTGTGTTAATAATAATAATAGATATTGTGATATAACAACAACAAGTTCCCTCCTGGAACAATCTTCATCTTCACCTGCAACTAACAACGCTATAAGAGGGGCTGAGCAAGCGGGTGACATAGCCAAACAGTGGTTTTGCTAGGAAGGTGTCAAAGGTTAGAGGTTTCATGGCAACAAGGAGAGGCTGACATAAAAGATGGGTAGCGCGACATGTAACGATAGCATCGAGACAACTAAGCATGGCAATGGTAGTAAAGGTATCCAAGGGTATGATCATCTTGCCTGGGATTCCGCAAGGGAGAAGAACGGATCCATGAAGTAGACGGAGCAACATAGTCGAGTGAATCCTCACAACTCCGGAACGAAACCGAAGCTAACAAGAGAAGCAACCAGAAAGAAGCAAACAACACGGTAAACACACAAGCATAAACATGGCATATGATGCACATCCAAGTATGATGCATGTCCGGTTTAATTATGCATGTCATGGCAAAGTGCACAAACAAAACTACAAGTTAAGTGGAGCTCAATATGCAACGAGTTGCATATTGACAAAACACCACATTTTATTTATTTAATTGACTCTCGTTTATTTACAAGACAAGATTAAATGTTTGTTAACATGGCAAGAGGTGAAACAAAAGTAAACTACCTATTAAGACATTTTAAATGAGGCCGGAAAAACAACAACAATTCTGGGAAAATCCCCATGAGCATGTTTAGCAATTATAAGCAAACAACAATTCACACATTTTAAATGTTGTTAACATGATGCGGATGACATGAACAAGTTTTATGCAATTATTATTAAAAGTTGACATGAAGATGATAAGGAGTATTTGTCACCGTGGTGGAAGGAAAGGGTGCCACGGCAACGATCCGAAAATGATGCAACGGCAACATCTCGGTTCCGGTAACTCATTGAGAGACCGGTGCAAAAGATGAAGGGAGGCGTGAGCGAGCGAAACAAGATGAAAGGTGGGGTGATCCCGTGTCGGCGACGAGGCAACCGAGGAGCATGACAAAAGACGAAACGGGCACGGTGCACACAAGGGAAACATCTCATACAACACATGCAAACGTTCTCGGGTCATCGTCTCGGGGTTATACCTTCGGAACGTTCGTTTCGGGGCGGTTCGAGGTCGAGGGACGTAGTGGAAGTAGTGGTACACGGGTCGTAGAGGAAGTAGTCGTTCCGTAGAGGTACTCGTTATGTAGTCGTTCACGTCATCGGTAGAGGTACTTGGCGTTCACGTGGCGGTAGTGGAAGTAGTTGTACACGGTCATCGAGGAAGTAGTGGTACACGGCGACGGTAGTCGAACTTGGCGCATCTTTGTTCTTTCGGGTTCGTAGTGGTACTTGGCGTTCGTCGTCACGTGTAGTCAAACTTGAAGGTCGTCGGCGACTCGAAGGGGTACTTGGCGCTTCAAAACGTTCGTCGTGGTACTTGCGGTAGGGGTACTTGACGATTCCAGAGATGTGCACGGGTTGTAGTGGTGCTCATATTGTCGGTCCGGTCTCGGTTCTTGTGACGTAGAGGTACTTGGCGTTCGACGGACGTCGTGGTACTTGCAGTCCTTGGCGATTCTGGATGTACTCGACGGTCTTGGGGTCCCTCGAGGGTCGACGGTAGTCGTTCACGGGTCGACGAGGTACTTGGCACCATCTTGGTCTTGCGGCTGCGGTCTTCACAACAAAGGGAAAAAGAAGGCAGCAAGGTGCACCGAAGGCGGCCGGCGAGCTGCTCATGCCTGAGGCCGGTCGGGGAGGTGCAGCGGACAAGGGCGGCTCCAGGAACTCGATGGTGCGGCGGAGCTGCGGGTGAGGTCCGGGACGCGGCATGCGCCAGATCTGGAGAGGAAGGACTCGTGGCCAGCTTGCTCTGGCAGCCCTGGTCGCCAGCGGGTGGCGAGGAAGCCGGCGGCGGCCGGATTCGCGGACGAAGGGGTCCAGTTCGACGGGAGGCGGGAGCGTGACAAGGTCGATGTAGGAGGGAAGCAGAAGGGCCTGCGGAGGTCGCGGGGTCGTCGATGGCAGCGGGACGGCGGTCGGGCCGGCGAGGACGAGGCCCGACGCGGCGGACGACTGGGCCGCGAGCTAGCAGTCAGGCGAGGGCGGAGAGGAGGAGGTGCGGGGGAGCGACGCAGGAGGTGGTGGCGGCGGTGCGCGGTGCATGGCGGCAGGGCGGGCGAGCGGTAGGTGCTCGAGATCGAGGAGGAGGGGCAGCACGGGGCGCCAGATCCGGCGAGGTCACGGGGAAGGAGGTCGCTCGAGCCTGGCGAGGAGGCGCGCGCGAGGGAGACGAGACAGAGGGGCTCGAGGGAATCGATGGGGTGCGCTGCGAGGGAGGAGAGGGACCAAGCGAGAGAGCTGGCGGCGGGGTGTGGGAAGAGATCGAGAGGATGGGAACGAGGGTGCGGTCGGGCTAGGGTTGGGGAGATGGGGACTGGGACTATGGGCCAGGAGGAGAGGGAGGCTGGCCTCGGCCTAGAAGGCAGAGGAGTTGCTTGGGTCGGCTGTGGTAGCTAGGAGGCCCAAGCTGGGCTGGGATCTCCTATTTATTTCTTTAGCAGAAATAAAATAGAGAGAGCCAAAATTAATAAGAAAAGAGGCAAAGAACTAGAATAAAATGATGGAACATTTCTGTAAGGCTTTAAGGAACATTACCAACCCAACAAAAGTGGTTCCAACAAAATAGGGAAGTGCAAACTAAAATAATTAGCTTGCCTTAAGGAGTTTGAAAGGAGTCCAGACTTTAGGAGGAGCCTCAACAAAAGGGAAAAGGATAGAAGAGACGGTTTGGCGGTGAAACTTGAAGCGAAAGAGGTCTGGAGAATAAATGCGAGTGTGTTACGGTGATCCCAAACAATTGGAATATTTTTAATATAGCTCCCTAACTATTGGGAGGATATGTTATAAAGAGAAGTCATCCTTCCCTCGATTTAAATGGACCGAAGGTCCACACGATTTATTTGGTTGAGATGCAAAAGAAATATGACATGATGGCATGATGACATGATGCAATGCAAAAATAAATAAAGCAAGCACAAATGAAACACACGGGAGAACCCGGAACATCTGGAATCTTCTGGAATCTTCTGGGACGTCGGTCTTCGGGCGTCACAAATACACATCATAATAAGCCTTGCAAGAAAATGACTAATAGGTTAGTCACGAGATGATGTATTACGGAACGAGTAAAGAGACTTGCCGGTAACGAGATTGAACTAGGTATAGAGATACCGACGATCGAATCTCGGGCAAGTAACATACCAATGACAAAAGGAACAACGTATGTTGTTATGCGGTTTGACCGATAAAGATCTTCGTAGAATATGTAGGAACCAATATGAGCATCCAGGTTCCGCTATTGGTTATTGACCGGAGATGAGTCTCGGTCATGTCTACATAGTTCTCGAACCCGTAGGGTCCGCACGCTTAACGTTTGATCACGATCGGTATTATGAGTTTATGAGTTTTAATGTACCGAAGGTAGTTAGGAGCCCCAGATGAGACCACGGACATGACGAGGAGTCTCGGAGTCTCGGAATGTCCGAGACATAAAGATTGATATATTGGACGACTATATTCGGACACCGGAAGTGTTCCGGAAAAGTTTCGGATTTAACCAGATTGCCGGAGGGGATTACCGGAACCCCCCACGAGGGGGTATGTTCCATAGTGGGCTTTGAGGAAAGAAGAGAGGCAGCCCATAGAGGCTGGCCGGCGCCCCACCTGGGAATCCTAGTTGGACTAGAATTGGGGGGCTCCAGCTCTCCCTCTCCTTCCTTCCCCCCTTTTCCTTCTTGGAGGACTCATACTAGGAATAGGATTGCAATCCTATTCCTAGTAGGATTGCCTCTCCTGGCGCGCCATAGAGGGCTGGCCGGCCCCTCCCCTTGCTCCTTTATATACGGGGGCAGGGGGCACCCTAGGACACACAAGTTGATCAGTTGATCTCTCCCAACCGTGTGCGGTGCCCCCCTCCACAGAAACACACCTCGGTTATACCGTTGTAGTGCTTAGGCGAAGCCCTGCGCCGGTAACTTCATAATATCCATCACCACACCGTCGTGCTGACAAAACTCTCCCGTGAAGCTCAACTGGATCAAGAGCTCGTGGGATGTCATCAAGCTGAACGTGTGCTGAACGCGGAGGTGTCGTACGTTCGGTGCTTGATCGGTTGGATCGCGAAGAAGTTCGACTACATCAATCATGTCACTTGACGCTTCCGCTCCCGGTCTACGAGGGTACGTAGACACACTCTCCCCTCTCGTTGCTATGCATCTGGTAGATAGATCTTGCGTGATCGTAGGAAAATTTTGAAAATACTACGTTCCCCAACAGTGGCATCATGAGCCAGGTCTATGCGTAGATGATATGCACGAGTAGAACACAATGAGTTGTGGGCGATGCTAGTCATACTGCTTACCAGCATGTCATACTTTGGTTCGGCGGTATTGTGAGATGAAGCGGCCCGGACCGACATTACGCGTACGCTTACGCGAGACAGGTTTCACCGTTATGATCACTCGTTGCTTAAAGGTGACTGGCGGGTGTCTGTCTCTCTCACTTTAGCTGAATCGAGTGTGACTATGCCCGGTCCTTCTGAAGGTTAAAACATCACATACTTGACGAAACATCGTTGTGGTTTTGTCTGCGTAGGTAAGAACGGTTCTTGCTAAGCCCGTAGCAGCCACGTAAAACTTGGAACAACAAAGTAGAGGACGTCTAACTTGTTTTTGCAGGGTATGTTGTGATGTGATATGGTCAAGACATGATGAGTGATACGGTTTTGTATGAGATGATCATGTTTTGTAATGTTATCGGCAACTGGCAGGAGCCATATGGTTGTCGCTTTATTGTATGAAATGCAAGCGCCATGTAATTGCTTTACTTTATCACTAAGCGGTAGCGATAGTCGTAGAAGCTATAGTTGGCGAGACGACAACGATGCTACGATGGAGATCAAGGTGTCGCGCCGGTGACGAAGGTGATCATGACGGTGCTTTGGAGATGGAGATCAAAAGCACAAGATGATGATGGCTATATCATGTCACATATTTTGATTGCATGTGATGTTTATCTTATTATGCTTCTTATTTTGCTTAGTACGGCGGTAGCATTGTAAGATGATCCCTTACAAAATTTCAAGGTATAAGTGTTCTCCCTGAGTATGCACCGTTGCGAAAGTTCGTCGTGCCGAGACACCACGTGATGATCGGGTGTGATAAGCTCTACGTTCAAATACAACGAGTGTAAGCCCGTTTTGCACACGCAGAATACTCGGGTTAAACTTGACGAGCCTAGCATATGCAGATATGGCCTCGGAACACTAGAGACCGAAAGGTCGAGCGTGAATCATATAGTAGATATGATCAACATAAGATGTTCACCATTGAAACTACTCCATCTCACGTGATGATCGGACATGGTTTAGTTGATTTGGATCACGTGATCATTTAGATGACTAGAGGGATATCTATCTAAGTGGGAGTTCTTTAGTAATATGATTAATTGAACTTTAATTTATCATGAACTTAGTACAAGTAGTATTAGCATATCTATGTTGTAGATCAATAGCTCGTGATGTAGCTCCCCGTTTGTTTTTTATGTTCCTAGAGAAAACTAAGTTGAAAGATGTTAGTAGCAATAATGCGGACTTGTTTCGTGATCTGAGGATTTTCCTCATTGCTGCACAGAAGAATTATGCCCTTGATGCACCGCTAGGTGACATATCTATTGCAGGAGCAGATGTAGACGTTATGAATGTTTGACAAGCTTGGTATGATGACTACTTGATATTTTAGTGCGCCATGTTTTACGGCTTATAACCGGGACTTCAAAACGTTTTGAACGCCACGGAGCATATGGGATGTTCCAAGAGTTGAAATTAGTATTTCATACTCATGCCCGTGTCGAGAGGTGTAAGACCTATGACAGTACTTTGCCTACAAGATGGAGGAGAATAGCTCAACGAGTGAGCATGTGCTCAGATTGTCTGGGTACTACAATTACTTGAATCAAGTGGGAGTTAATCTTCCAGATAAGATAGTAATTGAAAAAGTTCTCTAGTCACTATCATCAAGTTAGTAGAACTTCGTGATGAACTATAATATGCAAGGGATGACGAAAGTAATTCCCGAGCTCTTCGTGATGCTAAAATCAGCAAAGGTAGAAATCAAGAAAGAGCATCAAGTGTTGATGGTTAACAAGACCACTTGTTTCAAGTAAAGGGCAAAGGGATAGAAGGGGAACTTCAAGAAGAATGACAAGCAAGTTGTCACTCCCGTGAAGAAACCCAAACACAACCCTGAAACTAAGTGCTTCTACTGCAAAGGAAATGGTCACTAGAAGTGGAACTGCCCTAGATACTTGGCGGATAAGAAGGATGGCAAAGTGAACAAAGGTATATTTGATATAAAGATTATTGATATGTACTTTACTAGTGTTCATAGCAACCCCTGGGTATTTGATATCGGTTCCGTTGCTAAAATTAGTAACTCGAAACGAGAGTTGCGGAATGAACAGAGACTAGTTAAAGGTGAAGTGACGATGTGTGTTGGAAGTGGTTCCAAGATTGATATGATCATCATCGCACACTCCCTATACTTTCGGGATTAGTGTAGAACCTAAATAAATGTTATTTGGCATTTGCGTTGAGCATGAATATGATTTGATCATGTTTGTTGCAATACGGTTATTCATAGAATAATTGTTAGTCTGTTTACATGAATAAAGCCTTCGATGGTCATACACCCAATGAAAATAGTTTGTTGGATCTCGATTGTAGTGAGACACATATTCATAATATTGAAGCCAAAAGATGCAAGGTTAATAATGATAGTGCAACTTATTTGTGGCACTGCCGTTTAGGTCATATTGGTGTAAAATGCATGAATAAACTCCATAGTGATGGACTTTTGGAATCACTTGATTATGAATCACTTGGTGCTTGCGAACCATGCCTCGTGGGCAAGATGACTAAAACTCCGTTCTCCGGAACTGTGGAGCGAGCAACAGATTTGTTGGAAATCATACATACTGATGTATGTGGACCAATGATTGTTGAAGCTCGCGGCGGGTATCATTATTTTCTGACCTTCACTGATGATTTGAGCAGATATGGGTATATCTACTTGATGAAACACAAGTCTGAAACATTTGAAAAGTTCAAAGAATTTCAGAGTGAAGTAGAGAATCATCATAACAAGAAAATAAAGTTTCTACGATCTGATCGTGGAGGTGAATATTTGAGTTACGAGTTTTCTCTTCATTTGAAACAATGTGGAATAGTTTCACAACTCATGCCACCCGGAACACCACAACGTAATGGTGTGTCCGAACGTCGTAACCGTGTTTTATTAGATATGGTGCGATCTATGATGTCTCTTACCGATTTACCACTATCGTTTAGGGTTGTGCATTAGAGACAGTTGCATTCACGTTTAATAAGGGAACCATCTAAAAATCCGTTGAGACGACGCCTTATGAACTGTGGTTTGGCAAGAAACCAAAGTTGTCGTTTCTTAAAGTTTGGGGCTGCGATGCTTATGTGAAAAAGCTTCAACCTGATAAGCTCAAACCCAAGACAGAAAAATGTGTCTTCATAGGATACCCAAAAGAGACTTTTGGGTACACCTTCAATCACAGATCCGAAGGCAAGATAATCGTTGCTAAGAATGGATCCTTTCTAGAGAAGGAGCTTCTCTCGAAAGAAGTGAGTGGGAGGAAAGTGGAACTTGATGAGGTAATTGTACCTTCTCCCGAATTGGAAAGTAGTACATCACAGAACTAGTTCTAGTGATTCCTACACCAATTAGTGAGGAAGCTAATGATGATGACCATGAAACTTCGGATCAAGTTACTACTGAACTTCGTAGATCACCCAGAGTACGTTCCACGCCAGAGTGGTACGGCAACCCGGTTCTGGAAATCATGTTACTAGACCATGATGAACCTACGAACTATGAGGAAGCGATGATGAGCCTAGATTCCGCAAAATGGCTTGAGGCCATGAAATCTGAGATGGGATCCATGTATGAGAACAAAGTGTGGACTTTGGTTGACTTGCCCGATGATCGGCAAGCCATCGAAAATAAATGGATCTTCAAGAGGAAGACCGACGCTGACGGTAATGTTACTGTTTACAAAGCTCGACTTGTTGTGAAAGGTTTTCGAAAAGTTCAAGGAGTTGACTACGATGAGACTTTCTCACCCGTAGCGATGCTTAAGTCTGTCTGAATCATGTTAGCAATTACCGCATTTTATGATTATGAAATCTGGCAAATGGATGTCAAAACTGCATTCCTGAATGGATATCTTAAAGAAGAGTTGTATATGATGCAACCAGAAGGTTTTGTCGATCCTAAAGGTGCTAACAAAGTGTGCAAGCTCCAGCGATCCATCTATGGACTGGTGCAAGCATCTCGGAGTTGGAATATACGCTTTGATAAGGTGATCAAAGCATATGGTTTTATACATACTTTTGGATAAGCCTGCATTTACAAGAAAGTGAGTGGGAGCACTACATCCTTTTCTGATAAGTGTATGTGAAAGACATATTGTTGATTGGAAATGATGTAGAATTTTCTGGAAAGCATGAAGGAGTGTTTGAAAGGAGTTTTTTCAAAGAAAGACCTCGGTGAAGCTGCTTACATATTGAGCATCATGATCTATAGATAGATCAAGACGCTTGATAAGTTTTTTCAATGAGTACATACCTTGACAAGTTTTTGAAGTAGTTCAAAATGGATCAGTCATAGAAGGAGTTCTTGCCTGAGTTGTAAGGTATGAAGTTGAGTAAGACTCAAAGCCCGACCTTGGCAGAAGATAGATAAAGAATGAAAGTCATTCCCTATGCCTCAGCCATAGGTTCTATAAAGTATGCCATGATGTGTACCAAACATGTTGTGTACCTTACCATGAGTTTGGCAAGGAGGTACAAAAGTGATCCGGGAGTAGATCACTGGACAGCGGTCAAAATTATCCTTAGTTACTGGATAACTAAGAAATGTTTTCTCGATTATGGAGGTGATAAAGAGTTCGTCATAAAGAGTTACACCAATGCAAGTTGTACACTATTCCAGATGACTCTAAGTATCAATCTGGATGCATATTGGAAGTAGGAGCAATTAGCTAGAGTAGCTCCATGCAGAGCATTGTAGACATAGAAATTTGCGAAATACATACGGATCTATATGTAAAAGACCCGTTGACTAAACTTCTCTCACAAGCAAAACATGATCACACCTTATTACTCTTGGGTGTTAATCACATAGCGATGTGAAATAGATTATTGACTCTAGTAAACCCTTTGGGTGTTAGTCACATGGCGATGTGAACAATGGGTGTTATTCACATAACGATGTGAACTATCGGTACTAAATCACATGGATATGTGAACTAGATTATTGACTCTAGTGCAAGTGGGAGACTGAAGGAAATATGCCTTAGAGGCAATAATAAAGTTATTATTCATTTCCTTATATCATGATAAATGTTTATTATTCATGCTAGAATTGTATTAACCGGAAACTTAATACATGTGTGAATACATAGACAAAATAGAGTGTCCCTAGTATGCTTCTACTAGACTAGCTCATTGATCAAAGATGGTTATGTTTCCTAGACATAGACATGAGTTGTCATTTGATCAACGGGATCACATCATTAGGAGAATGATGTGATGGACAAGACCCATCCGTTAGCTTAGCACTATGATCGTTTAGTTTTACTGCTATTGCTTTCTTCATGACTTATACATGTTCCTATGACTATGAGATTATGCAACTCCCGAATACCGTAGGAACACCTTGTGTGCTATCAAACGTCACAACGTAACTGGGTGATCATAAAGATGATCCACAGGTGTCTCTGAAAGTGTTCGTGGTGTTGGCATAGATCAAGAATAGGATTTGTCACTCCGAGTGTCGGAGAGGTATCTCTGGGCCCTCTCGGTAATACACATCATAATAAGCCTTGCAAGCAAATGACTAATGAGTTAGTCACGAGATGATGTATTACGGAACGAGTAAAGAGACTTGCCGGTAACGAGATTGAACTAGGTATAGAGATACCGACGATCGAATCTCGGGCAAGTAACATACCGATGACAAAAGGAACAACGTATGTTGTTATGCGGTTTGACCGATAAAGATCTTCGTACAATATGTAGGAACAAATATGAGCATCCAGGTTCCGCTATTGGTTATTGACCGGAGATGAGTCTCGGTCATGTCTACATAGTTCTCGAACCCGTAGGGTCCGCACGCTTAACATTTGATGACGATCGGTATTATGAGTTTATGAGTTTTCATGTACCGAAGGTAGTTCGGAGTCCCGGATGAGATCACGGAGATGACGAGGAGTCTCGGAATGACCGAGACATAAAGATTGATATATTGGGCGACTATATTCGGACACCGGAAGTGTTCCAGAAAAGTTTCGGATTTAACCAGATTGCTGGAGGGGGTTACCGGAACCCCCCACGAGGGGGTATGGTCCATAGTGGGCTTTGAGGAAAGAAGAGAGGCAGCCCATAGAGGCTGGCCGGCGCCCCACCAGGGAATCCTAGTTGGACTAGGATTGGGGGCGCCACCTCTCCCTCTCCTTCCTTCCCCCCTTTTCCTTCTTGGTGGACTCCTACTAGGAATAGGATTGCAATCCTATTCCTAGTAGGATTGCCTCTCCTGGCGCGCCATAGAGGGCTGGCCGTCCCCTCCCCTTGCTCCTTTATATACGGGGGCAGGGGGCACCCTAGGACACACAAGTTGATCAGTTGATCTCTCCCAACCGTGTGTGGTGCCCCCCTCCACAATAACACACCTCGGTTATACCGTTGCTGTGCTTAGGCGAAGCCCTGCGCCGGTAACTTCATCATATCCGTCACCACGCCATCGTGCTGACGAAACTCTCCCGTGAAGCTCAACCGGATCAAGAGCTCGTGGAACGTCATCAAGCTGAACGTGTGCTGAACGCTGAGGTGCCATACGTTCGGTGCTTGATCGGTTGGATCGCGAAGAAGTTCGACTACATCAACCGCGTCACTTGACGCTTCCGCTCCCGGTCTACGAGGGTACGTAGACATACTCTCCCCTCTCGTTGCTATGCATCTGGTAGATAGATCTTGCGTGATCGTAGGAAAATTTTGAAAATACTACGTTTCCCAACAGTTCAAATTTAACGTTGTCTATTTAGGTCAATCCTCAAAGTTCACGAGTACTATAAACGTGAATGCTTGTGTTTCAAAATTTCGAACGAAGCGCCAAAAGAGCCTCTACTCGCCCGAAACCGCGTGAGACCAATGTTTGGTAGTACAAGGAAATTACTTTTCTAATAACTCCAACCCATGAAACCTACCGGCCTGACGTCCAAAGGTCTAAACTGGGGTAGGTTTGTAGCTTCATCTAGACGCCACGCAACCGCCTCTGAAAAACATTCATACACAATGGCCTCCTAAGCACACTTGCGCGCAGCTGAAATCGCTCCCGCCCACTATTTTGGACTCCTGGGATTACCATCCTACCCCCGACCCGCAGTAGGTCCGAAATTTAAGAGGGGGGAAATGTTTGTACTTTCCTCAAATTTCAAACAAGCGCGTCCCATCTTCTGTTCAAAAAAGCCAAAAACAAGCGCGTCCCAGACCAAAACATGGTTCTCCCCCTCCCCCCACCCCCCCGCCCACCCGTCTGATTCCCCATTCATACTCCATGGGCGCGAAAACTACCTCTCCACCAGCCGCGAAACCCCGGCGTCCTCCGTCCGCCACCTCATTCAACCCATCAACCGCCGCCCTCCTCCATCACGCTGGAGCCGATACCCCGACGTTGTCGTCCACCGCAACCTCAACCGCAACGCCCTCCACGGCTAGTAGTTGAAGCCGAGGTCGAGCCGTCCGTACCTGAGCCAGTTCAACCACGCCGTCCTGCGCCTCACCACTGTCGTTCCAACTTCGTCACCCTCCACCATACCGAAGCTGTTCCTGCTACGCCGTCCTTCGCCGCCTCAGATCTGCTTCCCCTCCGCCAACATACGACCACGGCAACACAGTCAACAATTTGGCCATGGGTTCGTCCAAGCTTGCACCCTCCTCCAGAACATCGGTTTCCCCGGCAAAAGGAAGAAGATCGGCACGACATGTGGAGGCGACCACATCGGCAACCGAAAATGGTACTCCTCTTCCCTTATTCGTGCAAATCTTACGTGTCTGCTTGCACGGTATTCATCCCAGAGAAGACACTAGTTGACCGCGTCTTCTTGATACTAGATGTTCCTAGTAACTCGTGATGCACAATGTTTATCCTCACATGCTATTTCACCTTAGCTAGAGGTTCGTCGCCCCCTGAATTTCAATTCATGTTCAGTTGATTCCCAATTAACGGAAGCATTACCCGGCGTAACAGGCGCTAGTCCGCCTATTACGCCGGGGAAGTAGCGGCTCGGTGTTTATCTTAGGGGCGTGTGGGGCCTAGAGCTACTGTTGCCCGATCTGGAGGTCGGCCGGGATTAAAGGGATGGCCTGGGGGCGCTGCCAAGCACGGCGGTGGTGTGAGGTCGAGGGGAGGGTGGGGCGGCAGAGGCAGGGGTCTGGGCCGGTGGTCGCTGGCAGTTCGAGAAAGATCGTCAATAGTGACTGGCGGGAGGTAGACGAAGGCCATCTGCCCGTTCCTTATAGATCGGACGGTTCATTACAAAAATCGACTGACCTATTTATTTTTAGTCGACTGTTATCTTGATATGACCACATGTGGTGGTGTGCTGGAGGAGTACCTGCATTTCCTTTGCTCATATATTACAAAATGATACATAATAGAATCTAATTTTGTTTGCCATGCAATGTTGTAGATCTATCATATGTCTCCTGTCATTTATTTTTCAGCCACCTACTTTCTGCTACTTTTACAGTGCACTAGTTCTGCACACACTTCACCCATACTCTCACTATTGTGTTTTTATGCAAGGGTATTTCAGACTCTGCTGCTATGAGAGAAGCAAAAAAGAAAAGAGAGAAGTCGCTCCAGCGTCGTACGTGGATAGGCCAGACACGTTTCAGCCTTATAATAGGTGCAGTGTCAGCAGATGGAGACGGTAAACGTAGCTCTGAAGTTGATGACCTCGCTCACAATGAACCACCATCTCAGGTGCTTGCTTTAACTTCGCGATGTCATATGTGGTTGCATGTTCCATATGGTGTCTAGCTTGTATTCGAAAGACCGAAGTCGGTCTTTATTAAGATAAGGAAATATATTTTTTACATGAACCACCATCCCATGAGCACCAGAAGACAAATAGCTAGTCAGGGCACTGGCCGAGCCAGTGACAAGCCCAGCAAAGAGAGGCATCACCTGGAAGCAACCTAAGAAGCCGCAATGGTGGCGAAGTAGCCCGCCTCCCACCAGGCTCTCAGGTCCTAGATGATCATGCTCACCACTCCAGCCGGATGTCTAGCTTGTATTTCTTCCACATTGGTTAAATTGCATCTGCTTAGCTTACACATTATACCTTTGAACATGACATGCCTTTCTGTTTTTGGTACATACTAGTACATATGTGTATTAACCATGTTCTTACATCAAACTAATGTTCTTGTGTGTCCCTCACCAATCACTTGTGATGAGGCAGTCAGGCAAGTGGATTACTCCTCATTTAAAGAATGCAACGTCAGCCTCCCGACATGATTCTCAAGAAACAACAAGGCTAGATGAAGATAGTGAACGTAGCTCTGTAGTTGATTACCGCATTTCCCCTACACTAGCATCGCAGGTGCTTGCTCTAACTTGGCAACGTGATATGTGGTTGCATGTTGCATATGGTGTCTAGATTGTAATTTTTCCAATCTGGTTAAACTTCATGTGATATTCTGCTTAGCTTATACATTATACCTGTTAATGTGACATGCCTTCCTGTATTTAGTACATAGTACATATGTCTATTAAGCATGTCCTCACATAAAACTATTGTTTTTTGTATCCCGCATACATTAATATGACGAGACACCTTCAGTATATGCAGTGTGATATTAGTTGCATCTTTGATATGATTTGTAGCATGCGCTGCTTCTAATTTGTTGAAATGCCATTTATGATGGGACACTTTTAACTTGGCGGAGTCAAATTGGTTGCATCTTTCACGTGGTGTCTAGCTTGCATTGCTTCTTATTTGGTGAAATGGTTTCTGCTTAGTTTACACAAACAGTTGCGAATATGCCATGCCTTCCTATTTTTCGTATTATTCCATCCTGGAATCATGTGTTTGCCTTACATCAAAGTAGTGATTGTCAGTATCATGCACGAATGAGTTCTGAAGAGTGAATCTTATTGCTTTTTCTTGTCGGTTTTACTTGACAATTCAAAATCAATAAAGCGGAAGGAAGTTAGCAAGGCAGCGGATGAAGGTGCTCCTTCCAAATGGAGGGCCTCTACTGATTCTACTCCTCCATCCCCCCAAGATGATTTCCAAGACAACACATGCATAGACACTCAACGTAGCTGTGTTGGTGATTAGCACGTCTCCCCTAGTGCACCATCACATGTGCTCCCTCTAACTTGGCACTGTTATATGTGGTTGCATGTTATGTATGATGTTTAGCTTGTATTGCTTCTAATTTTGTTGAATTTCATCTGCTTACTTTACACATTATACTTGTGACTAAGACACGTGTTCCTGTTTCTAGAACATACAATATATGTCTATCACACCATGTTCTTACATCAAAGTACATTTGTTCTGAAGAACTAAATTGTTATTCGTTTTTCTTGTTGGCTTGACTTAACATGGCACCGAGAAAGAGGATGCAAGATAAAAAACAGGGAAAGGGCAGCGGAACAATCCTGCAGATTCTGCTGGTACTGATGGTGCAATAGAAGGTCAAAGTCCAGCAGAAAATTGTACCGATAGGGTATCCCATGCTACACGAGCTGCAGAACAAGCCAAACAGAAACAAATAGCTGCCACCAAACAAGCAGAGACAACACTAGTTGTTGCAACACCTTCCACAGTACCACCAGCTGCACGATTTACTCGTTGGTCAACTCAGCTAGCAGCACGTTCCCAAGGTCCCTTACCACCTGACACTACTTCCGAAGCACTCTTGACACAAGATGAGTTGGCAAGATCATATGAACTTTGTGAGCTTCAAAAGCAAGAAGGTAGTTGCTGGAGTCAAGTTACAGTTGCATGCTGCTTTATATGTAGTCTCAAAGTCTGATGTACACTAACACTTCCTATGTTTGTTGTTGGACTAGCACCTAGGCGCAAGAGGAAACAAACATCAGGGATAATGCTCGATAGGTTAACTAAATCTAGAGGAGGAAGAATGGATATCCGTTTTGAGGCGGGTTTAAAAAGGCCACGTGATGCTACAGAGTCAGTCAAGTTAGTATCAGAGGCAGCGATTGCTGTTAGGTGTCATGTATGTATCCTCCCAACATGGTTTCGGTACAGAAATGAAAAAGACGAAACCCAGTTCAACACCTTCCTCGACCATTTATCTGTAAGTATGGTTATGTATGCAAACTAGTAATATCGTCTTGCTCTGTCCAATACTTTCTAGGTTGCTGATAATGAGACTCCCATAATTTTCAACATATGAGGTTCAAGTTGGATATCCAAGATGATGCAACCAGACAAGCTTCCCCCCATGTTTTCAAGTCTGCTCTGCGACAGTATCGATATAACTTGAGGAAAACTCACTTTGAAGTCAAGGCTAATAGTGAACTTGCCCAAACATCTCCAGTGGAAAATATATGTGATGATGACTAGAGAGGCCTCATTAAACACTGGTCCGATCCGAAGTATCAGGTACATTATATATATGTGATCAGATCACATGTTGAAGTCCTATTTACGCATGTGCCACACAAATATATCTTCTTGTAGGTGAACTATTCAAAGAACAAGGCCAATCGTACAAAAGTGGAACTCCAATAGACAACAAGATCTCGTAGCTATATTGCACACTGCGAGGCTCTTGTAATTAGCTGCCGTTTCACTCTTTTCAATGTACCATATTATCAGATCGATATTGACTTGTTCCAAATGCAGAGGAAAGCCCGCAAGGACCAAAAAGTACCTGAACCAAATGCTATGGAAATCTTCAAGGACTATCACACCAGCAAGAAGAAGGGCATGACTACACCAGTCAAAGCCGTTGTTGTAAGTCCTTAATCCTCATGCCTTTTAACTACTACTTATTCTGACTTGTTCCTTGAACTGCATGGTTTGCAGCCAATGTCTATTACTCTTTTCAATTTTGTACACAATTGTCGTAGCGTACCATTGCACCTTACAAAGTTTAAAAGAGAGGAGTGATGTTCCTTTGATCTTGACCTGTAATCTAGTTTCGTGCTGGACTTGCCCACACAACGTTACAATTGCATGTTTGTCTGTTCTCAGTTGTTTTGTGATAAGAATGGTGTCATACTATGCTTACCGTATTAGAAACTTCATCTCTTTATCCTTAGCCCTCAATACAATGTGAAGAAATAGACAATACATTAGCGATGGTACATGGTCATATGTTTGGAACCTGGTTTTATTATGTACTTTGCAATAAAATACAACTATTATTTTACATGGGTTCACTAGAATAAGTTTTGTATATAGACCAAAGCTATTTTGTTTGGTTTTTCTACCTCCTTAATATCTTCTGTTCTGGTACTACTAATGTAAAACCTCAACTTTTTAGCGAGCTATGGAAAAAATGGTGGAACCGCCACCTTCTGAAGGTGGCGAGGCAACTATAACCGCAATGTTAGCTCTTGCTGCAGTGGGTCTGTACCTGTCCACTAGCAGTGCCAAAAGCACGTTCCTACATAATACGGGCTTGGTTGTTAAGGCAATCTCGTCCAAACTTCCTCATGATCAAGATATGCAAGCTCAAAACAATGTTGTATCTGCGCTCGAGACACAAGTCCATTCCCTAACAGAGACCCTTTGTGAAACAAGGAGAGACATTGTTCGATGTTGTCAAGATATGCATGGTTTTGAAACCAGACTATCAGACATTTGCTATGTTGTTCAGGAGCCTAGAAGAACTGAAGGCGAAGGTTATGGTGCTCCATCGGACAATACAGCATGAAAACGTAACAGTTAGGTCAAATGAACTGAGCTTCTGAACTTCTGGTGGTGCATTTATCTGCTAGACTGTTAAATTTTAAGCCAACCTTCCTTTTGTTTTATAGTTGTAATTTGTTTTGGTGCGATATAAAATTTGTTCTTAACGTGCAGCCACCGGCTGAAGAAAACAGCAAGCCATTTTTGTATAGTGTAGGGTGTTCCCTATATTTGCACTGGTGGCGAACATTGATGCCCACCGGCTGTAGTTAACATGGGCCTCCTACGGGCCGCAGAAACAATGGGCCTTCTAAGGGCCATAGAAACAATGGGCCTTCTTTCTTTCAAAAAAACAATGGTCATTCTACGTGGCACAGAAACAATGGGCCTTATACGGGCTGTAGTCACAATGGGCCTTCTATGGGGCGTATCATCAATGGGCCTTCTACGGGCCGTATGATCGGTTGGCCAAACATGGGCCAATAACAGACCATATTATGGCCGTATATGGGCTAGAGTTTAAATCGTCCGTTCATGGGCCGACCATAACGGGCCGTCGTTAATCGGTCGTATTTTGATGACGCTATGAAAATGGCCCAACGTACTAACGGGCCACAAACGGGCCGACTGTAACCACGGGCTGAATTTGGTCCACAAGCAGAAAATGACATTAACGGGCCGTAAGTAAACGAATGTGGAAATGAGCCCAAGAATAAACGGGCATCGAGAAGGCCGAAAGATAACATGGGCTGGAAACCGCCCTATGGAATAATGGGCCGTAAATGGGTATAAAGTAATACACTGTCCATTATGGGCCAGTTTCACCATGTGTCGTTAATGGGTATAAAGTGGTACACTGTTCATTACGGGCCAGTTTTACCACGGGCTATTAATGGGCCGAGAGTAGTAAGGGCCTCATATGGGCCGAAAGACGTCATGGGCCATACATGTCCCGAAAGTTAAAACGGGCTGGAATTATATTGGACGGCCCAGATGACGCTACTGGGCCTAATTCGGATAGGCCGTAAACGGGCCCTGGGTTAGCGGGCTGTAAATGGGCTATATGCGAACAAGCCGTTAACAGGCTTGTCGTGGGCTGGCCCGCCACCTTTTGACCAAGTCAAACAGGCCGGCCTTTTCACAGGAATGGGCCTCTGTTGGGCCGTGCCACGTGTCGATGTATCATAGGTGCTTTGGGTCCAATGAGTGGATGACATCTCTCCCAACGGTGAGCCGACATGTGTTTGCTCCAGCCAATGATGATTTTACACGTGGAAAATCCCCATTGGTCGAGGTTGTTAATGGGTTATCGGATCCGAAGCCGGACCCAATAGCTTAACGGCGTTCCGTTACGATGGATGCCACGTGTCGATCACCCTTGACGAAAGCACTTCTGTGACGCGCGATTTATCGTCATGGAAGTGGACACTTCCGTGATTATAATTTTGGTAATGTCATGGAACACTTCTACGACAGCACAGGTATGACTATCTTGATTCTGTCATAAATTTTTCATGGATGTACATGCATGACAGAAAAAGTGACCTACTAGGACAAACACGTATCATCACGGAAGTGTATTTTTTTTTGTAGTGTCTCGATCGTAGTGATACACATATTCATAATATTGAAGCTAAAAGACGCAATTTTCATATTGATAGTGCAACTTATTTGTGGCACTGCCATTTAGGTCATATTGGTGTAAAGCGCATGAAGAAACTCCATGTTGATGGACTTTTGCAATCATTTGACTATGAAGCACTTGGGGCTTGCGAACCATGCCTCATGGGCAAGATGACTAAACTCCGTTCTCGAGAACAATGGAGCGAGCAACTGACTTATTGGAAATCATACATACTGATGTATGCGGTCCAATCATTGTTGAGGCTCGCGGCGGGTATCGTTATTTTCTAACCTTCAGAGATGATTTGAGCGGATATGTGTATATCTACTTGATGAAACACAAGTCTGATACATTTGAAAAGTTCAATGAATTTCAGAGTGAAGTAGAGAATCATCATAACAACAAAATTAAGTTTCTACGATCTGATCGCGAAGGCGAATATTTGAGTAATAGTTTCACAACTCACGCCACCTGGAACACCACAACGTAATGGTGTGTCCGAACGTCGTAACCATACTTTATTAGATATGGTGCGATCTATGATGTCTCTTACCGATTTACCACTATCGTTTTGGGGGATGCTTTAGAGACAGCTGCATTCACATTAAATAGGGCACCATCTAAATCCGTTGAGACGACACCTTATGAACTATGGTTTGGCAAGAAACTCAAGTTGTCGTTTCTTAAAGTTTGGGTTTGTGATGCTTATGTGAAAAAGCTTCAACCTGATAAGCTCGAACCCAAGTCGGAGAAATGTGTCTTCATACGATACCCAAAGGAAACTGTTGGGTACACCTTCTATCACAGATCCGAAGGCAAGATATTCGTTGCTAAGAATGGATCCTTTCTAGAGAAGAAGTTACTCTCGGAAGAAGTGAGTGGGAGGAAAGTAGAACTTGATGAGGTAATTGTACCTTCTCCCGAATTGGAAAGGTTCATCACAGAAATTAGTTCCAGTTATTCCTACACCAATTAGTGAGGAAGCTAATGATGATGATCATGAAACTTCAGATCAAGTTACTACTGGACCTCGTAGGTCAACCAGAGTACGTTCCGCGCCAGAGTGGTACGATAACCGTGTTCTAGAAGTCATGTTACTAGACCATGATGAACCTACGAACTATGAGGAAGTGATGATGAGCCCAGATTTCGCAAAATGGCTTGAGGCCATGAAATCTGAGATGGGATCCATGTATGAGAACAAAGTGTGGACTTTGGTTGACTTGCCCGATGATCGGCAAGCAATTGAAAATAAATGGATCTTTAAGAGGAAGACTGACACCGATGGTAATGTTATTTTCTACAAAGCTCGTCTTGTTGCGAAAGGTTTTCGACATGTTCAAGGAGTTGATTACGATGAGACTTTCTCACCCGTAGCGATGCTTAAGTCTGTCAGAATCATGTTAGCAATTGCCGCATTTTATGATTATGAAATCTGGCAAATGGATGTCGAAACTACATTCCTTAATGGATATCTCAAAGAAGAGTTATATATGATGCAACCATAAGGTTTTTGTCAATCCTAAAGGTGCTAACAAAGTGTGGAAGCTCCAGCAATCCATCTATGGACTGGTGCAAGCATCTCGGAGTTGGAATATACGCTTTGATAAGATGATCAAAGCATATGGTTTTATACAGACTTTTGGAGAAGACTGTATTTAGAAGAAAGTGAGTGCGAGCTCTATAGCATCTCTGATATTATATGTGGATGACATATTCTTGACTGGAAATGATTTAGAATTTCTGGATAGCATAAAACGATAGTTGAATAAGAATTTTTCAAAGAAAGACCTCGGTGAAGCTGCTTATATATTGGGCATCAAGATCTATAGATATAGATCAAGTGCTTAATTGGACTTTCACAAAGCACATACCTTCATAAAGTTTCGAAGAAGTTCAAAATGGATCAGTCAAAGAAAGGGTTATTACCTGTGTTACAAGGTGTGAAGTTGAGTAAGACTCAATGCCCGACCACTGCAGAATAAAGAGAGAAAATGAAAGTCATTCCCTATGCTTCAGCCACAGGTTCTATCATGTATGCAATGATGTGTACCAGACCTGAATGTCGCAGACTCGTTGACTAAGCCTCTTCCACGAGCAAAACATGATCAACACCAAGACTCCATGGGTGTTAGAATCATTACTATGTAATCTAGATTATTAACTCTAGTGCAAGTGGGAGACTGGAGAAAATATGCCCTAGAGGCAATAATAAAGTTGTTAATTATATTTCCTTATATATCATGATAAATGTGTTTTATTCATGCTAGAATTGTATTAACCGGAAACTTGATACATGTGTGAATACATAGACAAAATAGAGTGTCCCTAGTATGCCTCTTGTTGACTAGCTCATTAATCAAAGGTGGTTCAGTTTTCTAACCAAAGATATGTGTTGTCACTTGATCAACGGGATCACATCATTAGGAGAATGACATGGTGGACAAGACCCATCCGTTAGCTTAGCACAATGATCGTTTAGTTTTATTGTTATTGCTTTCTTCATAACTTATACATGTTCCTCTGACTATGAGATTATGCAACTCCCAAATACCGGAGGAACACATTGTGTGCTATCAAACGTCACCACGTAACTGGGTGATTACAAAGATGCTCTACAGGTGTTTCCGAAAGTGTTTGTGATGTTGGGATAAATCAAGATTAGGATTTGACACTCCGAGTGCCGGAGAGGTATCTCTGGGCCCTCTCGATAATACACATCATAATAAGCCTTGCAAGCAAATGACTAATGAGTTAGTAACGAGATGATTTATTACGGAACGAGTAAAGAGACTTGCCGGTAACGAGATTGAACTAGGCATGATGATACCGACGATCGAATCTCGGGCAAGTAACATACTGATGGCAAAGGGAACGACGTATGTTGTTATCCAGTTTGATCGATAAAGATCTTCGTAGAATATGAGCATCCAGGTTCCGTTGTTGGTTATTGACCGGAGAAGTGTCTCGGTCATGTCTACATAGTTCTCGAACCCGTTGGGTCTACACGCTTAACATTCAATGGCGATTTGTATTATGACTTATGTGTTTTTGATGACCAAATATTGTTCGGATTCCCGGATGAGATCACGAACATGATGAGGAGTCTCTAAATGGCCGAGACTTAAAGAT
>LR738715.1:337194747-337206193 GCA_902687465.1 Secale cereale
ATGAGTTAGTAACGAGATGATTTATTACGGAACGAGTAAAGAGACTTGCCGGTAACGAGATTGAACTAGGCATGATGATACCGACGATCGAATCTCGGGCAAGTAACATACTGATGGCAAAGGGAACGACGTATGTTGTTATCCAGTTTGATCGATAAAGATCTTCGTAGAATATGAGCATCCAGGTTCCGATGTTGGTTATTGACCGGAGAAGTGTCTCGGTCATGTCTACATAGTTCTCGAACCCGTTGGGTCTACACGCTTAACATTCAATGGCGATTTGTATTATGACTTATGTGTTTTTGATGACCAAATATTGTTCGGATTCCCGGATGAGATCACGAACATGATGAGGAGTCTCTAAATGGCCGAGACTTAAAGATTGATATATTGGAAGGTTATATTCGGACACCAGAAGGGTTCCGAATTGTATCGGGTATTTTTTGGAGTACGGGGAGGTTACCGGAACCCACCAGGGAGTCAATGGGCCTTAATGGGCCCTAGTGGAGAAAGAGGGCATAAAGCAAGGTGTGGGGCACACCCCCCTAGGCCCAAACCGAATTGGTTTAGGGTTTGGGGGGCGAGCCCCCTTTTCCTTCTCCTCTCCTCCTCCTTCCTCCTTCTCCTTGGTGCGCACCTCCTTGGTGCGCGCCTCCTCCTCCCTACCTCCCTCAAGGAGTAGGATTGCCCCCCCCCCTTGGTGCGCGCCTCCTCCTGGCCGGCCTCCTCCTCCCTCCCTCCTTTATATATGTGGGGAGGGGCACCCCAAAGGCACACCAAAGTTTCTCTTAGCCGTGTGTTGTGCCCCCCTCCACATTTACACACCTCGATCATATCGTCGTAGTGCTTAGGCGAAGCCCTGCACCGGTAACATCATCATCACCGTCACCACGCCGTCGTGCTGACGAAATTCTCCCTCGTCCTAAACTAGATCAAGAGCTCGAGGGACGACATCGAGATGAACGTGTGATGAACGCGGAGGTGCCGTACGTTCGGCGCTTGGATCAGTTGGATCGCGAAGACGTTCGACTACATCAACCGCGTTATTAAACACTTCCGCTTTCGGTCTATGAGAGTACATGGACACACTCTCCCCGGTCGTTGCTATGCTTCTCCTAGATAGATCTTGCGTGATCGTAGGAATTTTTTTGAAATACTATGTTCCCCAACGCACGGGCCCCGAAGTGCGAGCGGGCTTGATTTGTGACATAGATTATATGGGCCGCTAATAGGCCCGGTGTGATGTCGAGCCACATATGACCCATGGGTTTTGTCCGTTGTTAACAAGCCGAAAACACTAAGGGCTCAAAGTGGCCCAAAGGTACACCGGGCTGCTGAGAGGCCGAATGTCATACCTGGCCGAAAATGGCCCAATTCCATCACGGTCTTTTTATGGGTTGAAAGTTTCATTGGGAAATAAATGGGTCCAAATGTAGCAGGACCTTTAACAAGCCGGAAACACACTGGTCCGTAATTGGGCCCAAATACTTAGCAGATTGTTAATGCATCAGAATTGACCATGGGCCACAATCATGAGAAATCTAAAATGGGTCGATGATGGGCCAATTTGACACTATTATTACGGACCTGAACTGCAAATGGGTTGTCTGCAAGCAGGCCGTTAATGGGACATCCCGTTAACTTTGACTGGGCCAGCCTTTTCAACCTAAATGGGCCACTGTTGGACCATGCCATGTGTCACTTTTTCATAGGCCCATCTCATCCGTTGGATGAATGGCATCTGTCGCGATGTCAAGATGACTCGTGGATATCTGGACAATGACAATTTCACGTGCGGAATATTCACATTGGTCCTGGCTGTTAACGGGTTTTTCGATCCAAATCGGAACCTGATATCTTAACGGAGACCCTTTATGGTGGATGCCACGTGTCAGTTGATGGGCCTTGAACCCCTCGTTGGTTACCCCAAGTGGAAGGTGTAAGATGCAGTAAGTAGAAGTGTTTCCCTTAGCAAAGATACCAAGGATCGAATCCCCAGAGACTCCTAGGTTCAACAAGTAGGTGTCAATTTCTACGGCGCCAGATTAGTAGCAATCAACGTGGACCTGCACACAGATACAAATAACTTTGCTCCAACGAGTACAGAGAGGTTGTCAATCTCTCCGGCCTTGTAGTTCACAAAGGATTAAAAGCAATGATAGTAGTGATAGATAGTGTTTTGCAATAGTAAGTAAATAGCGAAAAGTAAATAGCGGGTTTGATCAATGATGGTAATATGGACCGGAGTCTCATGATGTTCACTAGTGAAGTCTCTCTCCCAAAAGACGATAAAACAGCTATGTGAGGTAAACTAATTACAGCTGGGCAATTGACAGGACCACGAACGCAAACCAATGCTGACTACATTGCAAGAAAGGTTGAGGTTCAAAGCATGGGCGGTACGCCAAAGTAAGTAGACCGAAATCCATCAATATCTACTACTAATCATCCACCTTGAGATATCTATCCAGAACATCTCGCTGGTATTAAGTTGCGAGTCCCACCCATAGTGTAAACTCAATGCAACAGACAACTGCATTAAAAGAACTTTGCGTAAAGTAAATAATCCTTGCACCCGCGGGCACAAGCACCGTTGTTTTCCCCCTTGTGGCAACAGCACATCCCCTAGACTCATGTTTCTGTCACTCAAGCTAGTCATCGAGGGGCATGAACCCACAATCGAGCATGATGTTCCCTCTTGGAGTCACTACCTATTACTCGGCCAAAGCAATAAATAACAACGGAGAACATGCAAGAATTACTTATGAACAAAAATATAAAAGAGGTGAATCAAATATATTACTCAAGATCAATCTGAACATAATCTCATAATCCATCGGATCCCAGCAAACTCAACATAGCAACAGCATAAGGATTACATAGGTGCCTCGATCATGTAGGGCAGCTCACGAGGACTAATTAGTGAAGCACAAGAACGGGAGGAGAACATCACATAGCTACTGGTCATGGACTCATGGTCCAAGGGAGACTACTCACGAGTCATCCGGGAGGCGTCCATGGTGGTGGAGAAGCTCCCGGTGGTGATCCTCCCCTCCGGCAGGGTGCCGGGAAGAGTTCTCCTGGTGCTCCCGATCTTGGAAGTGGCGGCGGCGGCAGAACAGAGATGGGATCGCGAAAAGAGTTCCTGTTCTGAGGGTTTCGGAGGTTCCTTTAAATATATGCCAAAGTAGGGCACCGGGGGAGCTTCGAGGGGCCCAGGCGCCCCCCCGGCGCGGCCCAGGGGGGGGGGGGGGCGCCGCCAGGGCGCCTGGAGCCCTGGTGGCCCCCCCCCAGGCTGCCCTTCGGACGCAGTGTTGTTTCCGGAACGCTGATTTTTTATATAATTTTTCTGGATTTTTCTGGGCAGTTCTCGAAACGTGAAAACCTGAAATACAAAAACAGCCGAAAACAGAAACTGGCACTGGGGTGCACTGGATTAGTAAGTTAGTCCAAATATGATCAAAAGTGTATGGAAGTGTATGAATATCATAGCAATATCACCCAAAAGTGGCATGGAGCAAGCAGAAATTATAGATACGTTTTGGACGTATCAGCAAGCAAGCAAGATAACTATTTTTGTGATTTTTGATAAAAAGGTACTAAAGCAAAAACTGAAAGGTAAACTAACAAGACTAAAAAGCAAAGGTAAAAGATAGCGTGCAACTCCCCTATCCTGAAGAGTGGAGTCCCCGGCAACGGCGCCAGAAAAACTCCTTGATGGGCCTCTAACCCCTCGTTGGTTACCCCAAGTGGAAGGTGTGAGATGCAGTGTTGTGGAAGTTTTTCCCTTAGCAAAGATGCCAAGGATCGAATCCCCAGAGACTCCTAGGTTCAACAAGTAGGTGTCAACTGCTAACGACGCCAGATATTAGCAATTAACGTGGACCTGCACACAGATACAAATAACTTTGCTCCCAACGAGTACAGAGAGGTTGTCAATCCCTCCGGCCTTGAAGTTTACAAAGGATTAAAAGCAGATGATAGTAGTGATAGATAATGTTTGCAATAGTAAATAAAAGCGAAAAGTAAATAGTGGATGTGATCAATGATGGTAATATGGACCGAAGTCTCATGATGTTCACTAGTGATGTCTCTCTCCCAAAAGACGATAAAACAGCTATGTGAGGTAAACGAATTACAGCTGGGCAATTGACAGGACCACGAACGCAAACCAATGCTGACTACATTGCAAGAAAGGTTGAGGTTCAAAGCATGGGCGGTACGCCAAAGTAAGTAGACCGAAATCCATCAATATCTACTACTAATCATCCACCTTGAGATATCTATCCAGAACATCTCGCTGGTATTAAGTTGCGAGCCCCACCCATAGTGTAAACTCAAAGCAACAGACAACTGCATTAAAAGAACTTTGCGTAAAGTAAACAATCCTTGCACCCGCGGGCACAAGCACCGTTGTTTTCCCCCTTGTGGCAACAGCACATCACCTAGACTCATGTTTCTGTCACTCAAGCTAGTCATCGAGGGGCATGAACCCACAATCGAGCATAACGTTCCCTCTTGGAGTCACTACGTATTACTTGGCCAAAGCAATAAATAACAACGGAGAACATGCAAGAATTACTTATGAACATAAATATAAAAGAGGTAGATCAAATATATTACTCAAGATCAATCTGAACATAATCCCATAATCCATTGGATCCCAGCAAACTCAACATAGCAACAGCATAAGGATTACATAGGTGCCTCGATCATGTAGGGCAGCTCACGAGGACTAATTAGTGAAGCACAAGAACGGGAGGAGAACATCACATAGCTACTGGTCATGGACTCATGGTCCAAGGGAGACTACTCACGAGTCATCCGGGAGGCGTCCATGGTGGTGGAGAAGCTCCCGGTGGTGATCCTCCCCTCCGGCAGGGTGCCGGGAAGAGTTCTCCTGGTGCTCCCGATCTTGGAAGCGGCGGCGGCGGCGGAACAAAGATGGGATCGCGAAAAGAGTTCCTGTTCTGAGGGTTACGGAGGACCCTTTAAATATATGCCAAAGTAGGGCATCGGGGGAGCTTCGGGGGGCCCAGGCGCCCCCCCGGCGCGGCCCAGGGGGGCGCGCCGCCAGGGCGCCTGGAGCCCTGGTGCCCCCCCCCCCCCAGGCTGCCCTTCGGACGCAGTGTTGTTTCCGGAACGCTGATTTTTTATATAATTTTTCTGGATTTTTCTGGGCAGTTCTCGAAACGTGAAAACCTGAAATACAAAAACAGCCGAAAACAGAAACTGGCACTGGGGTGCACTGGATTAGTAAGTTAGTCCAAATATGATCAAAAGTGTATGGAAGTGTATGAATATCATAGCAATATCACCCAAAAGTGGCATGGAGCTGGCAGAAATTATAGATACATTTTGGACGTATCAACATCCCCAAGCTTAATTCCTGCTCGTCCTCGAGTAGGTAAATGATAACAAGAATAATTTCTGTGGTGAAATGCTATTAACCATATAGGACTTTTTCATAGTCATATGACAAAAGCTTACTGAGACAATGATTCTAAAGTAATTAAGTTGCCTCATGAGAAAATCACAAATGACTGAAAGTTTTACAATATGAAACTGAAACATCAAAAAGATTTGCAATGAACATGATGTGCAAATATGATAAAGTGATATCTAGCTTGCCCCCTTTAGTGATGCAAAACATAAATGCAGGGGCACCTTCAAGGTTTAAGTGATGACTAGATACAATTATTTCAGAATAAACGATATCACAATCGTGCAAAAGACAATGCTACTTTGGGACAATGCACATTACACTCAGAATGACAATCATGCTCTCAGTAGTTGGTGCTTTAACATAAAGGTAAAGGAATGGTTAAGTGCTAGAGCTTTTTATTTTGAAAACATGGAAGCAATTGTGTCAACGGTAGTAGTACTTCATATGTGTCATGCATAAGACATCCTATAAGTTGCAAGCCTCATGCATCGTATACCAATAGTGCTCGCTCCTTGTCCTAATTAGCTCGGATTCCCATGGGTTATCATTGCATTGCATATGTTTCAACCAAGTGTCACAAAGGGGTACCTCTATGCTACCTGTACAAAAGTCCAAGGAGATAAATTGCATTTGATTTCTCGTTTTTGATAGATCTCAACTTGAGGACATCCATACCGGGACAACATAGAAAATAGATGATGGACTCCTCTTTAATGCATAAGCATATTCTCATGAGAGATTGAGGATTAAGGTCCAAGCTAAAACTTCCACCCTGATGCATGGCTTTGGTTGGCGGCCCAATGTTCTTCTCTAACAATATGCGTATTAATTCAACCCACGGCAAATCACCCTTACTTCAGACAAGACGAACATGCATAGCAACTCACATGATATTCAACGAAAGTGTGACAGTTGATGGTGTCCCCAGAAACATGGTTACCGCTCAGCAAGCAACTTATAAGAAATAAGATACATAAGCAACATATTATTTACCCCAATAGTTTTTAGGCTACTTTCCCATGAGCTATGTATTGCATGGTTAGTTCTTAGTACAGGTGGAGGTTAGCAAAAGACTGGGAGCGACCAACTAAGAGAGCAATGACGGTCATAATCATGCAGAGCGACAAAGCAATATTGAATCAGGCATGGTAGTTATATCGCTACTCAGAAACAAAAGATCATCAAGGCTTGACAGACTTTCTTTACAGTCTTAAATATGCGTGAGCATATGCCAAGTCAATCAAAATAAATTCTCGAAGGAAGATATTACTAAACCATACCACATCATAGGCAAACAAACCAAGTTGGTACTCCAATAACACATTGGGAACCCACCAGCTATTTGAGATTAACCATAAGAAAACCTGAATTACTAAGCACCATCATGCAAGTAGCATCTTTATCATAGACACATTAACCAATGCAATGGAAGCAAACTCTCTTAATAAGGTGAGCATGATAATTAAAGAGAGTTCAAGCAACCAACTAGACAAAAGCTCTTTGAAAAGATAAGCATGAATACTAAGAGCAGAGCACGATAGTAGCTATTTAAAAGACAAAGAACACACACAGTATAGATAGACATAAAAATTCTATGTTATGTTCTAGGTAGAGGTGGAGCGTGTTTCTCTCCCACATAAAGGAATGCTGGGTTCCGACTCGTTATGAAAAACTAAAAAGAAAACTAAAAGCAAGACGCTCCAAGCATAGCACATAACACATGAAGTGATAAAAATATAGCGAAACGAAAGACGAACTGATAATGTTGATGGAGAAGGGGATGCACGAGGGCATTCCCAAGCTTAGACGCTTGAGTCTCCTTGAATATTTCTTGGGGGTGCACGGGGTCATCCCCAAGCTTGAGCGCTTGACACTCCTGAATCTTTTTATCATCTTCCCTCGCACACTTGAAAACTCCCTTCATACATAACTCATCATAATCTGATTAGCGAGGTTAGTACCCTTAATAAAATAATTATACCTTGCTGGAAATAAGGATATTCTTGAAGTTCTACTGTTTCTCAAGATTGCCAAAAGGTTCTTGTAAAGAAAAAGCAAGTTCTTGATTTGCAAAGTGAAGGAAAGGCAAAACAGGACAGAATCTGTGAAAAACAGAACAGCATGTAGTAATTGATCTGTTCGGGATACTTCTGCAACTCAAATCAAAAAACTCAGAACATACGCACAAAATACAATTACATTGAGAACGCTGTCGAAAAAATTCAGACCAAAATGATGATCTGGTGATTTTATACGAATTTTTCTATCCAAGGACAGAATCTGTTTCCTGGACAGCACCTCACAACTTTTGAACTTTCTAGCAATCGGAGGCTATACTTGGCACAAATATGAAAAGCAAAGATACAATGATGATGCTACAGCAGTAAACAACATCAAGACACGACAAAAGCAAAAATTTATTCATGTGGGCTGCCTCCCAAGAGCGCTTTCTTTTATGCCTTTAAGCTAGGCATAATGCATAGAGATCAAGTTTTATCAAGAGTAAAAGAATAACTAGCCCGTACAACGGACTCAAAAGGTAACTTGATCTTCTTACGAGGGAAGTGTTCCATCCCTTTCTTGAGAGGAAACTGAAATTTTATATTACCCTCTTTCATGTCAATGACAGCACCAACGGTGCGCAAAAAGGGATGTCCCAAAATAATTGGACAAGAAGGATCACATTCAATATCCATAATAGTGAAATCAACGGGCACATAATTATCATTGACAACAATAAGAACATCGTCGATCCTCCCCAAAGGTTTCTTTATGGAAGAATCGACGAGACGAACACCAAAAGAACCAGAATCATAAGGTTTCAATTTAAGCATATCATATATTCTTTTGGGCATAACAGAGGTACTAGCACCAACATCACATAATGCATAACAAGAGAAGTCATTCAAATTAATTTTTATCATAGGATCCCAACCATCTTCTAGCTTTCTAGGTATGGAGGCTTCTACTCTAACTTTCTCCTCCCTAGCTTTGATGAGAGCATTAGTGATATGCTCTGTGAAGGCAAGGTTAAGCGTGCTAGTGCGGGGATCTCTAGACATCTTGTGAAGGGAATCAATAACTTCGGTAAGAGTGCAATTATCAAAATCAAGGTCACGAGCATCAAGTAAAGTGGTAGTGGTGTCTTTTAGGTTCACTTGTTTGGTAGTTTCTATAGTCATAGCATCACCATTAATAGGTCCATTGGGACCAGGAGTACATTGGGTGCTAAGAGTGTGAACATCCTCAATAACTTGAATAGTAGCAACAGTATGGTGGGTAGGAAGGCTCTTAATTCTTTCCTCTTCCTCCCTTTCTCTAGCCCATCTTTCTTTAAGCTTAGCCATCATCCTAATGTTTTCATTAATTTGTACTTGAGTAGCATTAATAGGGATGACTTCCCTCTCCTTAAGAGGAGAAGTTTCAATTTTTAGTAGTTTTACCTCATTGGCTAAATGGTCTACCTTAAAAGAAAGATCATCTAGTTTATGTAGTTTCTCTTCTACATTCTTATTAAAGGCTTTTTGGGTAGTGATGAAATCTCTAAGCATAGTCTCTAGTTCAGTATTGGAGTTCTTGGTACTAGGATAAGCATTGTTGTTCCCATAAGAGTTAGAGGGGAACGGTCTAGGATTGCTACCAAAATTACTCCTATAAGCATTGTTGTTAAAATTGTTTCTAGAGATAAAGTTCACATCTACTTGTTCTTGAGCAATCAAAGAATTTAAAGGAACATCACGAGGATCAACAGTAGATTGCTTCGAAAGTAGAACATGATCAAGTCAACTTTTTCATTTAAGGAGGAAATCTCCTCGACGGAGTTTACCTTCCTACCTGTTGGAGCGCGTTCGGTGTGCCATTGGGAATAGTTGGTCATCATCTCATCGAGAAGCTTTGTGGCAGCACCAAGTGTTGTTGACATAGAAGTTCCTCCCGCGGCCGAATCTAACAAGTTCCGCGAGGTAAAGTTCAAGCCTGCATAAAAAGTTTGGATAACCATCCAAGAAGTTAAACCGTGAGTAGGGCAGTTCTTGATAAGAGATTTCATGCGTTCCCAATCTTGGGCAACGTGTTCATTATCCAATTGTTTAAAATTCATTATGTTACTTCTAAGTTGGATAATTTTAGTAGGTGGGTAGTATTTTCCAATAAAAGCATCTTTGCACTTGTCCCATGAATCTATGCTATTTCTAGGCAAAGACTGAAACCAAATTTTACCTCCTCCTCTCAAGGAGAAACGAAAAAGCTTAAGCTTAACAATATTACTATCTATTTCTTGGTACTTTTGCATATCACAAAGTTCAACAAAGTTGTTCAAGTGTAAAGCAGCATCATCTCCAGCACCGGAGAATTGATCTTTCATGACTAAGTTCAGTAAAGCAGGTTTAATTTCATATGAAGGTGCTGAAGTGGCAGGTGTAGTGATAGGTGTGCTGATAAAGTCATCGTTGTTGTGACTAGTGAAGTCACACAACTTGGTGTTCTCGGTGGAACCCATAGTAGCAAGCAAGCAAGATAACTATTTTTGTGATTTTCGATAAAAGGAACTAAAGCAAAAACGAAAGGTAAACTAACAAGACTAAAAAGCAAAGGTAAAAGATAGCGTGCAACTCCCCTATCCTGAAGAGTGGGGTCCCCGGCAACGGCGCCAGAAAATACTCCTTGATGGGCCTCGAACCCCTCGTTGGTTACCCCAAGTGGAAGGTGTAAGATGCAGTAAGTAGAAGTGTTTTCCCTTAGCCAAGATACCAAGGATCGAATCCCCAGAGACTCCTAGGTTCAACAAGTACGTGTCAATTGCTACGGCGCCAGATTAGTAGCAATCAACGTGGACCTGCACACAGATACAAATAACTTTGCTCCCAACGAGTACAGAGAGGTTGTCAATCTCTCCGGCCTTGTAGTTCACAAAGGATTAAAAGCAATGATAGTAGTGATAGATAGTGTTTTGCAATAGTAAGTAAATAGCGAAAAGTAAATAGCGGGTTTGATCAATGTTGGTAATATGGACCAGAGTATCATGATGTTCACTAGTGATGTCTCTCTCCCAAAAGACGATAAAACAGCTATGTGAGGTAAACAAATTACAGCTGGGCAATTGACAGGACCACGAACGCAAACCAATGATGACTACATTGCAAGAAAGGTTGAGGTTCAAAGCATGGGCGGTACGCCAAAGTAAGTAGACCGAAATCCATCAATATCTACTACTAATCATCCACCTTGAGATATCTATCCAGAACATCTCGCTGGTATTAAGTTGCGAGTCCCACCCATAGTGTAAACTCAATGCAACAGACAACTGCATTAAAAGAACTTTGCGTAAAGTAAACAATCCTTGCACCCGCGGACACAAGCACCGTTGTTTTCCCCCTTGTGGCAACAGCACATCCCCTAGACTCATGTTTCTGTCACTCAAGCTAGTCATCGAGGGGCATGAACCCACAATCGAGCATAACGTTCCCTCTTGGAGTCACTACCTATTACTCGGCCAAAGCAATAAATAACAACGGAGAACATGCAAGAATTACTTATGAACAAAAATATAAAAGAGGTGAATCAAATATATTACTCAAGATCAATCTGAACATAATCTCATAATCCATCGGATCCCAGCAAACTCAACATAGCAACAGCATAAGGATTACATAGGTGCCTCGATCATGTAGGGCAGCTCACGAGGACTAATTAGTGAAGCACAAGAACGGGAGGAGAACATCACATAGCTACTGGTCATGGACTCATGGTCCAAGGGATACTACTCACGAGTCATCCGGGAGGCGTCCATGGTGGTGGAGAAGCTCCTGGTGGTGATCCTCCCCTTCGGCAGGGTGCCGGGAAGAGTTCTCCTGGTGCTCCCGATCTTGGAAGCGGAGGCGGCGGCGGAACAGAGATGGGATCGCGAAAAGAGTTCTTGTTCTGAGGGTTACGGAGGACCCTTTAAATATATGCCAAAGTAGGGCACCGGGGGAGCTTCGGGGGCCCAGGCGCCGCCCCCCC
>LR738715.1:337206203-337241430 GCA_902687465.1 Secale cereale
CCCCCCAGGCTGCCCTTCGGACGCAGTGTTGTTTCCGGAACGCTGATTTTTTATATAATTTTTCTGGATTTTTCTGGGCAGTTCTCGAAACATGAAAACCTGAAATACAAAAACAGCCGAAAACAGAAACTGGCACTGGGGTGCACTGGATTAGTAAGTTAGTCCAAATATGATCAAAAGTGTATGGAAGTGTATGAATATCATAGCAATATCACCCAAAAGTGGCATGGAGCAAGAAGAAATTATAGATACGTTTTGGACGTATCATCAGTTACCCATGACGAAAGCACTTCCATTACGCACTATTTATCGTCATGGAAGTGGACACTTTCGTGATGATAATTTGAGTATTATCATGGACACTCCTACGAGAGCATAGGTATAACTATCTCGAATCTATCATAAAATCGTCAGGGATGTACATGCATGATAGAAAACATGACCTACTTTGAGAAACACGTATCATCACATAAGTGTTTTTTGCAGTGCTTGTACTTGTTAATTGCAAGGATCAAATCTGGTAATAGGTGATAGATAAATTGCAAAGTGAGATAAAAGATAAGAAATTGCATCAAGGTATTTTTGCTTTTAGAAATATTATTAAAATAGACCCGGGGCCATAGTTTTCACTAGAGGCATCTCTCTCATAAAGATACCATATGGTGGGTAGACAGATTACCATTGGGCAAATGATAGAAAAGCACATAGTTATGACATTATTCATGGCATGATCCTGTACACATGCATTACGTCCATGACAAGTAGACCGACTCATGCCTGCATCTACTACTATTACTCCACTTCAAGAGTGCTTCTATTCTTTCCTGTTATGTATTATGTTCATAACAAACAGATGTATGCAGGGAATATGATGACATAATGTAGACATAATAAAACCAAGCAATATGATTAATCCTCGTTATTTTACCCTTAGTAGCAAGAATACAAATACGTGTCTCGCTACCATTGTTCTCACTGGTGAGGACACCACAAGATTGAACCTACCACAAAGCACTCTCCCGCTAAAGATAAATCAATCTAGTTGGCCAAACCAAATGGATAGACGAGAGAGAAATACAAAACTATAACAATCACGCATAATAAAGTTCAGAAAAGAGTCGATTAATTTCAATGAATAATCTAATCATAAACCCACCATTCATTGGATTCCAACAAACTCACCGCAAAATAAGATTACATCAAATAGAACTCTGAAGAGAACATTGTATTGAAGATCAGAGCAAGAGCGAGAGCGAGAGAGTGAGAGAGAGAGAGAGAGAGAGAGAGAGAGAGAGAGAGAGAGCGACGTCTTGTGGGAGCTACTCACACATCATTGAAGGTGTGGCAAGGTTGATGTAGAAGCCCTCCGTGATCGATGCCCCCTCCGGTAGAGTACCAGAAAAGGCCTCTAGATGGAATCGCGGAAGAACAGAGAATTGCGGCGGCGGAAAAAATGTTTTGGTGGATGCTCTGCGGTTTTCCAGCATTTTAGAATTTATAGCTCTGAAATTAGGTCAGGAGGAGCCATGAGGGGCCCACAAGACATCAGGGCACACCCTGTTGCCTTGTCATCTCCTCGTAGATCTTCTGCTCCTCCCCCGAAGCTTGCAAGGTCTCTTATGCCAGAAAAAATCGTCAGAAAGCTTCATCATGTTTGGACTCCGTTTGGTATAGATTTTCTGTAAAAAACAAAAAAAACAAGCAGAAAACATCAACTAGCACTAGGCACTAGGTTAATAGGTTAGTTCCCAAAATTTATATAAAATTGCATATAAAGTATCCAAGATTGTTAATTTAATAGCATGAAACAATAAAAAATTGTAGATATGTTAGAGACATATCACTCGGCCCGATCAGAGGACTTAGAATTTCGGATGAGCTGATCTCGGCCCACGACCAGATTGGATATAGATCTTGGGGTGCGGAATTTTTTACCCACCCACCGCCACTTAGTTGCCATGATCGATGATTTAACTGATGTTTTGGACTATGGCCCCAAGGAGAATATTGACATGGAGGAGGACGTTGATGATATGTCATATTCTAAGTCACCTCTAACATCTAGGTACACTGGGAACTGAGCAACCTCCTCAACCTTCGACGTCTACATGGGAGACACCCCTAAGGATAAAGGAGAAGAGCAACCCAAACACCAACAATGACGATGACGCGATAAAAGCAAAGGCAATGGTGATGCCACCAATAACGGTGATACCCCAGACAATGTCAACGACTAGGACGCAGGCTATAACGCCGACAATGGTCCCGTCCATGGCACCATGCCTAACGGGCACGATGACGACCCTGAGGATATCGACTATTACCCCGAGTCTAAGGAAGAATTAAGACTCGGACCGGATGAGTTTGATATACCCGAGGAACCACTAGATGATCCTCGATAACACACCTTTCGTTATGACTGCTCAGTACCATTAGAAGTATGAAGCTAAAATCCTAGAAGCTTCGAGCCAAACATGACAGATTGACGGATAAATGGACCGACATCCTAAATGCAGAACGAGAGCTCGAAGGTTTGCTGGAAATAATCAGTTTTCCCCTTGAAATACTCTCCTACCCGAGTTCGACGAGGAGGTCCATGGAACCCCTCTGTCACGACACGACTGGGCCCAAGAGTACCCCCCCTCCCCTCCCGCAAGGCCGTGACAAATCAGCAGGGGAATACCCAACCCCTGCAGGTACATTGCCGCTATGGCAAGGACCGAATGCCACCTTGGAACTCATATAACCTACGGAATAAATTGGCACCGGTCGCCCCATTAAGATCCATTTATGAATCCAAGGAGCACCCATCTGCGGAGCAGGCCGGACGTCAGCCCTAGTCCAAAAACTATGGTAGCAAACACCATAAAACATACGAGCATGCGATTCTGATGCTTGACGCCCATCATGTCATAGCACGGGTCTGAGAAGCAGCTCACCTATGTGTTTTACAGACAAGGTGATGCAGCATCAATTTCAAGAAGGGTTTAAACCCACAAACACCGAACAGTACGATGGAACCACAAACCCCGCGGTATGGATAGAGGATTTCCTCGTGCACATCCACATGGCCAGAGGCGACGAGCTCCAAGCCGTCAAGTATTTGCCCCGAAAGGAAAAAGGATCAGCTCAGCACCAGCTCAATAGTTTGTCAGAGAACTCGTTTGTAAATTGTGAAGATTTGGAGGATGCCTTCAGAGCCAAATTTCAAGGAATCTATATCCAACATACGAACGTTGATGAGCTCGGCCATATTATACAGGAGCAAGGAGAGTCGAACAGAAAATTAGGGAAACGGTTCCTGACAAGCAAAAACAAGACTGTGGACCGCCCTGACGCTGAAGCCATATCAGCTTTTAAGCATAGCACCAACGCCGAATGGCGTGCCAGAGAGCTCGGGCTAGCAAAGCCTCGCACAATGGTCACCCTCACATAGTTAATGAGCCACTTTTGCGCAGGAGAAGGTAGTTGGCTCGCCCCTGTAGTAATGAAAATGGTGACTCAAGCACCTCCGAGGTACGCGGCGGGAACGGAAAACCCCGACATCACAAAAATAACAAATGCTGAAATAGGTGACATAACAGTGAAGCCGAGGAGGGGCAGTAAATGCCGGATTCATCGGCCAACGTGGTGGTAGCAAGAGGAAGCCCTTTCAAGTCAATAAGTACGGTTAGACAATACTAGAAAAAATACTGTATAAACCATGTGCCATTCATGGCACGCCAGATAGCCCCGCTACTCACTCGGACCGAAATTGTTGGGTGATCAAGCAAGCTGGTAAGATTACGGACGAAAATGAAGGTGCAGACCAACCACATAACAAGGATGGTAACCAGCCACGGTCAAGAAGTGGAGGGCACAAGAAGTTCCCTTCCTAAGTCAAGGACTTAAACATGATCTATGACACACGCGTCACACCGAAGGAATGTAAATGCGCACTTCAAGGTGTTTACACCGTCGAGCCAGCAGCATCAACCTATAGTCTATGGTCGGAAATTACAATCACATTTGACCGAAGCGACCACCCGGCAAGCATCCATCATGGAAGCACTACGGCCGTGGTACTAGACCCCATAGTTGATGGCTTTCACCTAACACGAGGCCTCATGGACGGGGGTAGTACACGTCTCCAACGTATCTACAATTTTTTATTATTCCATGCTATTATATTATCATTCATGGATGTTTTACAATCATTTATAATCATTTTATATCATTTTTGGTACTAACCTATTGACATAGTGCCAAGAGCCAGTTGATGTTTTCTGCATGTTTTTTACATCGCAGGAAATCAATATCAAATGAAGCCCAAACACCGCGAAACTTTTTGGAGATTTTTTTTAGCCAGAAGGAACAGTATGGGCCCTGGTGGCACCTAGGGGGAGTCCCAAGGAGGGGACAACCCACCAGGGCGCGCCAGGAGACCCAGGCGCGCCCTGGTGGGTTGTGCCCACCTCGGGTGCCCTCGGACTGCATCTTTGCTCTATAAATACCACAATATTCCAGAAACCCTAGGGGAGTCGACGAAATGGTCATTCAGCCGCCGCAGAGTCTAGAAACACCAGATCCAATCTAGACACCATCACAGAGGGGTTCACCACTTCCATAGGTGCCTCTCCGATAATGTGTGAGTAATTCTTTGTATACCTACGGGTCCGTAGTTAGTAGCTAGATGGCTTCCTCTCTCTCTTTTGATTCTCAATACAATGATCTCTTGGAGATCCATATGATGTAACTCTTTTTGCGGTGTGTTTGTTGGGATCCGATGAACTTTGCGTTTATGATCAGATCTATCTTTTTATATCCATGAAAGTTATTTTAGTTCTTTGATCTCTTATATGCATGATTGCTTATAGTCTCGTATTTATTCTCTGATATTGGGTTTCGTTTGGCCAACTTGATCTATTTATCTTGCAATGGGAAGAGGTGTCCGGTAGTGGGTTCCATCTTACGGTGCTTGATCCTAGTGACAGAAGGGGAACCGACACGTATGTATCATTGCCACTAAGGATAAAACGACAAGATTCATATCTAACGCCATAGATATACGGATCTTGTCTACACCATGTCATCGTTCTTAATGCATTACTCCATTTTTCCATGAACTTAATACACTAGACGCATGCTAGATAGCACGCGATGTGTGGAGTAATAGTAGTAGATGCACGCAGGAGTCGGTCTACTAATCTTGGACGTGATGCCATCTAATGATCATTGCCTGGATATCTTCATGATTATTTGAAGTTCTATCAACTGCCCAACATTAATTTGTTTACCCACCGTTTTTCTATTTTTCTCGAGAGAAGCCACTAGTGAAACCTACGGCCCCCGGGTCTTGTTTCTCATATATTTTCCTTTGCGATCTACTTACCTTTGCTTTTATTTTCAGATCTACTAAACCAAAAACCCAAAAATACCTTGCTGCAATTTATCTTATTTATCAACCGATCTACCAATATTTATCTCTCTCTCACGTTCGTTACCCAAAAGGGATTGGCAACCCCTTTAACATGTCAGATTGCAAGATGTTGTTATTTGTGTGCAGATGCTATTTACGTTGTGTTGCTTGGTTATCCTATTGGTTCGATAGCCTTGGTTTGACATCTGAGGGAAATATCTACCTCCGTTGTGCTGCATCATCCCTTCCTCTTTGGGGAAAAACTGACGTAGCTTCAAGCGACATCAAAATGAATTTCTGGCACTGTTGCCGGGGAGGATCTTCAACATATACCAGGTTCCTAATCACAAATATCATCTCTTCGGAATTTACATTATTTGCCATTTGCCTCTCGTTTTCCTCTCCCCCACTTCACCAACATTTGCCGTTTTATTCGCCTTCTTTCTTGTTTGCCGTTTTCTTGCCGGATCTATTGGAGTTCTTATCATCATGGCTAATCCTACCCTCATCATTTGCACCCCCGGGAACGAAGTTATCAACTTTAAGCAAAGAGGGGAGAAAGCCTAAAAGATGCTTGGTATAGGATTTGCGACGGTACTAACAGATCTATCCGTAAGCAATCCATTATTGTTCTTCTTAGAAATTTTCATGTGGGAATTACTACTTGGTTTAGCTTCGTTCTTGATACCATTACCGGGGGAATTTTCTTAAGTTGTCCTACTCTTGATGCCTTGAATGCTATGGGAAGTCTGATGGGTTCCCCACCTATAATTGTCAATGAAACTACTCTTACTCTTGAGAATGCTATGCAAAGATTAGATGCTATTGAAAAGGGAATGCTCACTAAAGAACATATTGAAAATTTAGATACAAAGATGCATGAGCTTGCTAATAAATTTGGGGCTAAAGCGGGTAATGTTCTTAAAATGCTAAAAGAGAAGGAACCCATAGTTAATGAAAGAATCGAAGAAAGCCCTTCTAGGATTGATAAATTGGAAGAAATTCTCAGTGGCTTGAGCACTGCTTTTTCTTTCGTTAACTCTATAGAAAAAGCTCCGGGAAAAAGAGGTAAGAACAAAGGGGCTACTTCTAGTAATAATGATGGGGATCTTAAAATGATTAGTATTCATCCTAACTTCATGGAAGTAATAAAAGAGCCCCTTTACAAAAGCAAATTCCTTGATCTTATCCCTAGAAGTGTTTTTATTGAAGAATTATATGCCCAATCTTGGAAAAATTGTGTGGTTGAGGAACTTGAAGACAAGGATGACAAAACTTAGATCATTGCCTTATGCCTAGCTAAGGGCGTAAAACGATAGCGCTTGTTGGGAGGCAACCCAATGAATAAAATTTATTTTTGCTTTTTTTGCTGTTCTTGAGTGTTTACACAATTATGTTACTGGTATGATTGTGTTTTTTGTGTTTTAATTAGTGTTTGTGCCCAGTAGAACCGATAGGATCTTCTTGGGTGATAGTTGTTTGATCTTGCTGAAAAAGACAGAAACTTTGCGCTCACGAGAAAATTTCCCATTTTAACAGAAAATTTCTTTTTAGTTGATTCATTTTCCATAAGATTAATATACAAATTTCTCACGTCGCCCTATTTTTTTCAAGATTTTTAGAGGTCCAGAAGTTTTCGAAACTTCCAGATTACTACGGACTGTTCTGTTTTTGACTGTTTCCGTTTTCTTTCTGTTGTCTGCTTATTTTGATGGCTCTATGGTTTTCTTTGATGAGTTTTTGCCATAGAAATATAATACAAAAACAAAATATGAATTGGTTTACTACAACACTTATAGTAGTGGTTTGCTTTCTTACATTAACGGATCTCACGAAGGTTTTGTTGAAGTTTTATGTGATTGAAGTTTTCAAGTTTTAGGTTATCTTACGATGGATGAAGGAAGGATGGAAGAGCCTAAGCTTGGGGATGCCCTGCCATCCCAAGATATTATCCAAGAATGAGCAACTAGCTAAGCTTGGGGATGCCCCCGAGTGGCATCCCCGCTTTCTTCCAACAACTATCGGTATTTCACTTGAAACTATATTTTTATTCATCACATGATATGTGTTTTGCTTGGAGCGTCTTGTATGATATGAGTCCTTGCTTATTTTATTTTTCTTTTTAAGTCATCAATCCTTGCTGTACACACCTATTTGAGAGAGCCAAAATTATGCCATGACTTGCTAGAATAGCTCTCTATGCTTCACTTAAATTTTTATGAGCTAGGACTTGCTCTAGTGCTTCACTTATATATTTTTGAGCACGGTGTGCTTAGTATTTTTGAAGAAATACTCTCTTTCTTCACTTAGATTTATTTTAGAGTTCGTAAATTCTAAAGAAATTCTCTCTTGCTTCACTTATATTATTTTGAGAGAAGAAAGAAAAAATTATGCTCATGATCTTCACTTATATTTATTTGAGCTTATGAAAATCAACACATGAAAATTAGTCCCAAAGTGATAGATATCCAAGAAGGATAAAGCAAAAAAATGTCATGAAGATCACTTGACAAAATAAACTTGATTACTTGTAATAGTTTTGAGACATGATGATATGATATGTGAGTTATGTTGATGAGTAATTGTGCTTTAGTAAGAATACTAGTGTTAAAGTTTGTGATTCCCTATGCAAGCACGGCAGTCAATAATTATGCAATAAAATTATATCCTACTTGTGGTGCATTATTCGGTGTTATTTATGCTCAATTTACGCTTACGAGATTATTTGTTTCATGGTTGGTCGCTTCCTAGTCTTTTGCTAGCCTTCATTTTGCACTAAGTATGATCTCTACTTGTGCATCCAAAATCCTTTATCCCGGTTTTGCCACATGAGTCTACCATACCAACCTATATGCGGTATTTCCTTGCCATTCTAAGCAAATTTGTATGTGCCATCTCTAATTTTAAAAATAAATTTCCCTTTTGTGTGCCTATACCGCTCGCGAGGCGGTGAGGAGTGGCCAATATTTTCCGTGCTAGATGTGTTATTCTCACGGTGAGTGTTTATTCACTTGTCATTGCACAAGAGTACGGCAAAGGTATTAGGGATGCCCAGTCCCAAAATGGAAAAAATTACTTTATGTTGTCAAATAATAAACTCCTTGGAAAGTGTTGGTATGGAAGGCAACCATGGATTCGGCTAGCCATGGCTTGTGAAAGTTTGGTGGAAAAGGAAAAAACTTTATTTTTTGTTTGGGAACCGCCTATGATATATCTAGCATGGAAAGTGTTGGCAACCTCAAGTCGTTCTCGTTGGTGGGAAAAGTATACCTCCCAAAAAAAATTGTCTCTCAATTTAAGCTTTGAGCTATGGTACCTCTACAAATCCCTACTTCCCTCTGCGAAGGGCCTTTCTTTTACTTATGCAATTTTTATTTTTGAATTTGAGTCTCCATCTTCTCTTACAAGCACCAACTAGGAAACGCTATGATCGTACTTGAGCATTGGATGTAACTAATATTCGAGTGTGTTTCATGAATGGATCAATGATAGAGCATAATGGGCTAGGGATAACTTATTTTAGCATTGATATTTTGAAAGACGTGCATGCTTGTTGATATGCTTGAGTATCTAAATTATTATGTCAAAACTAGACTATTACTTTGAACCATATAAAAGTCCAAATGTCCATGCTATAAAGAAAAGAATATGATAATAAACAACACTCCACATCAAAAATTCTGTTTTTATCACTTACCTACTCGAGGATGAGTAGGAGTTAAGCTTGGGGATGTTGATACGTCTCCGATGTATCTATAGTTTTTGATTATTCCATGCTATTATATTATCATTCTTGGATGTTTTGCAATCATTTTATAATCATTTTATATAATTTTTTGGTACAAACCTATTGACATAGTGCCAAGTGCCAGTTGTTGTTTTTTGCATGTATTTTACATCGCAGGAAATCAATATCAAACGGAGCCCAAACACCGCGAAACTTTTTGGAGATTTTTTTGGGCCAGAAGGAACACTATGAGCCCTGGTGGCATCTCGGGGGAGTCCCGAGGAGGGGACAACCCACCAAGGTGCGCCAGGAGGCCCAGGCGCTCCTTGGTGGGTTGTGCCCACCTCGGGTGCTCCCCAGACCGCATCTTTGCTCTATAAATAACCCAATATTCTAGAAACCCTAGGGGAGTCGACGGAATATTCATGCAGTCGCTGCAGAGTCCAGAAACACCAGATCCAATCTAGGCACCATCACGGAAGGGTTCACCACTTCCATTGGTGCCTCTCCGACGATGTGTGAGTAGTTCTTTGTAGACCTACGGGTCCGCAGTTAGTAGTTAGATGGCTTCCTCTTTCTCTCTTTTGATTCTCAATACAATGATCTCTTGGAGATCCATATGATTTAACTCTTTTTGCGATGTGTTTGTTGGGATCTGATGAACTTTGAGTTTATGATCAGATCTATCTTTTTATATCCATTAAAGTTATTTGAATTATTTGATCTCTTATATGCATGATTGCTTATAGCCTTGTATTTCTTCTCCATTATTTGGTTTTGTTTGGCCAACTTGATCTATTTATCTTGCAATGGGGAGAGGTGCCCGGTAGTGGGTTCGATCTTACGGTGCTTGATCCCAGTGACAGAAGGGGAACCGACACGTATGTATCGTTGCCATTAAGGATAAAACGACGAGATTCATATCTAATGCCATAGATATATGGATCTTGTCTACATCATGTCATCTTTCTTAATGCATTACTCTGTTTTCCCATGAACTTAATACACTAGATGCATGCTGGATAGCAGCTAATGTGTGGAGTAATAGTAGTAGATGCAGGCAGGAGTCGGTCTACTAATCTTGGACGTGATGCCGATGATCATTGTCTGGATATTGTCATGAGTATTTGAAGTTCTATCAATTGCCCAACAGTAATTTGTTTACCCACCATTTGCTATTTTTCTCGAGAGAAGCCACTAGTGAAACATACAGCCCCGAGGTCTTCTTTCTCATATATTTGCCTTTGCTTTTATTTTCAGATCTACTAAACAAAAAACCCAAAAATACCTTGCTGCAATTTATCTTATTTATCAATCAATTTATCAATATTTATCTCTCTCTCACGTTCGTTACCCGAAAGGGATTGACAACCCCTTTAACACGTCGGGTTGTGAGGTGTTGTTATTTGTGTGCAGGTATTGTTTACGTTGTGTTGCTTAGTTCTCCTACTGGTTCAATAACCTTGGTTTCACATCTGAGGGAAATACCTACCGTCGCTGTGCTGCATCATCCATTCCTCTTTGGGGAAAAACCGACGTAGCTTCAAGCGACATCAGGTAGTAGTCTCTTCTTGATATACAATGACACAGTCAAGAAAATTCATATAGACCCGGCAATAATCAAGCCCACTACTACCACCTTTATTGGAATAATACCTGGAGTTGAGACACAATGCTCAGGCAACGTCACCTTGGACGTAGTCTTCAGGATTCTGGGAAATTTTCGAAGCAAAGAGTTAATACTCGACATTGTACCCTTTCTAAGTGGTTACCATATGCTCCTCGGAAGAACCACTTTCGCTCGGTTCCACGCCATCCCCCAATATGCTTACTTGAAGCTCAAGATGTTGGGGCCAAATAGTTTCATTATAGTCAGTGGGAACATGGAACACTCCCTCAGAACCGAGGAGAAAATGGCGGCTTTCACAGCCAAGGTACAGGCAACTGAGGAGGCGTCAAGAGCATGGGCGGTGTAAAGCGACCCAAGCCAGACAAAGCGCTCCAGAAGCATAAAATTCACCTCAGATCGCACATTGGGAAAGCCAAAATAGGGATACGCACTCGACCACCCAATAATCACGACCGAGGTCTTCGTTCCTCGGGTTCATAGCTTCGCACTAAAAATTCCATGGGCTTGTGTGGAGCAAGCAAATTCCAACTCCCCCGTGCCCCCTTAGATTGTCCAATAAGCTAAAAGGGGGCGCCATCCCTACATGGGCCTTCATGGCCCATTAGCTCCCCACTAATAGGCCAATTCATATTTTCTTTAGCCCATTGGCCCGAAATAATTCTAGTGACTCCTAGATCATTATCAAAGTCCTCTATTATTTTTATTAGGTCCTCGGAAAAAATTCGCCTATATATTATTTTCCGGTATTCCCCGAAACTCTTCCAGTAACCCCAAACGCTTCCGGTCTTTCTCAAAACTATTACTTATGTTTTCGAAACTGTTTCGAGAATATTTCCTCATAAATCTCATTGCACTAATACTCAACAGAACGTGATTTCCTTAAGCTTGTGAGTCTGTAGGTTCGGTAGAACATAGACATGAACAAAATACCTTTCATTCAATGACTAATAGCGGAATCGTGGACATCCATATTGATCCCTATGAATACACGAATGCTATTCGAGTGAACCTTTGGTTATCATGTGCTATTTCCTTTGCTTCGCGATACTTAAAAAACCCGAGGTGAGATATATCGGCATCCTCTTGAGCCAGTCTCATGCTTACTATACCGGTCTCCTTGTTACCAATTATGTTCTTCTTTCTCGTTGACATGTTCCGTCATCCCTGTGACCTAATAACATGTGTCTGTACAGATGATGATGGATGTGGTCACACCGAGAGGGCCCTAAGAATATCTCTCCATCGTCGGAGGAGCAAATCCCACTCTTGAGCTATCTAGCCCCTGCCAAAATTTCTGATGAAACTATAAGTTGTCTTTATGATCATCGTGTTATATATGGCATTTGAGCAACCCCAAAGTCCGTAGTATGGTAAGAAGTGACTAGGATACTCTCATGATATAAAAAAAACTAAAGCATGCGTTAACTCTGTGTGTTATATCAATTGACTTGTGATGATAATATCTTAAAGTATAACAAACAAGCTTGGTGACACTTAACGGTATCCCAAGATCCGGAAAAGGTGACCACTTACAACGCTTGAGCTAGTCCTAGCGGCAAGACCAAGAATCAGGTTTTACCATTTATCATTTCACACGTCACATGAGTTTTTCACTGAATCGCATATTCCAAGATCACAGCAGTTGTAGTATAGAATATAAACTCTTAATTATAAAAGTGAAAATAAATAATAGAACACTATTGCATGTAGGGCATATTTCCAACAATTACTGGATTCAAACAAGGTTTGGTAAAATGAACAAATGTGGCCCTTCTCGGAAATTTTAACACAAAATAAACTCAATCCAATTTATTTTTCGACAAAAGGGCCTATTTGCATGATGCCCGGGGCTAGGGCGCCATGTCAAATAGCATGACGCTCTGGCCCTGGGCATCATGCAAATGGGCCCTGGCATGACACCTCGGGCCGGGCGGGCATGCAAAAAGTGAGCCATTTTGTGAAATATTTTTAGATTAGGTCTATTTTGTATTAAAGTTTAAGAAAAGAGTCAGATTTTGTTCATTTTCACCAAAGTACCGCCTATAAGCTGACCTCTCTTTTGCTTCTTGTTTTCTTTGTGGGAAAGCTGACATCTCTTTCCAACTAAAGAAAATGGGTCCTATTGTATTTGAACCCCGAAAGGTGCATTGATGCTTAAAACGTACACAGTACTATATGCTACTCCTCCCTTTAAGTAATCTGCACAATTAGTTCATCATTTATGCGCAAGTACCAGGTACCATTGTAATACTAATTCGCAGAGCGTGATTTGAGCCAAAAAGCAGATACTCTACTAGCTTAATTACAACTGGACTGGATCCCTCGGAAGCCTGTATGAGTTACTATGTGTCTACAGCAGTACCTTCTGTTGAGTATCGTGATTATTAGGAAAACTATGATATTGTAGGATATTATTCTACCTTGCCTTGTATTTCAAGATGATTATCTACTCCTATATATATGCCCATGAGGCACAAGCAATACAATAACAATTCCATCAAATCTCTCTCTCCCTTCTAACATGGTATCAGCCTAATCACGATCTAAACCCTAGCCGCCGCCGCTTCCGCACCCGCGCGCCGCCTCCGGAGCGGTCGGCCTCCATGACCGCCGCCGGGGGCCGCGCCGCCCGTACCTAGGGTTCGTCCGCCGGCTTTGTTGGCCGGCTGCCCTAGAGAGTCTTTTACTCGATCCATTGATTGAGATTTTTCTCTCTCGCCGATCGATTGATCGACATTCTTTTTCTGTTCTCCGATCTATAGATCGGTTTGCGTGCCCGCCGCCGTTCGTCATCTACTATGCACATCTACTTCATCATCTCCTACTGGATCGGTAACTGCATAACGCCCGGGCTCTGCCGCGCGTCAACATGTTGGTAAGCGGCCGATAGCGCGGTCATGCGTTGGCCTGCTGTCCCGCGCCTGCGCGGGCGTGGTGCATGGGCACGCCGCGCGCACCTCCGGTCACTGTTGCCGTGTGTTGGAGTTGCTCCTTGCATGCAAGGGTCTTCTTTGCACAACGCGTGACATGGATCAGCTTGCCTGCCCGCGTATGTTCCAGTCTGGTGCTCCTGCCCCATCGGTCGCGTCTGCGATCTGATCAGTCGACTGCACGTCGTAGGATTTTCTGGAGATTACGATCAAGTATATGCACATCTCATCCGATCGAGCAAACGGGCTGCCGCTACGTCGCCCCGTCAGGCCGCAGCGCTGCCGTCCTGTGGTTTTCTTCATGGCTGCACAGATCCACGACATCGATGCATCGCCCCTTCGGGCTATAGCGTCGATGCACGTGGTCCTCGCCGTCGCCCTGAGGCCGTTCCCGTGGTTGCACCAGCCCGCGCATTGCCGCTGCGTCGCCCCTTCGGGCCGTAGTGCCGCGGCCCGCGGTCAACCGCCGCCCCGAGGCCAGCCGCTCCAGGCCGTCCCCAAGGCAGCACCGACCCTCGCACTGCCGCTACGTCGCCCCGTCGGGCCGTAGCGAGCGTGACACGCGGCCCCTGCAACCACCCCGAGGTCTTCCCCGCCGTCGTCCCGACCCGCGCGCTGCCGCTGCGTCGCCCCTTCGGGCCGTAGCATCGCGGCACGCGGTCCACTTCGCTATTCCCGCGTGTCGACTTCTAAGTGGTATGCGTCGCGTCGCCCCCTAGGCGCGGGAACGTCACTGTCCGCGCCGGTCCTCGTCACGCTATCGGGTTCTTCCGCCACTACTTCGAGCACCGTCGCCGCGCTTTTGACCTAGCCGCCGCCGCCGCCTCCTCAGGCCGCCGCCGCCGCTCTTCTTCCCGGTCCACGGTGACTACCTCGACACCGGCCACCGCGACTCGACATCGACCACGGCGTCCCTCGCACGGCTACCTCAACAACGGCTACACCACTCTACGCTCTCGGCTACATCGACATCGGCACAAAGGGCTACCGCCTTGCTTGAGCAACCTCGTCGGTTTTCACTCCAGCCACGACTTCCGCGATGCGTCGACCGTTACGACTGTGGGGGGTGTCTGTCGGCTTGCCTTCGGATTCTTCTTCGGTCTCACCGTCTGTGTCGCTACCGTTGTGACTGCGGTTGGGTGTTGAGTATCGTGATTATTAGGAAAACTATGATATTGTAGGATATTATTCTACCTTGCCTTGTACTCCAAGATGATCATGTATTCCTATATATATGTCCATGAGGCTCAAGCAATACAACAATAATTCCACCAAATCTCTCTCTCCCTTCTAACACCTCCATCCATGGACACAGATGATAATTACACCAATGAATTAGATCATTTGATCCACCTCGCAGTAACCTGAACAGGAGATTGGTCGATCGATGGATCAATCCATACTTGAAATAAACGGCACTAAACGCCCCTGCAAACCCTGGCGATTCCGCAGGGTTTTTGACGTATGGGGCACGTGAATCCTTAGGCCTTGGCACCAATTCGCTAGACGTAGGCTGGGTAGGAGTACTTGTCGGGACCATGCCGGCATCGCCTTCTCCCCACCCTAAGGATTCCTCATGAAGAGCCCTACGTGCCGTAGATCTCCAGCTACGCTGTAATATTGCACTCCGTCGCCACTCGCCTCCCTCCATCTCGAGATCTCCCCCGTCTCTCTCTCTCTCTCATCATAGGAGAAAGGAGGACCTGAGAGAAAAGGTACTCGTAGTAGGGGTGAGATACACTGTAGCGGCGGCGATAAAGATCGCAGATGACATTACGGTACACTGCTGCTGCGTTCATGCGCTTTTGCGCCTGTCATTCTGTCATGTGCGATGAATCATGGCGACGATACGTGTGCACTGTTAATTCTACCGTCTCTCTCCCCGGCCGGGAGAATATACATGGCCGTGTTCATGCCATCTTTACCGGCTCCGGCCGGCCGGCGTCCTCTCCTAGCCACTGTTTGATGGGAGGTAAAGGGATTGAACAGTGACTCGTGGCGCGCTTTTGCACCCGTCGCATCGCTGCCGGGCTCGCTTGTTTCATCCTTGTATGGGGTAAGCGACTAGGGCCAAATTATGGGTAAAAATTAAGGAGGCACCGGCGTGGTGGTAGATACTACGTATGCATCTTGCACTTTATGTACTGATGTACTGATGTACTGAATACATCATGTCGACGCGTAAACATGCAGTGTCGTACTAAATAGTTGTAAATCGATAGAGTCTACGGGCGAATCAACCTGTGGTTGAGATGGTTATAGGTGAACAGTGATATCTTCAGCTCACCACGGTTCAAATCCTGATGCTCGCATTTATCCTGGATCCCTCATAGGGTAGGATGTGAGTGTATGCGTGCATGTATGAACGCTTGCGTTTGTACTGTGTTCTAAAAAAAGATAGTCATGTCACCTAGTGGTAATATAGTATTTTTTGTTTTTAAACAGCACTATATGGGGGCTCTTATTGGTAGTAGCCCCTGAGCCAACCGGCCTAGCTAGGTATGTCTTCATCATGTTTTAGGGGTATTTTTTTGTGTGGGAAAATGCACCTTATTTGATTTGTCTTTTCTTTTTTTGCGGGTAACTGGTCCTTTAATACATGTGGAATTTCTTCAAGCAAAAAAATCTGATCACTACGTACGGGCGCCATTTAACAGTTTATAATAATACAAAAGCTTTCATGTTGATACGATTTACGACCATGACTTTGGTTGCGCTATCACATTACCGTTTACAAATGTACGTAAGGGTGATTCGGCGGCTATAATGCTAGTAGATGCTTAAAGCACATCCGCAAAGTAGTGCATGCTTTCTCCGTGTATTGTATACGTAGGAAATCTGTTAGTACAAATTTTAGATAAAAGTATATAAGTACTAGGTTAATTGTGGCTTGTGGCCCACTGAATCTTGCGGGAGAAAAATAATAACCAGTGCGAAAAAAAAAATCTGAAATCTCTTCTGTTCGGTTACACTTATTATATATCGCGAGCCCATATTCAGATACGATACGGTGCAAAGGGAATGTCGGTATTAATTTGCCAGTATATAACTAACTGACAAAGAGGTCTTATCATCTCGCTTTTATGGCTGTCTGCAACTAATGATGAACAGACCCGCAAAAAATAAAAATAAAAATAAAAATAGGGCATAGATTAACAAGAGCAATATCTTCGCAGCATTGACTTGGGTGCGTACGCACCGGAATGCATGAGCCAGAATCAGAAACGTATGCATGACACTTCTCTCCTAGGAGTCCGAAAGTCAGTGATTATTCCCTCTCCCATGCCTTTTGATTGAAAGGAACACATGCCAAAGAGATGAGGCTGATCATCCATGCATCTTTGCTAGCTGTGGCGAGACCAATACAATATACATATATGCACCGGCACCGGCCGACGACGATAGTGGTCCGGCTCCCGCCAGGTTTATGTATGGAAAAAAGATGGATCAATAGCACGTTTCCTTTGTAACAAACACCGGAACTATAGTACTCCCTCAGTTTCAAGTGTCGTGATGTTATTAGTTAATTTAAGCTAAAACCACATCACTTATTATCGAACATAATTCTTCCTGCGACAATTCATGTATTTCCTGTTGAGTTGCTGCGTTCTAGAAGATTGCTCGATAGAACATTCTTAATGGAAATGGCACCATATGAAATCCCATTAATTAGCTTTTTGCCCAGCTCCAACAAAGAAATCCAAGCTAATTAAAATAGAGTATCTGAAGCTCATGTGCAAGCTTATTCTGGTTTTGCTAGCAGCTGATAATTTCAAGCTACATATGGCTACCGAGAGATCGGAACATTTTGAACGGGCAAGTGGTAGCAAGTGAATATATATCAGGTGTTGGCAATATTCCGAACTTTCTATTTTTCTTTCTTTTCATCAAGTTCGGTAAAGTTGACGATCGACATAACAGTACCAAAAGCGTTAGGTAGTACAGTACCCTTGATATTCTAGATCTGCCTTAGGTCAGGCGTCTTGTCTAAAAAATATAGCTCCCATCCAAGCAGAATTATCTCCATGTGAAATGAAGAAGCAAAGAAACAAGGCAGAACTGATTTGCATGTGTCCCGCACTCGCATTACTACCATGTTATGAAGTAATTGATGGACTCAGCAAAAACGGGTTTTTTCGCACAAAAAGTTAATTAATGGGTGAGAGCTTCTATGCCGCCAAAACGTCGAAGCATAAAACTAAATGCTTTACTGGTAAATCAAATGCTACATCGATCTTAATTTTTGTAAAAATTTGTAACTATTTGACGAGTTTATTTGAAGTAAAATCAACAAGCGAACAAAACTGGTATAAAAGCAAGTTACCTATCCCAATAACAAAGAACAAGACTTAAATGATCATGTATTCTCCTACAAACTTATATAAAGATAAACTTAATTTCACTAAACTGCCAATTTACTTTGTAACCATTCCATCCTAAAAAATAAAGAAAGTAGAAATGCAAAACCAACAATGATATCTTCATTTCACAAGACGTCTTTGTATACTAGATAAAAATGTGAACAATGCTACTCTAGGGAAAGTCCTATGGGCAAGAAACAATATCCGATGAATTTGAAATTGAACTTCCAACATATGGATAACAAGCGAACATTGTTAGGATGAAAATGAAGGGGTTGCTAAAAGTATTTAATTATCTCGAGGAAACTTCCGAAACAACCAGCAATTGACAATCAATCAATGTTTAATCTAAAATAGTTGAAGAGAGCAGGCAATTTGTAATTTATTTGTGCAACATGATCATTTAGAATACAAGATCATACCACACACGTTGTTGTGGGGAAACCTGTTAATGGAAATGTATTAATTGGTGATATATAACTAAGGCACAAGCAAATTTAGGAGTGTTAATGATTAGAAATCTGTTAATGGAAACAATAAATCATATGAAGTGTGTAACAAAATGGTGTATAAAAAGAGAAAAAACTTTTGGACTGAAGTTATTGAAATGCCATTTTCCAACAAAAATGTGAAGCATGAACTACATATATAGATATGCTCCACGAGTGAAACACATATACCGTCCATTATACACACACAAAAAAAGTGGTAACTTCTGATCGACATGCATGACTTGCTGATGTGGCATGGTTGCATGGATGGATTAATTCAAAAGATGTAATTTATCACCAATATGCAAGACTTCTTGATGTGGCATAGCTGCATGGCTAGAAAAAAATGTAGTGAATTGGAACTATTTAGGAATAGAGGATCATCACATTCAGGACAAGTTTAAAGAAAGTAAACATAGAACAAGAACTTATAAGGAAATTAAAATGAATGGTTTGGGGGCAGATGCTACAGCAATAACCCCTTCATAAAACACCTTAAAATATACAAATATATACATTATTTCTAAAATCTATAGGAGAACTTAATCAAGTCGGGAAAAAAAATATAGATGGCGTTACATGCACATAGCAGATTTAAGCCTACTGTTTGAAATTAGGCAATATACCAGTACTAGAGTGCAAAACTGAAAATCAAGCAAGTGCATTCATTAATTCGGCTTTTGGAGGGAGTACTAAGCTTCTGAGTTCCCCTAAATGCTGTGTTGTACTACATAAATGAGGTGCAATTATGTTAGTACGTGACACATAACGTGTTGCACAGTTATATCATGAAAGGCAGAAGTTAACAAAGGTTTTCCCTCTTCTAAGTTCCAAAATAGAAGTTGCTTCTCTATAAGGACATTCTGTGCTCAAGGCATACAAATGCAAGATGACCATCTTCGTAGATGGTAAAGAAACATGAAACCGGTACGACATAGAAATATTTGTAGTTAACTAACAGAAGAGGCGACTCAAGCAAGATAATTCTGTGTAAGCATTTACCTTTTGTCTTATCAAGATTAATTAGATTCCTTATGGGTAGATTAGATCTTTGATTCTCTTGGTACGTTTACCACTGAAGGTAATTGGAGGAGCAAGGGGAGGAGAGGGCATGCAACATATAAATGAGGTACGTGCAGAACAATTAGGTGGGAATGGTAATATACGAGACCTGATGCTAAACCAATTCCAGAACAAAATCAAGATATAATTTGAGAATATCATAATAAGAGTCCCACAAAAAAATATCATAATAAGAGTGTTGAAAAAAAAAACATAAGTGTTCGAATGAAGACAATAGATTACTACGTATGCAATATGACACCGATGGTATCAAAGATCAGAGATGGAAACAATCAAAACACGAACCTATGAAGAGAGAGCAGAGCACAACTATATTTGTCTCCCAATCATCTCATCATTTGATCCTGGAGCATATGACCGTGCCAAGATCCGGAGCATATGATGACTCGAAGAAATATCTCAACATTAAATCCTCTCCCTTCTACCCCCTAAAAAAATCCCTCTATATCTCTGTCTCTCTCTTTCTCTCTCTAGCATAGCAATTATTCAGAGTTCAGACCAAATGAAGAGCAAAGTAATTAGTTGTACAAGCTAGAGCATATAGCTAGGGTGCTAGGGCTCAGCTTTTGAAGAGCAAAGATAAAGCAAAGGCGTGACACCTTATGGAAGAGCTAGACACAGGATTAGAAGCTACCTAGTAGGCCTAGTAGTAGTATTAAGAGCAAAGGCAAATGCATCCAGAACTGTAGTAAGCCACGGCCAGGGAACAGCATCATCGCCACCATTGATGCAAACCAGCATGAGAGAGAGAGAGAGAGAGAGAGAGAGAGAGAGAGAAAGAGAGTATATCAATCAAACCATTCCCTATCAAGGCAAAGCAGGCAGCCAAACTAATCAACTGTCAGATTCAATTTTTAATCATTGATTGTTCCCTAGCTAGTTGCAGCTTTATTAGCTGACCTGACCTGATGAACTAAAGAAAACCAGCGCATCAATTTATGTATGCATCAACAAGATCAATCAAAGCCATCATGTCGATCGATCGCAGCAGCAGCAGCAGCATCTAAGAATTTCAGAGTTAACGGTAAAGCGAACCAAGGCATGGCGTCTAAAGCGCGCGATGAGGTGACCTTGCCTATGATCACCTCGGGTGGTGGCCGTGGAAGAATGACGCGCCGCCGTAAGCACCGTACGGGCCGGGCGTGGGATACGGGTCCATCACCACAGCCGATGACGACACTGCGGCGGCACCCGTAGATCCGCTGCCTCCTTCGGCGCCGCCCGCAGCTGCCGTGCTCGGGGAGGAACCTTCGGCGGCGTGGTGGCCGGTGCGGGTCCCGGCGGTGATGGAGGTGTCTGGGCCTACGTCGTGCAGGATGCCCTTGAAGACGTGGCCGCCGATGCTGACGGTGGTCTGGTACGCCACCTCGGCCTCGGCTTCGTCGACCGGGCCCAGCCTCACACAGCGGAACACTGCCTCTGAGCTCACCTCCCGCGGGAAGCTGTCGGCCGCCATCATCTGCTGCTGATGCTCCCCTAATTCATCAACCATTCAACACACTGGCTTTCATCAACCTCCCGATCTCTCGCTCTTTTGAGCTGAGCTGTACAAAAAGGAAAGAGAAATACTGGCTAGCTAGTGTGGTGTGGGTGCAGTGCAGTGCAGTAGATTAGATAGACTATAAGAGAGAGTACCTGAAGAAGTAGTGGTAGGGGTGGTGGAGGAGGGCTGGCCGGCTTCGCGAGGGCGCTTGAACGGCTCGGCGGAGGCCTGCCCCTGCGGCTGCTGGTGATGTCGCTCGCGGCGGCGGGCGGCAGGGACCCACGTGGACTTGACGTGGGTGGCGCAGTCGAAGCCGCGGCTCTTACAGCAGGTGCGGCAGCGCATGTGGGGGCAGTCCTTCTTGGCCTGGTTGCCGCAGTCCTGGCAGCTGATTGTGCTCGCGCCAGACCCTCTCCCTCCGCCCCGCGACGAAGACCCTGAGGCGGCCGGGTCATCGGCGAAGCGGATGATGCTGGAGGAGGCGCCGCCATAGAACTGCTGCTCGTGCTGCGGCTGCGGCTGCCCCTGCCATAGCTGGAACCCGCCGCGCGATGCGGTGGTGGCGTAGAGGAAGGCGGCCGCGGAGGAGGAAGACGAGGAGGGGTTGATTCCGGGAGGGTGGCTGCCGTCGTCGTCTCGTGCGCCGCGGCTGTGCTGGCCTCCTCCGCCTAGAGGGAATCCCGCCATGCGCCCAGATCCATAGATCGCGGCTGTCTCGCCCGGCCTCTACTCTCTACGCCCGAGTCCCCGCGGCATGCGTGAAAAATCTGCGCCTTAACTACCTCCTTGGCAGCAGCTACGCGTCTGCTCGTCTCCGATGTCTCGGCGCGGCAGCTTGATCGAGCTGCTGGCCTGCTGCCTACTGCGTGCGGCGGCTAGTGGTAGCTGGCTCGTGTGTAACCGCGCGCGGTGGGTTAAATTTTTGGCTTGTCTGCGCGTACGGTGGTGGTGGGGGTGGGGAGGACGGGGACGGACGGAGGCAGCTTTTTGGGGGAGAGGAGAGTGATGGAGGAAAGGGAAGGGAGGGAGTTAAGATAGGGGAAGGAGGCGACAGAGAGGGCCTGCCACGCCGCCAACGAGCCTGCTGCACGCTCTCATTTATTTCCCGAGCCCGGCGGGTTGCCTCGCCGTCTCGCTCTCTACCTCTGATTCTCTGATGGTGCTATCAACTTCGGAAAACAAAACACACGTCGCTGCTGCAAAAAACAAATGAAAACAGGTGCGGTGCAGTGAAACAAAACAATTGCTTCGACTACGGAGCGGTACCTACGTATTCCCTCCATTTCACTATACAGTGCGCCAGCGTTTCTTAAGATTTTAATTTAATCATAAATTTAACCAATGAGTTCGACTATGATGGGAGCAAAAATCATACACTACATTGTGGAATGGAGGAAGCACAAGCTGAAGAAGACCCGTTTTGGAAAATGAAACGTTTCCGCCCGGCTGAGTGTGGTGTCGGCCGAGCGGGACTCGCTGGATCTCTCCAGATATGAAGATCCTCGTTGTGCCATGTCTCCCTCAGAACCTCCACACATTTCTTCCACGGTTTTCGCTGCAACCATTCAAGAGAGGTTGCGAAATATTTCGCGTGAGGAAGATAAATGAGCGGGGGCGGTGGTGGCGCTAGGAGATCGGGTGTGCCAGCCGAGGATGGATCTCCCTCGCGACTAATGACGCCTTCGAAAGATAAATTTTCTCTTGCCCGTGCTCTCCCCTTGTTTGTGCCCCCCCCCCCCCCACAAATGGTGTTTTGGTGCTGGGGGTCGCCGACGTTGTGGCAGGGGCGGAGATGATGTTTTCTGGTTAAGCTCCATGGATTAGGTTTGAAGCAAAGGATTAGGCTTTTTGGGGGATTTGTTCCTCCATGGTCAAGGGTTGAACAAATCTCGCTATAGGTAGGAGTAGGGTTTGGAGATTGTATCGTCAAAATACATGCAACATTTTTTGCACCCGAGATAATTTATATTTGTTGTTGTGATGGTGTAATATTATATGTCAGGAATATTCTATGTGCATAGGGGCGTTTTGGCAATGATTTTCTATGATGCCGAATCATACAGCAGTGTGTTGGTACATCAATTTTGTTGCTATCATAGGTGGTTCGATTTCCATGCAGTTTTTGTGTGTTTTAGATGCAGTACCAACATTCATAGATAGGGCTTTGTAGCTATTGATGGTTGTGAATTTGAATTGTGATGACTTGTGATATTGTGATTCACGCAGCAGCAGTGTGAATTCTGATGTAATGTCAGCATTCATAGACAGGGCTTTGTAGCTACTGAATCAATATTTTATAGGTCAAAATCATGCAACAGTGTCATTTTGAATTGTGATGACTTGAGTTCATTTTGTTGTTGTTGTTGTTGTTGTTGTGGCTTTGTAGCTACTGTAGGTTGCTACAGTATTTCTGTGATCATGGGTTTCATGTATTCTATGTAGTTGGTGGGGGTGTTATTAAAACCAAGTATTTGCTGCAATAATGTGGCTTCGTTGTTTTGATAGGATAGTTTTTTTCAACTTTGTTGCAGATGCACCTTTTTCTCGGATCTGTATTGTAGACTCTGTTTGTTTTTTGATTGAGAGGGCTCTGTTGTGGCTTTGTTTTGATAGACGTTTATTTTGTTCTAACTGCTGTATTTACTTTTGTTGTAGGCTCTGTTGTTATTGATTAAGTCCTTTATTTTTTTCATTTGTAGTTGATGCATGTAATTTTAGTGAGAATAAGGGGAATAAGAAGAAGAAGGCCGTGAAAAATATTTGCGGGTTCAAGCTGAGATTCAATTCAAAATGGCTGGGGACTCTTCGGAATCATTTACCACCAGGGAAACGGGATATCATGAGGAAAGGACCTTTTGGAGTCTTGTTGGATATCGAGCCTTTCAAAGTACTTCATGCTTACTGAGTTAGTTGTGATGCACATGAACCACATGTTGTGCCAGTTCAAATACAAGAACAAGGTCACTAATTTTAACATACTTATGGTGAAAGGGATTTTCAATGTGCCATCCGGTGATAGACCAGTGAAGCTTCTGAAGAAGAGCAATATGTGCGACCTTCGCAACATCTATAAAGAGGGAATATGCGCCAAATTACCAATGCAATCTAGTTGCAGCGAGAAGGAGGAGGTTGCCCTTTTGTAGAAGCGGATTCAATGCATGGCGGGCACCAATCCCCATCACGATCTAGGGGCTGGTTGGCTGGCTCTGCATGTGATTTCTTTGCGGTAAGCTTGGCTGTGGACCAAATTGTGCACGCTACGCCATCTGATGCCTTGCGCCCGCCTTCCATGGGATAGTGTGTGGATGCCTTCTGCTCTGGAATTCAGTCGACCCTCACACCCATCCTCTCGCACCCTACTGCACCGACCCGCCAGCCACGTCAGCCACCAGATCGTATGCACTATTAGAAATATGCCCTAGAGGCAATAATAAAGTGGTTATTATTATATTTCCTTATTCGTGATTATCATTTATTATCCATGCTATAATTGTATTGATTGGAAACTCAATTACATGTGTGGATACATAGACAACAACATGTCCCTAGTGAGCCTCTACCGGACTAGCTCGTTGATCAAAGATGACTATGGTTTTCTAGCCATAGACATGAGTTGTCATTTGATAACGAAATCACATCATTAGGAGAATGATGTGATGGACAAGAACCAAACTATAAGCATAGCATATGATCGTATCAATTTTATTGCTATCGTTTTCTGCATGTCAAGTATCCGTTCCTATGACCATGAGATCATGCGACTCACTGACACCGAAGGAGTACCTTGTGTGTATCAAATGTTGCAACGTAACTGAGTGACTATAAAGATGCTCTACAGGTATCTACGAGGGTGTCTGTTGAGTTGGCATGGATCGAGACTTGGATTTGTCACTCCATATGACGGATAGATATCTCGGGGCCCACTCGGTAATACAGCATCACAAAGAGCTTGCAAGCAATGTGACTAAGGAGCTGGTCACGAGATCTTGTATTACGGAATGAGTGAAGAGACTTGCCGGTAACGAGATTGAACTAGGTATGGAGATACCGACGATCGAATCTCGGGCAAGTAACATATCATTGGATAAAGGGAACTGCATACGGGATTGATTGAATCCTTGGCATCGTGGTTCGACTGATAAAGATCTTCATGGAATGTGTGGGAACCAATATGGGCATCTGGGTCCCGCTATTGGTTATTGACCGGAGAGGTGTCTCGGTCATGTCCACATGATTCTTGAACCCGTAGGGTCCGCACACTTAACGTTTAGTGACGCTAGAGTAGTATTGGGATTTTGATGTTGGTGACCGAATGTTGTTCGGAGTCCCGGATGAGATCCCGGACATCAAGAGAAGCTCCGGAATGGTCCAGAGGTAAAGATTTATATACGGGAAGTCATATTTTGGCTATCAGAAAAGTTTTGGGTTTTACCGGTATTGTATCGGGAAGCTTCCGAGAGGTTCTAGAAGGTTTCGGAGGGTCCCTCCAACACCTAAGGAGTGCATGGGCCGTAAGGGGGCGTCCTAACCTTATTGGGACAGGGGCACCAGTCCCAAAGAGGCCCATGCGCCTAGGGGAAGGGAAAGCCTAAGGGGAGGGACCTCCACTTAGGCCTTGTTTGGATGTGAGGGCAGGTATTTCCATGAAAATAACGCCCAGGGTGGAATAATCTTGGCAAAACAAAATCCCCGTGGAAAATCAACATTGCTCTTTGGAAGAGATGGAGATGGTACAAAATTATTTCTACTCGATGCAACCCTCCTTTTTACCCGTGAGGCTGAGAAGGCGAGGGTCTCCTACCCGGGGAATCGGGGTTGGTTGGGGACGGAAACGCGTCTTCCGCTCGGCCCCAAATGGGCCTGTGTGAAAATCGGGGCGAAACTTGCTCGTGTAATTCGCACCCAGGGAAAGGACGGGGATCCCGGGAGGATACTCTGTAACCAAATGAGGCCTTAACTTGGAGGGCAATCCTCTCCCTTGGACGCCTGCCCTCCCTGGAGGAGGGGCTAAGGCTACGTCCCTCAGGCCTCCCACACCCCTATATATAGTGGATATGGGTGTGGGGGATGGGCACACCAATTCCCACGCCCTGGAGGCAGCCCTACCTCTCCCATTATTCCGTTTTCTCCTTAGATTGCATATACGATTGTGCTTGGCGAAGCCCTCCTGGGATTGCTCCACCACCATCTCCCCCACGCCGTCATGCTGGTTGAGATCCCATCTACTTCTCCTCCCTCTCTTGCTGGATCAAGGAGGAGATGTCATCGAGTGGCGCGTGTGCTGAACGCGGAGGTGTCGTCTGTTTGGCAGTTGGTCGAGAGTTCATGGGACGGATCGTGATTGGATCGAGAAGACGTTCGACTACATCAACCGCATTTCTTAACACTTCAGCTTAGCGATCTACAAGGTTATGTAGATCCAATCTCTCCTCTCATAAATGTTCTTCTCCTAGATTGATCTTGGTGAGCGTAGAATTTTTTTGTTTCCCATGCAACGTTCCCCAATAGTGGCATCATGAGCTAGATCTATGTGTAGATGACATCATGAGTAGAACACAAAGGAGTTTGTGGGCGTTGATATTCAGATTGCTTCCTCCCTTAGTCTTATTTTGATTCAGTGGTATTGTGGGATGAAGCGGCCCGGACCAACTTTACATGTCCATGTACATGAGACCGGTTCCATCAACTCACATGTAACTTGTTGCATAAAGTTGGTTGGCGGGTGTCTGTCTCTCCCACCTTAGTTGAATCGGATTCGACAAATGCGGTCCTTGTAGAAGGTTGAATAGCAATTTGCATATCACCTTTGTGACTTTGTGTAGGTAAGAATCGTTCTTGCTAGATACCCATAGCAGCCACGTAAAACATGCAACAACAACAACTAGAGGACGTCTAAATTGCTTTTGCAGTGTATGTTATGATATGATATGGCCAAAGATATGATGAGATAGATTTGATGTGTGAGATGATCATGTTTTGTATAGTTTATCACGACTTGCATGTCGATGAATATGGCAACCGGCATGAGCCAGAGGGTTTTCCTTAATTATTGTATGACATGTGTCTCAATCATTAAGCGCTATGTAATCCTTTACTTTATTGCTAAGCGGTACCAATAGTTGTAGAAGCATGGTTGGCGTGACAACCCCGATGGCGACACGATGATGGAGATCATGGTGTCTTGCCGGTGACGATGGAGACCATGCCAGTGCTTTGGAGATGGAGATCAAAAGCACAAGATGATGGCCATATCATGTCACTAATGATTTGCATGTGATGTTAATCATTTTATGCATCTTATTTTCCTTAGGAGGACGGTAGCATTATAAGGTGATCCCTCACTAAAATTTCAAGATAAAATTGTGTTCTCCTCAAGTGTGCACTGTTGCGGAAGTTTATCGTTCAAAGCACCACGTGATGATCGGTGTGATAGACTCTATGTTCACATACAATGGATGCAAGCCAGTTTTGCACATGCAGAACACTTGGGTTAAACTTGACGAGACTAGCATGTATAGACATGGCCTCGGAACACAAGAGACCGAAAGGTCGAATATGAGTCATATAGTAGATACGATCAACATGGAGATGTTCACCATTGAACCACCTCATCTCACGTGAAGATCGGACTTGGGTTGCTGAATTTGGATCATGTTACACTCGGACAACCCGAGGGATATTGATTTGAGTGGCAGTTCTTTGGTAATATGACTAATTGAACTCATTATCATGAACAACCGTCTATGTTGTCTTTGCAAATTATGTTGTAGATCAATGGCTCGCGCAGTAGCTCCCCTGAATTTCAATGTGTTGCTAGAGAAAGCTAAGCTAAAAGTTGATGGAAGAAACTTTGTGGACTGGGCCCGTAATCTGAGGATTATCCTCACGGCTGCCCAAAAGGTTTATGTCCTTGATGCACCGCTTGGTGCGCCACCCCCTCCCGTGTCTGTGGATGTTATGAACGCCTAGCAGTCGCGTGTGGATGACTACTCAATAGTTCAGTGTGCCATGTTGTATGGCTTAGAACCGGGAGTTCAAAGGCATTTTGAATGTCATGGAGCATATGAGATGTTTCAGGAGTTGAAGTTTATTTTTGTGAAAAATGCTTGGATCAAGAGGTATGAGACCTCCGGTAAGTTTTATAAGTTCAAAATGGAGGAGAATAGTTCTGTCAGTGAGTACATACTCAGAATGTCTGGGTAATACAACCGTCTGGCTGAGTTGGGAGTTGAGCTCCCGCCTGAGGCGATCACTGACAGAGTTCTTCAATTACTACCACCTAGCTACAAGAGCTTTTTGTTGAACTATAACATGCAAGGGATGACAAGGTCAGTCTCCGAACTATTCGCGATCATGAAAGTCACAGAAGTAGACATCAAGAAGGAGGTGTTGATGGTTAAGAAAACCACTAGTTTCAAGAAAAGCAAGGGAAAGAAGGGAAACTTCAAGAAGAGTGGCAACGCAGTTGCCCCACCCGTGAAGAAACCCAAGGCTGTACCCAAGCCGGAAACTGAGTGCTTCTATTGCAAGGGAACTAGCAACTTGAAGTGGAATTGCCCCAAGTATTTGGCCGACAAGAAGGGGGCCAACAAAGGTACATATGATATACATGTTACTGATGTGTACCTTACCAGCTCTCGTTGTAGTGCCTGGGTATTTGATACTGATGCGGTTTCTCACATTTCCAACTCTAAACAGGAACTACAAAATAGAAGGAGCCTGGCGAAGGACGAAGTGACGATGCACGTGGGAAATAGTTCCAAGGTTGATGTGACCGCTGATACTTCTCCAACGTATCAATATTTTTTGATTGTTCCATGCTATAATATTATCAACTTTGTATGTTTTATATGAATGAATATGCTATTTTATATTATTTTGGGACTAACCTATTAACCTAGTGCCCAGTGCCAGTTTATGTTTTTCCTTGTTTTTGAGTTTCGCAGGAAAGGAATATCAAACGGAGTCCAAATGGAATAAAACTTTCGCGATGATTTTTTAGACAAAAATACACCTACGTGACTTGGAGTAGGGGCCAGGGAAGCCACGGGGTCGCGACATGCTGTTGGGGTGCGCCCCAAGGGGGGCCTAGGCTTGTCGCCCCCCCCCCCTCCCGTGACTCCCCTGCATCGTCTCTTTGCCCTATATATTCTCTAAAATTCTAGGAACCCTAGAGGAATCCACGAAAATACTTTTCCACCACCGCATGTTTCTATTCTCGTGAGATCCCATCTTGGGGCCTTTTCCGATACTCCGTCGGAGGGGGATTCGATCACGGAGGGCATCTACATCAACCTTGCTGCCCCTCCGATGATGTGTGAGTAGTTTACCACAGACCTAGGGGTCCATAGCTAGTAGCTAGATGGCTTCTTCTCTCTCTTTGATCTTCTATACAATGTTCTCCTTGATGTTCTTGGAGATCTATTCAATGTAATCTTATTTTGCGGTGTGGTTGTTGAGATCCGATGAATTGTGGATTTATGTTAAGATTATCTATAAAACTTATTTGAGTCTTCTCTAAACTCTTTTATTCAAGATTAAGATAGCTTTGTATTTCTCTTCGATCTATCGATTTGGTTTGGCCAACTCGGTTGTTTTTTCTTGTAAAAGGAGAGGTGCTTTGTGATGGGTTCAATCTTGCGCTGTTCTCACCCAGTGACATAGTAGGGGTAGTCACGTATTGTGTTGTTGCCATTAAGGATAAAAATATGGGGTTTATATCATATTGCACAAGTTTATCCCTCTATATCATGTCAACTTTGTCGGCGTTCTGGCAACCAGGGTACCCAGACGTGCCTGCATGCGGCCCACCACGTGGCTCCACCAATGGCCTGGTAAGGCCGATCCTCAGCATCGACAAGACAAGACCCTCGCGAGGGGCCAAGCCTCGCGAGGCGAACGACGCCAAGACCTCCAAAGGGATCAGCCTCCTTAGGCGGCCTCCTAAGCAGCGGAGTTTCCTATGAACGCACCCACCTCGTGAGGATCAAGTGACGCAAGCCATGGCGACCAAGGCCAGGCGGGCGCCAGCGGGCGCAGAGTAGCAGGTTTCCTCTTTGGTGCTAAGAAGGCAATCGCAGTTGCGGAGTCCCCAGGAATCAACCAACGGTTTCCATTCTTATGCAACAAGACCAAGACCGTCAGGACGCTAGGACGGGTGTCATCGCCGAGCCCACCACGACGTCACGACCAGAAGCTTTTCTGGCGAAGACCGCCTTTCGTCAGGATAAGATGTACTTCTTGTCCCCTTTGAAATTGGCCGTTGTGGAATCCTTCCCCGCCTTCGTTTTCGGGGAAGAGGACCAAGGCCACTATAAGTACAGCCTAGCCACCATCGTAGATGGGGGATCGAAAACAAGAACCCCCACTAGCCAACACTCATCCAAGAATAGACCTCCTGAGGCCGTTCTTCCATTTGTACTAGTTCATCCTCATCCCTCCGAGAGGCCAATCCACCCCAAAGCAAGAGTAGGGTCATACACCGCAAGGTGGCCCGAACATGGGTAAACTGATGTTTCCCTTGTCTTTCTTGTTCATCGAGCTAGGCCATGAGATCGATGACTTAGTTGGCTGGAGAGGTTGAGTTCTTCGCACACACCCCAGAGTTCGAACCTTCTTGGGTCTGCGGAGCCCTGAATCTGACATTTGGCGTGCTAGGTAGGGGACGTGTCGAAGGATTGCCTCCCCATCGGTCGTGCTCCATCCTCGCTGCTTGGCCTCCATGGCAGGCGCCACTCCACCCGCTGGACCGTTGGGTACGCTCGGGGGTGTCGCGGGTCCCCGGGCTGTCTCCCCCTCCTTGCGACGAGTCCAGTGGCCTCCGAAGTCCAGGCCGGCGCTGCCGCCATGGTACGACAGCGCGATGGACCCTGTGGGGTTCCTCCAGGTTTACACAGAGGCCATCTGGGCAACCGGCGGCGACGACAGAGTTATGGCAAATTGGCTCCCTATGGCTCTTGAGGGTGTGCCGCACGCCTGGTTTCTCGACTTTCCGGAGCCCTCAGTGGCCTCCTGGGAAGAGTTGCATGGGTTGTTCATCGCGTGCTTCGCGGTGCCGCCCCCCATGTAGCTCCCACGCTACTCGGCGGGTCACGGACGCCAGCCTCGGACCATCATGTCAAGCGGTTCATTCGCCAGGTGGGAGCCGCATAGTCACTTCCGGGCTGGGCGGTGCCCAAAGCCGACCTTACCTTGATTCCAGGGACCACCCCAAGACCACGGCTGACGCTGGTGTGCCTCCCATTCTCTGCACCCCCACCATCTGCAATGTGGCGGTCACCAAGACCCTTATCGACGGGGATGCCGGCCTTAGTGTCCTCTCCGTGGAAGCATTCAGCCTGCTCTATGTGCCCCATGGCCGTCTCCTCCCCACCAGACCTTTCCCTGGGGTCGTCGATGGCTCCACCTGTCCTCTGGGGTAGATCCACCTCCCCACCACCTTCCGGACGTGCAACAACTAGCGTACTGAGCTCATCAACTTCGACGTCACCCGCATCGGGCTCCCGTACAACACCATCCTCGGGTACCTGGCTCTCGCCAAGTTTATGGCGGTGACTCACCTCGGCTACAACATCATGAAAATGCCGAGAAGCAGCGGTGTCCTCACCATGGCAGGGGACATCAAGGACGCACTAGCGGCCCTCGAGCTCACTTTCAAGGCCACGCCGGCCGTCCGACCAAGCCGGGAATCAGGCCCTACCTTCACCATAGGCGCCAGCCTCCCCTGGACCAGAAAGAGGCGCCGGTCATCTTCCTCCGCGCGAACAAGGACGTGTTTGCATGTGAGGCGACAGACCTGGTCGGCATTCCGCATGGGGTAATTGAGCACCACCCGATGGTGTGCCCCAACGCGCATCCGATGAAGTAGAAGGCACCGCGGCAAGCCTCGGAGAAGCAGTCATTCATCGTTCAGGAGGTCCACAAGCTGCAAGAGGCCAGTGTCATTCGGGAGGTGAGGCACCCCGATTGGCTGGCGAACCCGGTCATCGTCCCCAAGAAGGATGGGAATGAGCGCATGTGCGTCGACTTTACGAACCTCAACAAGGCTTGTCCACAAGACCCTTTTCCTCTCCCACGCATCGACCAGATCGTCGACTCCACCACCGAGTGCAATTTGTTGTGCTTACTGGACGCCTTCTCGGGCTAGCACCAAATCAAGATGGCGGTACAAGATGTCAAGAAAATGGCCTTCCTGACCCCCTGCGGGGTGTATTACTGCACTTGCATGCCTTTCAGGCTGCGCAATGCCGGGGCGACCTTTCAACCATTGATGCACATCACTTTTGATCAGCGGCTTGGGAGGAACGCCGAGGCGTACGTCAACGATATAGTGGTCAAATCTCGGGAGGCGAGAACTCTTGTCGAAGATCCGGAGGAGATGTTTGCTAGTTTGCGCAAAGTAAACCTGCGACCCAGCCTGGAAAAGTGCGTATTTGGTGTTACGTCCGGCAAGCTACTAGGTTTCTTATTATCACACACGGGGATCTAGGCCAACCCGGAGAAGATCAAGGCCATAGAGAGGATGTGCCCGCCGCAAACCCTCAAGGAGATGCAGAAGCTGGCGGGCTGTGTGACCTCGTCGCGGCGCTTCATCTCCAAGCTAGGCGAGCGCGCCCTCGCGTTCTTTAAGCTGATGAAAAAGAAGGGCCCGTTTGAGTGGACTCCAAAGGCCGATACTGCCTTCCAAGACCTCCAAAGATACCTCACCAGCCCACCAGTGATGGTCGCGCCTCGCCCCCTTGAACCCCTCGTGCTCTACCTGGCCGCCACGCCTCACTCAGCCAGAGTGGCGCTCGTGGCGGTCCGGGCGAAGCATCCAGTGGAATGCACGCGACGCGGCACCACGCGCCTAGCCAAGGTGCTACGGCCCCAGGACAGTGCCCTCGATGCCATGGGTACCTCACGAGACGGCAGAGCTCACGAGGTTACTGCTCTCGGGGTCATGGTCATCCCACCAGATGATCAAGCTCTTGAGGTTCCCTTACCTCAGGAGGCCCACGACCCAACTGGCATTTCCTCCCTCGTCGAGCACCCCGTGTACTTTGTCAGCAGTGTTGTGTGACGCACGGGCATGCTACCCCATGCCGCAGAAGCTCCTGATCGCGCTTCTTGTCACCTACAGAAAGCCGCGCCACTACTTCCAGGGCCACACCATCAAGGTCTTCTCGGCCTATCCCTTGAAGAGGGTGCTCCAGAGCCCCAACGCTGCGGGAAGGGTCGCCGAATGGAACATCGAGCTACAGGCATTCCAGTTGGAGTTCAACACCACCAAGGTCATCAAGGGCGCGACCCTCGCTGACTTTGTGCCAGAATGGGCTGACACCCTGGCCGTGAAGTAAGCGAGGGTCGTTCCCTCGTGGCTGGAGATGAGGCACTATATGATTGGGTCATGTACTTCTAGGGCGCGTTTGCGCGCCAGGGCGCGGGGGCCGGAGCCGTGCTCATCTCGCCCACCTAGGACAAGCTCTACTACGTGGTGTAGCTCTGCTTCCAGCATGGGGAGAAGGTCTCCAACAACATTGCTGAGTACGAGGGCCTGATCGCCAGCCTCAAAGCTGCGGCGGCTCTGGGGTTAGGCACCTCAACATCAAGGGCGACTCCCAGCTCCTCGTCAACTTCTCCAACAAGGCGTACAAGCCTAAGGACGAGCACATGGAGGCATACCTTGAAGAGGTACGCAAAATTGAAAAATGGTTCTTAGGCCTGGAGCTGAAGCACGTGTCGCATGGTACGAACAAGGAAGCAGGCGACATCGGCAACAGGGCATCCGAACGACAACCTCAGGAGCCCGGCGTCTTCGAGGAGCGGCTTCTCAAGCCATCGGTAGTTCCCCCTACCGCGGGATCGGCACCGCCTCGGGAGGAGCTACCCCCGGCACCCTCCTCGGGTGCCTAGCCTGCGGCCCGACATTGGGAGCCCGCTTGCTCCTCGTGCTCGAGCCCTAAGAGGGGTGCTGGACCAACGAGTTTAAGGCGTACTTTCTCTAGGGCGCCTTGCCGGAGAAGGAGGAAGACGTAGAGCGTGTGGCCCGCCAGGCCACCGCATACTGCATCCAAGACGATGAGCTTTACTGAAAGCGTCCGAACGACATCTCTCTACGATGCGTCTCTAGGGAGCAGGGGTGCGAGCTGCTGGCTGATATACATGGTGGGGATTACGGGCATCACTACTCATCGCCCACCTTCGTGGGAAAAGCATTCTGCAACAGATTTTCCTAGCCCATGGCGCTCAACGAGGCTGTTGAATTGGTAAGAACTTCTGAGACTTATCAACTCCATGCTAAGCAGATCCACCAGCCTTCTCAGGGCCTCCAGACCATCCTGCTTTCGTGGCCGGTCGCGGTCTTGCGGTTGGATATCCTGGGCCCGTTCCCTCGAGCGCCCAGGGGCTACCGCTACCTCTACGTCGCCATCAACAAGTTCACCAAGTGAGCAGAGGTGGAGGCCGTCCGCCCCATACCAGCTAGCTCAACCGTCAAGTTCATCAAGGGCCTTGTGAGCCGCTTCGGGGTCCCAAACCGCATCATCACCGACAATAGCTCTCAGTTCACAAGCAACCTTTTCAAAACATATTGCACTAACCTTGGAACGTAGTTATTCTATGCTTCGGTGGCACATTCGCGAAGCAATGGTCAGGCCGAGCAGGCCAACATGGAGGTCCTGAGGGGCCTCAAGGCAAGGAGATTCAAGAAGAAACTCGAGGCCTGCGGCAGGGGCAGGCTCGATGAGCTCCAGGCTGTGTTGTGCTCCATCCGCACCACCACCACCAAGCCCACCGGCGAGACTCCGTTCTTCCTCGTTTACGGGGCCGAGGAGGTCCTCCCTCACGAGGTCAATCATCGCTCCCCGTGGGTCTTGGCATTTGACGAGGCATGCCACAACGCCTCGCTGGGGATGGACCTCATGCTAGGGGAGGAGCGCTGCTGCCAGACCTTGCTCCGAGCAGCGAGGTACCAGCAGGCGCTGCAGCGGTATCACTTCCGCAACATCCGCTCCAGGACCCTCGAGGTGGGTGACCTTGTCCTTAGGCGGGTGCTCTCCAGGGAGGGGCTTCACAAGCTCTTGACCATGGGGGAGGGCCTGTTCAGGATCACCCATGTCTCCAGGCCTGGCGCCGCATGCTTGG